>CM067371.1:127391337-127863837 GCA_034401795.1 Chaetoderma sp. LZ-2023a | reverse complement strand
GATTTAATTTTTACGTCTGACGACATCAAGATTTGTCAGCGGTTCAATCTTGTCTGCCAAATTAGACAGTTATTTATAAATAGACACGTCTCTAAACTCCGGCAGTAGCACGAGCAGCATGTCGCTTCAATACAACAGGTACCCAACTGATCAGCATAGCCTGTAGAAAAGACCACTTATAATAAGAACCAATAAACAACGCCAAGTTAACACCAACGAGAAAAACACCACAAAATTAAAAATTCAGGAAACCCCAGAATTAGAAACGGGAAATATTAAAAAACATCAAAGCAAAAATAAATATACAAGTTTCAAAATCAAAATATACATAAACAGCAAGAGATGTCAATACGGCCAGGTGCCACGCTCGTTCCCGCAGCAAGGCGACAAGCCAGCCAAGAATGGCGGTCTGCAGTGAGCTAGAACAGCGTACAAAGCTGCAAACCATGACCTTTGCCCTCCCACAGCAAAACACACAAAGATAACGAACGCCAACAAGAGCCAGATAAGCTTAAACAGCTTTCAAAACCAAATATAAACAGAAAATCAAGACAGGGACAACAAAATGAGTGATAATAGCAGAGCTCAAATTCAACACGACTTATAGCACTGCTGCTGCTGCTGCTGCTGCAGTTGCTGCTGCTGCTGCTGCTAACCCTTCCTCCTCCCACTCTTCTATGTAAATATTGGCAAAACATGGGATAAAGCTGTTGCCGCAGATTTGTTGGTAAATCTTGCCATCGAATTCAAAATCATTTCCCTTTAAGCTAAGTTCTAATAGAGCTATTACTTCTCTGTCTGACCTGTTTGTATCTGGGTAGTTCGTGAATGCTTTATGAATAGAATTTATACCCTTCTGGATGTCAATGTTTGTATACATAGCATCGATGTCAAGCATGACCGGCAATGGATTAGGAGGTATCCAGGTCTCAGAGACTTGGGAGAAGCAGTCTTTTGCGTTTTTCCAGAAGCTGGGATGTCTATTTGCTATTGGCTGTAGATGATAGTCGATGTATTCACAGATTATATAGGATTGTGAACCACAACCTGAGATTATAGGTAACCCGGGTGGTGACATCGGGTCCATCCACGAATCTATGGACTTATGAAATTTTGGCAAAAGATAGAAAGTCCGTGGTTTTGACTCAAGCTTAGCAAAGAGATATTGCTTTTCGGTGATATTCTTGCTATCGAGCAATTTTTATTGAATCTCATTAAGTTTGTTGCAATTATTTTGCCAAAATGGTTCGTTTCGTTTCTGGTAATGCTTTGGGTTACTAAGTTGTTATTGTGCTTCACGTTTATAGTTCTATCATGACATCATAGAAAATGACTTCTTAATTGGTTTTCCTCCGTTGGCATGAACACAATACATTGAACATAAGTGATAAATAAACAACTAGATGGCAACAGGCAATAGCAGATAAGTAAAACAGACTATAAAGTTGCTATCAGTGACTAAATTATCCACGTCAACAGGTCTATAAGAGCATAACGGACAACCAATTGTGAAACAAAATTGGTGTATCATCAGAGACTGTCAAATTTAAAATCGAGTTGCGTCATCGTTGCATATGAATAATGGGTAAACCAAGAAATACATAATCATAATCATGACGTCATAAATAACTCGATATAGTCCATCTTTAACGCTTAATAGTCCGACACGTTGTATGAATTGTATGTCTTTACCATTTAATAACTATTTTGTTGAATATCTTTAAACTAATTTAATTGGACGCTAGTGCTGCCATAGGCAGCAGCAGCGGCCAGTTAAATGAGTTTCAACATATTCAGTAGCTTACCTGCATAGTTTGAGTCAGGGAGTTCAGAGATCTATCGATCCCAACACTGACGAGGTTTGGGTGGAGCTTAGCTATAGATGGGCGGGGCATAGCTAAAACTGGAAAGGTCCATTAGCTAGGTGATGGCACTGTATTAAAATGTTCAAAATTGATATGCCAATTAAACAGATCTTCTCGTGATTCTTATACAAAACAAGTCATGACCAGTTGTTGCTATGGGTGATGTGGTGACAATTTATCTCATGATATCAAGCGACTGACAGTAGATGGAAAGGAAAAGGGGGACATAGTGTTCATTCATAACTTAAGTGATCATTATTGGGTGGACTCATCATTCTGAGAAAATAAAACTCGTGTCGTGGCTGTGAGAATTTGTGCCCAATCAAAGATTCTCAAGTTAAGCCAGAAGATTGGAGAGCTCGAACCTAAGTATTACATAGAAATATGTTGTTGCCAGTAGTAATCTCGACAAACCATGACTAATAACAGCAGAGAACAGAAACCATGATCAGTTTATCTAGTTTTGATAACGAAGCCATTTTGTCTAGGCTAAGACACTATTCATTGCGCATGTCAGTTTTACCAGTCAAACATGATCCTTTCCTAATCCCAATGGTCACTGAATTGATGTGTGCATGCACACGTGTTTGTAGATTGCGGAGTAATTCAGAAACATGACTATAGTAATATATCACATAAACCTCCCTATCATGATGTTATTTCCATGTATGAAGAATAAAGTAAGAGAAAGCTTTCTACGACTTTTATTATCCATTAAGCATGTACACTCACTTGGCCATAATTGTCAATTATATAATAGGCTATATGCTGTGCAGTTGAAAACAAAGAATGCATTTTAATATAAAGTTAATAATTAGAATAAAATAGTGCTTGAAATTCAATTAAAAAGAGCAAACATTGTATGTACAACATCAATACTATGTTCTCTCGCAGCTCAAACTACAGTAATTATATATGTTATTGCTAATTAGTTAAAAGAACATCATTAAAATCTTATACAATCCAGTACAAAAGTGCTAGCTTATAATAAAATAATTATTCTAATTATAATGTAAATATCTAATTATAGAGCAAATAAGTAAAATATGTTATGCTGCAGAATGCAACAAGAGGCCTAACAGCATGTGACGCTCACCTGGACTACTAGCATTTGAAGCATTTGAATTTAAATATACGTGATTCTTTACATTAAACAAGATGGAGAAAAAATTGCACAGGAAAGATCTACCAATTTTTAATAAAATGTAAGATTTTTATCCACAAGATTTGATGAATCAATTCTGAATGCAAGTTCTAGAGCCTATGATCATAGGATCCTTTGTGCCAAATTTGCTTGAAATCAGTTAAGTTGACAAGAAGAAGAAATTTGACAATTTCCGGTAAATTTGTCATAAAGTCTAAGATTGATCAATAGAAATTCTGAATTGACGTTCTAGAGCGTACAATCATAGAATCCATCTAGTCAAATGTGTTTGAAATATACACCTGTGCAAAAGTTAAGCACCAGCAAAAACAATAGAACGTAGAAACATGATGGTACAACTAGGCTGCCATACTTTTTGTCGCCGCGTTAGCTGACATAATTCCAAGTACGAAATGCACATGCATGCATGACTTCACGCCGCTTGATGTCCGTGCGTGGCGGGAAACAGCACACGTGTTCAGTTATGTAAAAGTCCAGTTTGAGGTGTAGAACATTACATACAGATTTAGGCGACAAGATTAGGAATTTTGTATTCATGACCGTGGTTTATTTGTACAGAGAGAATTAGCTCTTGATTGTGAACCGCTATGGCAAGACGAAGGTTAAGTGATCGTGTGAAATGGCAAATCATAGGCATGCATACCACTGGTATGTCATGCAGAGAGATTGGCAGACAGCTGAACATTAACCATACTGTAATCAGTCGTTTGATTGCAAAACATGGGCAAACTAACGAGGTGAAGGACATGCCTAGATCTGGAAGACCGAAGAAGACTACTGCCCGTGATGATCGAGCCCTAGTACGCCTTGTTAGGAGATCTCCATTCACCAACAGCAGAGTGCTCAGCCAGCAATGGGAAACGCGCAATAGAGTGTCAATGTCTACCGTCAAAAGGAGACTGTATGCTGCTGCCATGAAAGCTAGGAGACCTGTCAGACGTCCTCTCCTCACTGCACACCACAAAGAGGAGCATCTGAGGTGGTGCAACGAAAGAAGACACTGGAACATGAGATCCTGGAGACGGGTACACTGGTCCGATGAAAGTCGGTTCATGCTTCATGCCACAGATGGTCGAACTCGTGTATGGAGGTCCAGATGCATGGCGTACGACCAACGTAACATCATGGAAGAAGTTCCATTTGGTGGAGGTTCCGTTATGATATGGGGGTGCATCTCATTTGATTGTAAGCTGGATCTGTTGACTGTACCTGGAACACTAAATGGACAAAGATATCAAGATTCCATACTGGATAGAGTTGTGGTCCCTCATTTTGTAAATCATGCACCTGGAACCTACCCTATATTCATGGATGACAACGCCCGACCACATCGTGCTAGAGCTGTGCATGAATACCTCCGCCAGAATGCCATCGAAACCCTACCATGGCCAGCAAGGAGCCCTGACATGAACCCTATTGAGCATATCTGGGACATTCTGGGAAACATGGTGAGAAGGAGGGATCCTCCTGTGCAGAACCTACAGGAATTAACAGACGCACTCCATCTTGAATGGCAACGAATACCACAATGGCGTATCAGTCGGTTGGTGGCCAGCATGAGACGTCGTGTCCAGGCCGTCATCCAGGCACAAGGTGGATATACCCGGTATTAATAATGACAGTCTCAAACTCGTGCACAGATGTTAAACCTCGTTTTCAGACACCATTAATGACAATCTAGCCACGTGTGTCAACTGTTGGGCAATAGTTGTCAGTTGTGTCAACGTAACCATATTCAGACCTCGTTTTCAAGTTCAAACAAAAACAAACAGTGTTTCCCCACCATCATAATCAGCATTGCTCTAGTTGCATTATTACCTCTTGCACTAAGATGGATGGGTACATAAATGTTTATGCTATTGCTTTCTTCATAGCACATGAATATACCCTCGCATGTGCGTAAAAATAGGGTGGTGTTTAACTTTTCACAGGTGTATATGTCAAGCAGCCAAGGAGTAGTAGCATTTTGACCATTTCCGGTAAATATTTCATAAAATCTAAGATATTCACCCAAAAAAATTGATCGATCAGACTTCTGAATACAAGTTGTATAGCATACGACCATAGGATCTATCTAGTTAAATTTGGTTAAAATATATCAAGCAGCTAAGGAGGAGCAGCATTCTGACCATTTTCGGTAGATTCTTCATAAAATCTAAGATTTTCACCCAAAGAATTGATCAATCAGTATTCTGAAAGGATGCTCTAGAGCATAACACCATATAATCCATCTAGTAAAATTTGGTTGAAATATGTCAAGCAGTTAAGGAGTAGTATTTTGACCGTTTTCGGTAGATTCTTCATGAAATCTCAGATTTTCACCCCAAAAAATTGATCAATCAAAATTCTGAAAAGATGCTCTAGAGCCTACCACCATGGAAGCCATCTAGTCAAATTTGGTTGACATATGTCAAGCAGCTATAGAGGAGTAACATTTTGACCATTTCCGGTAAATTTTTAATAAAATCTACGATTTTCACTCAAAATATTGATCAATCACAATTCTGTATTGTAAGTTCTAAAACCCATCACCAGAGGATCTTTTCAGTCAAATTTGGTTGAAATCATCCCGAATGGTAAGGAGAAGAAGCAATTTGACAATTTCCAGTACAGTTTTAATAAAATCTAAGATTGTCACCCAAAAAAATTGACGAAACAAAACTCTGTATGGAAGTTCTAGAGCGCATCAACCCAGGGATCCTTTCAGCCAAATTTAATTAAAATCGCTCAGAATGGTAAGAAGGAGCAATTTGACAATTTCCGGTACATTTTTCATAAAATCGAAGATTCTCACCCACAAAATTGATGAATCAAAATTCCGAAGGGAAATTCTGGAGTATACGACCATAGGGTAGTTCCAGCCAAATTTGGTTGAAATCGGCAAAAAGATTGATGAGGAGTAGTGTTTTAAAGCAGAGGTTGACGGACGTTGGACGGATGATGGACGGATGGTTGCCACGGCATAAACTCACTCAGCCAAATTTAATTAAAATCGCTCAGAATGGTAAGAAGGAGCACTTTGACAATTTCCGGTACATTTTTCATAAAATCGAAGATTCTCACCCACAAAATTGATGAATCAAAATTCCAAATGGAGGTTCTGGAGCCCATCACCACAGGATCCTTTCAGCCAAATTTGGTTGAAATCGCTCAGAATGGTAAGAAAAAATTTGACAATTTCCGGTACAAATTTCATAAAATCTTTTCACCCCAACAATTAATGAATCAAAATTCTGAACAGGAGTTTTGGAGTTTACCGCCATATGGTCCTTTCAGCCAAATTTGGTTGAAATCGCTCAGAATGGTAAGAAGAAGAAGAAGAAGAAGAAGAAGAAGAAGAAGAAGAAGAAGAAGAAGAAGAAGCAATTTGACAAATCCGGTACATTTTTCATAAAATCTAAGATTTTCACCCCAAAAAATTGATGAATCAAAATTCTGAATGGAAATTCTGGACCGTAGGACCATAGGGTCCTTCCAGCCAAATTTGCTTAAAATCGGCCAAGTTGTTAATGAGGAGTAGTGTTTTAAAACAAAGGTTGACAGATGACAGACGGACGACGGATGGTCGCCACGGCATATGCTCACTTGACCGGAAAGGTGAGCTAACAATATTCCTAGCTTCGTGGTTAATATATATATATATATAATTATAAACTGATGAATTAAAATGGCACAATTAAAAAATTAAAACCACAGACCACAGTTATAAGGTAACAAGACTATTTTAGCTTAGATTAGAAACAGCGCAACACCAATTATAAAATGCTACCAAATTGTATTACATATCCTATCAAAGGAGATAATGTAATGACCACTTGAAATCTACCAACTGTCTTGTATTGAATCAGATAGAAATACCTGAAAGAAAGGTATCTACATGGCATGTCCTCTAGCTACCTGCACACAAATATAATCTTTATCATTTCATTTGCAGTGACTACAATAGATGAATCCACTTTTAGCTATGCCGCGTCCATCTCGAGCTAAGCTCCACCCATGCGCTGTGCGTGTTGGGATCAGTTTATATGCGTTGACCCCAGAATTACCAGAATCCCAATTTCATTGCAAATATACAGCTAACCTGTTGCATATTTGGAAACTAATTTGATTCGGTTAAATTAGTTTCAAAATATTCAACAAAATGTTTATTAAATGGTAAAAACAGAATTCGTACATCTGAAGACAATTCTAGGTTCATGACAGAGTTCTTCTGTGAATTATGATTGTGAAGTAAGCCTACATGTGACTAACTGATTATGACGTCATATACTTGAGTGACAGGTCGGATTCGTCCATTTTAACAATCAAACCTACTTAATCTTTTCAAAATGAAGTCACAGTATCGAGATTTCAAGGCGAGCTAAACTGTTAAAGTAAATATTGTCAAGCTAATTTGAGAGGAACAGGTTGGTGCCATAAGCAGTAACAAGTCCCAGTCAAATTAGCTTCAAGAAATCCTAGCAGAACGATTGTCCCACTATAACTGATTGTCCATATTGGCCCATACAGGTGAAAATAGCAAGGGGAGATAATAATATATAATTACTATTATAACTACTAACTGATACATTACGTATACTCAGGGGCGTCTCTCGGCATTAAACAGACTAGCTTCTGTTCAAGTCTTCATTGAAGATTAAGTTCCATTAAAAGCAGTTTCCAGCACTCTAAAGTAATAAAACAGCATCTTTGTTGTGATGTAAAATTATACCTTTTTTATTTGAAATGAAAAAAGGTGCATAGTTTGTAGGTCACAATCTCCTGTTGATTTGATTTCAGGTGGGTTCAAAGATTGGAAATAGGTTGCATATCAACATAAATATTATATAATGCATGACCGACTCTATCATGTATTCTCAGAGTAATTTATGTATTTTAATATTGGGATATGCTATAGTTAACCATTTTCACATGCTTTGAGATACACTTATAATGCTACTGGCAACAATATTGAAGGGGCATGATCCAAAGACAGTGATATTCTCTGTATGTGCGTAAATAGCACTATACAGAGCCTCGAGATTTAATGTCTTCCCAACTTAAAAGACTGGAACACTGGATGATATATTATATACGTATAAAGATATCTGATTTCATTTTAAGAATACACCATCTTCCATCATCAAAATACACAAGGTTGTGAGGATAGCGTGCACCTTCTCGCATTAGGCGGGGTGATGGGTGGGGTAGGGTAGGGGATCCTCCCTGAAGATTGTGAAAACCTACAGCACGCCACAAAAATAACCTACTGAAATCTTTAAACGCGCTAATAATTTTAAATTTAGGAGGTGCCATATAGGGCTGCGCGATATACCGATACCATATTTAAAACCGATATCCTGCACTGACGGTTTCATAATCGATTATAAGAAACAAATATCGAAAAACCGAATATGAACATATTTTCGGTTTTTCGTATCAGGATTGTTAAAAATAAAAGATACTAATGAGCATGAAAAGCGTAATGAATAATAATGGCCATATTTTCCATTAAGCTACGTTCGGGGCAACTAATAATTGAACGTGGCCCCAATTGTGCATATTGTGTAACTACAAGTAACTCGCTGTACGCCGAGAGAAATCAAGCAGCGAATTAATTAAATAAATATCCACTCGTCTTTTCTCTGATAGTCTCAGATACATTTGCAACATAAAACACAATACTAACGCAGGAGTTTGTCATTGAAATTTGTATCGGGGAAAACATTTCTAAACAACGGCATCCATTTTATTTACGTCACCGGATAATTAACATAATGCAAAGTCGTCCCAAAACTAAATTGCCCGAATGCATAAAAATCTCGCCAATAAATATAATACAGAATAATGCTGATTAGGATATAATTTTAAATAAAATTATTACTCAAACACTTTTTAAAACGTTATCTTCTATACACAATATCATATCAACTTATGAAATTCGCGTTCGCAATATTACAGTTAATATTTTCTTCAAGGCATGATTTCGTCGCCGGGCCGAATTGGAAATGAAAGAAGAAAGGGAGATAATTACATCATAATTAATTACAATCACGTGATTTACGTCTTTTCGCAACCTGTTTTGCTGATTTATGATTAATTTTGACAAAAGGGGGTGATGTTGGTGAGGTGTGTGTGTGTGTGTGGGGAGTAGGGGGATGGGGAGGGGAGAGGGACGTTTGGGAATTCCCCGATGAAGAGTGATCTCAACCTATAGGATTGCTTTCGCAGTTTCTTTTTTATAAACAACCAAAGCACCAGGATGTACCGAATAGCGAGATCGCTAAAGAATTACGAAAATACAGTTTAAAATGTTAATACCATATATTCAGACAAAGAAAATTCCCAGAAAATCAGTAAACAACAAATAAATATGTAAGTTAATAGCGCACTCGTAAGCCTCACATGCTGTTTTATACCGAGAAAAGTGCTATAGGTATTAGAAGTGAATGTATGGAATTGTATATGACTGTGAAGTTTAGTGATAATTTAATATTTAATAACAGGTTTTGGATTATTTCTTATAAAAGGCTGTGTCACGTTAACATAATTAATACGCTAACGCGATGGCAATAACAGCCTGAATTATAAACTCGTCAAGAAAATTTATGCTAGTCACTGAACATTTAAGCGCGCCTAAATAGTTTGAGCTCGTTTAAATCTTCTTCAAAACGGGTCTCAATGTCTTTTTTCGACGAATCCACATGCTAAATGAAATTCTTGGTGCGATAAATCTTTTCCTAACGCATCAAAATCTTATAACTGACGCAGCGTGGAAACTGTCCCGTTTCTTTACGTCTTTTTGGCGCTATGGTCCCATTTTTTTCGCGTTTTCTATAAAAAATTATTTTTGCGACGTACTGTAGATGCTCTAAGACGGTATTTCCTTTATTTCTGGAGGTAGGCTAAATATGGACCTTTATTTGCTTGTGAAATTATTCTATTTTTATCCATTTTCAAGAATTTATTATAGATCTGTAGTTCACTGGCTTTCAACTCGTAGCGTTATGTAATACGCATGATACACTTTACGAATCGTGATCACTAGGAATTATGAAAGTATTAAATGATGCAGTTGCGAGCGAATTATTGTAAAGACAAGAAAGTATGCTTGATTACTTCAACCCCTCATACCAAGGAGATGAACTAATAATGAAAGCTATTTTAAAAATGAGTTAACCCATTCAACCATGAAATCCCAGAATCTCATTTTCCTGACACGTAAGCAGTTGTATATTTTGAAACAAATTTAACTGAACCAGCAGAAGCTCCCAATCAAATTAGTTTCAAAATATCCAACTGTTCTATTAAACAGTAAATGATTTTTCGTTTTTGTTCTTTCGAGTTTAATGGCTTAATAAAATTAGGAATAACACAATGAATTTCACCAAGCAAGATTATGATAAGCTATATTAAAATGTATACTCCTCTAGTGGCTAGTCACTGAGAATTCGGACATTAATTGTCAAACTTTTGCCCATATTTTGAAAGTTTATTAGCAGTGATTGACTCTGGGTTAGCTGTAACATTTTAGAACATTAGCAGAAAAGGACTCAATTTATTGTGAAAAAATACCAGGGGCAGGGACAGGCCGAGGGTTCCCGTACCCAGCGACGCCACTGTATATACTATTTAGCCCTATGTCTTACCAGATTCTTAATTTTAAGGTAACTATTCCATAGATAATCTGATGAATATTATGAAATTAATTTAACAGGAATGTGTTGAGCTTCCAGTCAAAATAGCTTTAAAATATTCAATAGAATAGACGTATCATTGTAAATGATTTTTTTTATCATTTGACCATTCAGATTCGAAGTGTTTAATGATAACGTTGTATCAGCCATATGGACGATAGTGCATGGTGTCACGAATTACATATGCATCATTGGCCCATTTGATTTATGCAAATAAATCATTATTGCCTGGTATTTTAGTACGAGGTAGAACAGACAAAGTAGTGCGTTGGTAACATTTGATAGGAAATATCAAAGTATGTGGTTAAATAATCAATTATAGCTTGATATTATGCTCAAATTACTGTATATAAATAGATTTCTGTAAAATCAATACCATAAATCTAAGTCATCACGTTATGATCAGTCGATGGCTTAAAATTGCTCAACCATGTCTTTCGCTGACTGGGCTGAAGTATCTTCATAAATGTCAGCGGAGTCATGTGAATTTAATCTGCGGGAAACGTATGCGCTTACGGGAAAAGCCTGCGTCCCATGGCTGCAACAAAGGACAATGTCGACATATTAGTATATGATATTGATATCTAATTAAATGACTTTCATTTCTGAAGCTGATGTCAAATATGACTTATATGAGAGAAACAACTTCACATACCCTCACCGCACCAAGAAGACATGTGGGTGACACAGAGATCAATGGATGAATCCAATCTGTCACTCAAATATTGATATCATAATCAACTACGTCACATATAGGTAGACTTCACAATCATAATTGACAGAAAAACTTTGTCATGAACCTGCAATAGTCCATCAAGTTCTACGAATTGCATGTCTTTACTATTTAATAAAGTCTATTGAATAATTTGAAGCTAATTTGACTGGGCGATGTTGCTGCCAGAATATTTTAGAGAGTATTTTGTAATATTTTAGAAAAGTAGTATAAGACCACAGTGGCAATTAGAAAATGCAAAATCAATAATTAGAACTTCTATATATGGGCAATTAAGCTGAGCCCCCTCGAAATTATGTGACCTGTGAGAGCCAATAAAAAGCGTGTCTATCCAACCCCTTGTTAGTATCAGTAATGATCAGTATTTAAGAAAAGCACTTCTAATGGATGATTTTTTAACTCTTAAAAAATGGGCATTGTGGTCTTATACTATTTTGCTAACATATTATAAAATAGTCGCTAAAATACACATTTTCATTTTTTTCCACTTCATCTTCTTGTGAATCCTGTAAATGCGTTTATATATCCACAAAGTATGTCTCTTGCTAGCCTTACACAGTAACACTAGCAGTAGTAGAAAAAATAATATAAGTATCATGAAATCATCCATCACTATTAGTCCACCAAGATGTTCACTCTAGCCCGATCTGTGTCAGTATAAGCTGGAGAAAACAGAGTCCACTATTTATATCACCCCGTCTGTCAATCAAAACAGCCCGTTATAGATAACCCCTGTAGCGATAGACGCATAACTTGATTGGCTGTGTGATGGATGCACTATTATGGATTAGGGCGATAGTTACACATAAATTATAACAATGCCTGTCTTTCAAATTATCGATTACCCCTGTAGTGCACAATCTGATTGGCTAATCGATGGACGCACATTGGTGAAATTATAGACGCACATTGGTGAAATTATAGAAGCATATAAATTATCAATTACCCCTGTAACAATGAATGCGCAATCTGATTGACTGAGCGATAGATGCGCAATTATTGATTAGGGCTGCAGTGCCAGACGCGTATAAATTAAAACCAGCTCTTACTTGGATATTGTTTATTAACGCAAGCTGTTCAACTTTGTGTGGTAATAGATTATTCAATGGATTGTGTGCCTGAAACAATAGGCACACATTATGAACCACTACATATGTAATATTAGAGGGATATTGCTTATTGGTGCAAATCAGATTTTCATCAGTAGTGCCCACAAGTGTGACTTACTCGATATGTTGAGCTAATACCACTTTAATGTTTATTCACAGCACTGCGATTTTATCCATTATGACATCCACTAATACCAGCTACATAAGTAATCAATAATTTGTGCTTATCTATAATTTCACCAATGTGCATCTATCGCTCAGCCAATCAGATTGTCTATCCATCACTACAAAGGTAATCGGTAGTTTATGTGCATCTATCGCTACAGCACTCAATAATGTGTGTCCATCACTCAGCCAATCAGATTGTGCATCCATTGCTACACGGATAATCGATAATTTATGCATGTATATCACTAAAGCCCTGAACGATAATTGTGCCTCCATGCCCATTCAGATTGTGTGTCCATCACTACAGGGGAAATCAATAATTTGATTGACAGATATGCTTATAATTTATGTGTGTCTATCGCTACAGCCCTAATCAGTAATTGTGCATGCATCGCTTAGCCAATCAGATTAGGTGTCCATCACTACAGGGGTAATCGAGAATTTGATTGACAGGTATGGTTATAATTTATGTGTGTCTATCGCTACAACATTAATCGATAATTGTGCACCCTTCGCACAGTCAATAAGGTTGCGCATGCATCATTACAGGGGTAATCGATAACAGGCGGTTTCAATTGACAAGTGAGGCAATATAAATAGTGGGCTCTGTTTTCTTCAGCTCAATCGAACATGGTGCGAGCTAGAGTGAACATCTCTGAATACTAGTAGTACATACTTATCGTATTCTTAGAACTAGTACTAGTAGTAATGGATCTTATATTTATTCTGCTGTTGGTAGTGTTACTGTGTGAGTGTACCAAGAGATATACGTTCTGGATATATAAACGGATTTACAGGATTCACAAGCAAAGGAATAGGAACAAGACGCCCAAGTATTTTTTTTAACTATTTGCATTTAAATAGATATGATGAATAATTTTCGGAAAATCCAAGACGGCCACCAAAAAAATTTACCAATCAAAATTCTGAATATAAATTCTAGTCTCCCTTGATAGGGTCATTCTAACCAAATTTGGTTGAAAATGTCAAGCAACTAATGAGAAGCAGCGTTTTGACTATTTCTGGTAAATTTTTCATAAAATCTAAGATTTTCACCCAACAAATTGATCAATCAAAATTCTGAACAGAATTTCTAGAGCCTACCACCATAGAATCTATTAGGGAAATTTGGTTGAAATATGTCAAGCAGCTAAGGAGGAGTAGCAATTTGACAATTTTCGGTACATTTTTCATAAAATCTCAGATTTTCACGCAAAAAATTCTGAATGGAAGTTATAGAGCCTATGGCCATAGAGTCCTTTCAGCCTAATTTGGTTAAAACTGATGGTAAGGGGAAGAAGCAATCTGACAATTTTCAGTACATTTAAAATACAATCTAAGATTTCAGCCCAAAAAATTGATGAATCAAAATTCTGTATGGAAATTCTGGAGCCCATCACCACAGGATCCTTTACGCCAAATATGGCTGAAATCTCTCAAAATGGTAAGGAGAAGAGGAGAAGTAATTTGACAACTTCAGGTACATTTTTCATAAAATCTAAGGTTTTCATGCAGAAAATTAATAAATCAAAATTCCGAGTGTTCTGGAGCCTAAAACCATAAGGTCTGTGCAGCCAAATTTTGTTGAAATTGTTCAGCATGGTAAGAAGAAGCATTTTGACAATTTCCGGTACATTTTTCATAAAATCTAAGATTTTCACCCAAAACATTGATGAATCAAAATTCTGAATGAGCGTTCTGGAGCCAACGACCACATGGTCCTTTCAGTGAAATTTGGTTGTAATCGCTCTGAATGGTAAGGAGAAGATACCATTTGACAATTTCCGGTACATTTGTCATAAAATCTAAGATTTTCACCAAAAAAATTGATGAATCAAAATTCTGAAAGGATATTCTGGAGCCTATGAGCATTTGGCCCTTTCAGCTAAATTTGGTTGAAATCGCTCAGAATGGTAAGGAGAAGAAGCAATTTGACAATTTCCAAAAAAAATTGATGGATCAAAATTCCGAATGGAAGTTCTGGAGCCTACGACTATAGGGTCCTTCCAGCCAAATTTGGTTGAAATCGGCTAAGTGGTTAATGAGGAGTAGTGTTTTAAAGCAAAAGTTGACAGACAATGGACGAACGATGGATGGACGGACGGTCGCCATGGCATAAACTGACCCTTCGGGCCAGGTGAGCTAAAAACCGAAAATATGTATTTTACAGTGTATTTTATAGTATAAAACCACAGTGCCCATTAAAAAAATTTAAAAAATCAATAATTAGAACTGCCTTTCCTACTGACACTAACCAGAGGGGACGATAAATATGCTTTTTGATTGACTCTCACATGTCACATGATTTTGAGGGGGTGGGGATTAATTGCCCCTATATGGAGAGCGAAAAGGGGTGCGTGCTGGTGTGCGTCTTTGTACAAGAACGCCCACAAGCACACACGCCGTCTGGTGGGAGTATGGCCGGGTGGGATTATGTCCGGTGGGAGTATGGCCGGTGGGATTATGTCCAGGTGGGATTATGTCTGGTTGGATTTTGTCCATGTGGGATTATGTCTGGTGGGATTATGTCCGGGTGGGATTTTGTCTGGTGGGATTGTGTCCGGTGAGATTATATCCGGGTGGGATTATGTCCAGTGGGCTTTTGTCAGGTGGGATTGTGTCAAGGTGGGATTTTGTCCAGTGGGATTATGTCCGGGTGGGATTATGTCCGGTGGGAATTTGTCTGGTGGGATTTTGTCCGAGCACCACTTCTACATGATATACATACCCTCATCTAAGAAGTAGCACAGGTTTGCAACCGTTCTGGGCACGTGGTCCACTTAAGCCTACCCTTGTAGCAATTGCCTCCATATGGTCTATGAAGTCTACGGATGATGTAGTTTTGTTCATTACTCCCATCAACGGTTTTGATGAATGAGGAACAAAACTCCTATCCAGCAATCCAGATCCAAGCGCATCTGTCCATCCACTATCGCCTGACCTATCAGAGCTGCAAATAACACAATGACATACATAGTGTGGCAGTGTCGTGAGCCAGACTTGAAAATTTGTAATAAACATCATAAGATCTTACAGTCACGACAGTCAAATAAGATAATGATAGCAGTAATGAACCTTTGCAGTTTCCCTAAGCCCCGCCCATCTCTAGATAAGCTCCACCCACACCTCGCTCGTGTTGGGTTCAATCGATCGCTGAACTCCCTGACTATCAATTTCCAGAAAACTACACTGATAAGCTGTTGAATATTTTGAAACTAATTTGACTGGGTGACGATGGCAGCAACAGTACCCAGTCAAATTAGTTTCAAAACATTCAACAGCATGTTGAGCAGACATACAATTCGTACAACGTATTGGACTATTAAGCGTTTTAGACGGACTAAATCGAGTCATTCATAACGTCATGATTATGACGTCATCCTAGGGTCACGGTAATCGGCGAAACGAAACGAAACGAAACGAAACAACAAAATGAAAACGGCAATCAGCAAAACAAAACGAAACGAAACGAAACCATTCTGCTACTACTGCTGCTGCTGTTGTTGCTGCTGCTGTTGTTGCTGCTGCTGCTGCTGCTGTTGCTGCTGCTGCTGCTGCTACTACTGCTGCTGCTGCTGCTGCTGCTGGTGTTGCTGCTGCTACTACTACTACTACTACTACTACTACTACTACTACTACTACTACTACTACTACTACTACTACTACTACTACTATGGCTGTTACTGTTGCTATTGTTGTACTGCTGCTACTACTAATACTGCTGATGCTGCTATTGCTGGTACCGCTGCTACTGCTGCTACTACTCATGCTGCTGCTGCAGCTACACCTACTACTGCTACTGCTGCTATTGTTGGTATTGCCGCTGTTGTTGCTGCTGCTGCTGCTGCTGCTACTACTACTACTACTACTACTACTACTACTACTACTACTACTACTACTACTACTACTACTACTACTACTACTACTACTACTACTCTGCTGCTGCTGCTACTGCTGCTGCTACTACTACTACTACTACTACTACTACTACTACTACTACTACTACTACTACTACTACTACTACTACTACTACTACTACTACTACTACTACTACTCCTAATACTACTCTGCTGCTGCTGCTGCTGCTACTGCTGCTACTGCTGCTACTGCTGCTGCTACTACTACTACTACTACTACTACTACTACTACTACTACTACTACTACTACTACTAATACTACTACTACTACTACTACTACTACTACTACTACTACTACTACTACTACTACTACTACTTGTCAAACTAGTAAACGGTAATCAACGAAACGAAACGAAACGAAACGAAACAATACTTCTGCTGCTTCTGCTGCTGCTGCTGCTGCTGCTGCTGCTGCTGCTTCTGCTGCTGCTGCTGCTGCTGCTGTTATAAACAGGCTTGAATGTGCTTGTATTGAACTTGGGATTGCAGGACTTCAGGATTGCTTTTAACATATAGCCTTATATTAGCCTTTCATTTGTCCTTGTTTATTTTCTTTAATATTAGGCTTTTATTAACATTGATCTTCATATTCTGTAACAGAAAAAATAGAATATATTATTGTCATATTACTGTAACAAATGTATACGCACGCATGTCTACCCGCGTACGCACGTACACACGCACTCACTCACTCACTCACGCACGCACGCATACGATCCATGCCCATGTAGGGATAATGTCATACTACGTTATGTGATAATAGACTATGGTATAGTACATACGTTATGTTATATTAAAGGATGGGACTAATGAAATAATAGGTTTCTTCCAAATATAATAATTATGGAATTCCATTAACTGCCATCGTGCGTCGCGCGTCGTGGGCGAGGTTTAACGTGCGACGCTCATTCAAACGTCGTGCGTCGTGTATCTGTATTTCTTTTAATTTAAACGTTTTATCAAAAGGCGACACCCATCTCGTCGCTACGGTGTTCTAAAATTGCCATTTTTCCGTCGCGCGTCGTGGCGACGAAAAATACACGACGATAATTCAAACGTCGCGCGTCGCGCGTCGCCACGACGCGCGACGCACGACATTAATATTAACGTCGCGCGTCGCGCGTCGTGCATATATTTTTTATTTCTTAAAAGTTAAAATTATTATAAAGGGCGACGTCGTGCGCGACGTCGTGCACAACGTCGGCTCTTGCGTCGCACGTCGTGCACGACGCGCGACGCACGACGCACGACGTTAATTCAAACGTCGCGCGTCGTGCGTCGTGCGTCGTGCATATATTTTATATTTCTTAAAAGTTAAAATTATTATAAAGGGCGACATCGTGCACGGCGTCGTGCAACGTCGCCTCTTGCTTCGCCCTATTAATGTCGCCTTTTAGGGCAATGTAGCAGCACGTGGTTTTAAACGTCTGATGCGCATGTCTAGAGCATACATGCATGCATTTCTTTTGGATGTTTCTCTTTTGTGAAACTGTAAGTATATATTATTTAATTATGATAACAGCTACTGTATGCATTCCATCACCCCGTCCTCCGGCTACCCCCACCCACCCCACCCCAGTCCAACCACCCTCACCACAAACATACACACCACGAACCCCACCCACCCACCCCGACACACAAGGCGCGGATCTAGACCTTCTCACCGGTCAGCTGTGCGAAGGTCAGAGGTGTAATCAAAATCAAAATGGTTTAATTGATATCGGAGATGTAATTATGTTAGGGCTGGGCGCGTGTACACGTTGCAGATTTGATGACGTCACCTAAGCTGATGACGTAACTCAAAACACTACTTGTACGTACTCTTAATATACAATCGATTTTGCAATCTCTTTCGCTTCGGGTAAGGCTTGTATGTAAGGTTGCTGCGACAACCAACCTTACCAGTCACGAAAGAACAGGATACTAGCTCGCCTCGTTGGTAGATGTAGATGTAATCAACGATATTTGTTTTATGTATCCGGGCCTGATCTGACTATTCTATTCTGAAGATGATGGTAAGCTACGGTGGTCTTCCGTAATTATCAGAGTAACTTTATTAACAACACGAACTCTTGCCTTGTAGTAAAATCACAAGGTGATGATTTTATTCTCTAACTCTACTGTGCAATATACGTTGTATCAGAAAGGTGGTTTCTACTACCACAAAATACGATTATTAAAATTACTTATAATTTGACTAAATTATCCGACTTAGTTGACTTATGAATTTATACTCCCTAGCTTAGCTAACATTACTCCCAGATTCGGCTGGTATGATATGCTATTCAACCAACTCTTGCTTACCCAAAATAAACGTTCAGCAAGAACTTGTACGAGGTGCGAGGCGGACCGGACTTTTTCTTAAAAGTTAAAGTCCATTTTTTATACTTTTCTGGAGTTCTCTACTATGTTCGTTCTGGTTCTTCTTTCCAGAGTTTGACTCGATTCTCATTGATTGTGACGTCATCCTGACTAATCAAATCACGATTTTCTCTCTTATGAATAGAACACCGAACAAGTTAAGTGATGGAATCCTATCCGATACCTCCCCAAATTTGATACTGATGGATGAGTATTTTCGACATTTTTCGTCTGGTTTTCTAATCTTCTTGGCGCCAGACGCTACCATGTCCATGTCCGGCCCCTTGCTTATTAGGCCTGCGCCTGTATTTTGCAAGGGTGTCACGAAGTAGGTATCAAGTGGCCTATCCACTTCACCACACCCGGCGCCGTATCTGGTGTCGTGGGTGTCGCCTCTATACAATTATAGAAATTCGGCCCCATTACCCCGGTCTTATGGTAAGTCGGTCGTCGCCACGTTACTATGTCATCCTATGATTCATTCAATCCGTGCTACATACATATATTCTGTCCGTAGCCCCTACCGACGCTCTTGCTTGAATATTTAGAAAACTATTGGTCGTAACTTCTGCTGAATATGATAAAAGGTTATGCCGTGTCTGCAGCAACAACTTTCATCTTTCAACCACCGATATATTCCATCAGCTCGCTGCCCTAAATCTTAGTCTATTCTATTCCAATTTTACTTACTGTATTAATTACGTTTTCAAGTTAGTTTCGCACATCGACTTGAGCACGCACTAGATCGCGCTATTACATTTATTACATTTTTCGTTCATCGTGTTATCCGTTCCTTATCTCGCCTGGTATTCAAATATGGTAATTCACTGGGGTCTTAGACTGCAAATGTAAGATGTCCCCGGGGTCATGACTCCCCAGAAGACAATCCCATATCTACATACGCCCCTTAACCAAAGTTAATTGACTATCTCTCTTAAGGCCTTAAAGAGAGTGTCAACTAACTCGTTGTGGACTATCAACAACCCAAACCTATACCAGCAGCCTGGACGGATAGCACCTGATATTCATCCAATTAGTCAAGATAATAATACAGGTCGATATATTATACACCAATACTTGTCCGAGTAGCGGAATGCTCGGAAATACAGTTAGTAGTATTTGTTAGTGTATGGTTGATAATTATACAAACATACATGTCCGGGTAGCTAACCGCCCCCGGAAACACATTAATGGCATCATTAAACCGTGGACGTAACCCGTCTCACGCGTAACTTAACAATAAAAGCGGGCAATCGGTACAGTTCAAAACAAGTGAATATACATATTACATAATGTATTAATATAAACTGCCGTTACAGCCATCAGTGACAATATGGTCAGCAGCGACACAGTGTCGTAACGATTCGTCGTCACACGACACAACATTATAGTTCCAAACCTTAATCCTACAGTGCAAATACCATTACAGATCATGTGAATTTTTCCTATTAATAAAACAGTACACAGTACGGTATCATGATAAAGTTCGCGCCACAATTATTAATATTCACCAATTACTGTTCCAGTAGAAACATATAAAGTTAGTGCCAAAATGTCATGGTGATACCTCCAAGCGGTTTATGCTCACGTTAGGATCCACCATGTCAGCGTACATCTCCATCTCTATCCAGTCGGCAGCCGTCGGGTCGATCTCAGTCCCGGCGTTAGCGTTAGGCGACGACCCGGTTGCCATCAGCAGCGGCTCCCGTAGAGCTGCAGGTCTCGGGGGCTGCTGGGCCTGAATAGTCGGTGTACACATTCGAATTGCAGTATGCGGTTCACTACTATGGGCCGCACGTGGCTTGCGTTTATGGGCCGCACGTGGCTTGCATTTAAGCACATTCCACATGCGTGATAACACGCCACATTTATATAATATAAGCACAATTACTAGCACAACTACGAAGGAGCCAGTTGAATATGATATGAAAGAATGTACCCCAATGCCATCGACCATCACCGGGTCGATCATGGATAATGGTGCTAGCGGTACGTACTTAGATTTTTGTAAATGGTCCCATGGCTGTAGTTTTAAATGGTCCACTATCATGGATTGATTTAGAACGCCGGACACATCCAAATGGGGCATCTCAATGGCCAGGCTAACCCGAGTGTACGTCCTACTATAAGACGCAACAGGCTCGAATTGCCAGCCCTTCCCGCTATAACCACATTCAGCAGACATTAATGCATATACCCCATTACCCACCACACAACGGTCGGTCAATCGTCCGTCACAGTGTATATCCATTGTTTCCCCGAACGTTTGCAACACAACGCCTATCTGCTTACCGGCAAACAATTTGCTAGAAGTTTCATTCGATTTGGAGAGCTGAATATTACAAGCACGGTCGGTCGTATTAGTTAACAGGCTTACAATGCATGGAACGTGGGTCTTGTCGACCCGTAGTGGACCATGGCACACCCGGGGCTCCTCCCCACGACACGCGGATGGCGCGAAGTACCACCCAGTTTTGGTGTCAAGACCGATGCTGGTCCGCGCTATCCGTACTTGCATGTAGTATCCCCGAGCACTTAGCGGTTCCGGCCACGCATGCAACCCGTATTCGATATATTCGCCCCCGTCAATTAGCGGTAACGTCGCTACGTAATGGAGTCGTGAGTCGTCTTTCCATAACGGATACACGACCACGTTGCGGTAGTACCACTGATATGGATGTATCAGTCGATTTCCCACACTAACTTGTTTGGCCACTGAATTTAGGTCAGCAGAACTGAATAATTCTTCCGTCAGCCTACCTAATTCTAGGGACGCCGTCTGTCTATGAAACTGCGCCGCTGCCCTCTGGTAACTATATACTACACTTTCGGCGGAATCAATAACGTGTCCCAGTCGCACTAATGCGTACAAGTCGGTCTGTCGGGCGGCGTACACCTTAAACATATCGCTCACATTTTTAGTTAATTCTACTAGGCCAGCGGTAATTTCATTGATACGGTCAACGTTGGTATTGATCCCTACGAATGCCAGTTTCACATGGGACGCCAGTTCGTTGGAAAAATGTACCAGACGATTCATGTCCCTCATAGCAATTTTGACTATCTTTTTAATCGCATTTATATCACCCGAGGTAGCGGTACCAAATAGGGACGAGGCTATGTCCCCGACAAAGTTGAATAAGCCACGTTTGTGTCGTATACTGTCCCTACTCACCATATTTTGTCGTGTCTTAGCAGCGATCTTCCTAATATTGCTAACACGATGTTGCAAACCGAAAATGTCTCGAATGCTTAATGATGTCTTTCGGCCGACGTCCGCAATAAGAACACGGAATTGTGCTAACCGTTCCATAAATCCGGCGGGCAAATGTGGGTGGTCGATAGACACCACTACGGTCCATTCAGCCCGGATAATGGATATATCTTCTGGTTTAGTTATCATTACTCCGTTCGGTAACCTATGCACACTAGACGTCTTACACAATCCGTTTATTAAACATACCATAGTTACCATCACACTTAATCGTAAAATATACATGATTCCACGCCCTGGGATGCCTACCGGTACAAAGCTAAAACTCACAATTTAAACGAATAACTTTTTGTATCTTGCGAACGATTTTAGTTTTTAATTGTTACGATATTTTACGCACTAGCTATTTGCGATGTTAAGTATAGCGATACAATACACCTAATGGCGGTTGTGCCGCCGAATAACGGCATTTATACGACTGATGAAATCAGCGTATAGCGCGTCATCGTAAAGGGCGGAGTCTATCACGCCAATTCGGAGTCGCTTGTTACCGGATTCGTTCTCCCGCCCATACCCTTGCTTTCGCTTCAAGTCTAACCTGAGTTGCTTGCTGTCACAATCGTCATCTGGTATATGTCTGCGCTTGCGCAGCATATAAGGATGCGATGGAAGCATCTCCATTGGTTCAGAGAGCAGCTCTGGTGCCGCCTCTGGAGCGTCAATTACTATGGGCTTAGGAGTTTTGATGACGTCACTTGGTGACTCATGGTTTCGACTGCGATTCGTACTGGGTTGCACCCTTTTCCGGTCAACCCTCTTACCCCCTGTACGCACCTCTGGTTCCATATCCGAAGCTGGCCGCTTCTTACGAACCTGGGGTGTCGTATCTGCGTCGGTGACCATAGGTTCTGGCTCGGGCAACATTGCCCTGGGGTGATGGCTAGCCTTCGTCCCCTTGGTAGGGTTACGAATGGGGCGTGGTCGCACCCCGTCCCAGCACATTTCCGAGTCGACTACGCGCAGCTTACATATATTAACTACACGCACCTTACCAGACCTCTGATGGCGGACGTGCGCCACAGGTCCGTTGATCTTAAAGATCTCATACTCGGGGTCACTGCGAGAGGTCAATTTCATCCTCTCCTCAGCTTTTACGACCACCGAGTCCCCCACTTTAAACTCACCAGCGTTCGCACGCTTATTAATTTGTTCCCTGTGAATCTCTCGAGATCTAGCTGTTCCCTCCCGAGCACGTAGCAAGGCGTTGTTGAGATACGTTAGTCTCTCACCAAGGTCTTGCGACGCATCGATTGGAACGGCCATTGGTAATCTCGCCCGTCGCCCATACGTCAAATAAAATGGCGTATATCCGGTCGTCGCATGACGAGTACTGCGGTACGCTGTCAAAGCTGCTCCCAACTCGTCTTCCCACGCCCGCGAGGCGTTGTTCACCCCTTTCTGGATCAACTCCTTAAGAGTGCGGTTGAACCTCTCGGTACGTCCATTGGTCTGCGGATGGTATGGGCTAGACCGTCTATGGTCGATACCGTGTTCCTTAAACCGCTCCTCCAGAGAATTGGAACAAAATTCTTTACCCTGATCGGTTATTACAATCTCAGGGACGCCATGACGCGCGACATACTCGTTGAAGAACTTTTCTTCCACATTTTGAGATGTCTTCGCTGCAATTGGATATGCTTCTGCCCACGCAGAACAGTGATCAATCACAGTCATGATATATATGTTACCCTTATTTGATTCTAATAATGGACCGATCAAATCCATTCCAATTATCTGACCCGGATAATTGGCCATGGGCATTTCACTATACCTAGGTCGGGTAGTGACGGGTCGGTTGACCTGGCACTTCGTACATGTTTCAAGTATACGGATTACGTCTTTTCTTAAAGACGTCCACACAAAAGAATCTCTTACCATACCGATGGTCTTCTGCAGACCTTGGTGACCAGCTCGTTCATGAGCCATCCGGAGCACTCTCTCACGGAACAGGGTAGGTAAGACAATTCTGGGGTACTCAGCGTCCAACGTTGAAGGCGTAATTAAAGAATACAAAATGCCATTCTTGACCATATACTCCTCCGGGGTGTTTTTGAACAACTCCGGGTATTCCTTGGTCTGCTCGGCACACAATTCGACATATGGTATGTCGAATGCTTCTAGAGGGACGTGGGGTAATACTCCCTCATCGACATCTGGTATCACAAAGTCGCCTGTATCTAACGTTGCGACTTCCACCGGTCGACGTAACCTGGACAACATGTCCGCTCGAATATTCTTCGAGCCTTGGATGTATTCAATTTTACATCCGTACTCGGCAATCAGTACCGCCCAGCGCTGTACTTTCGTGTTTTTAACTTCGCCCACAAACAAACTCTTTAGGGGTTTGTGGTCGGTATACACGGTAAACTGCGCGCCAAATAGATAAGGTCTAAGCTTCTTTAGCGCATATATTACCGCATAAGCTTCCTTTTCTATCACAGGCCAATTCAACTGACTGTCTTTAAGAGTAGAGCTAACATACTGAATCACCCGCTCAATACCCTTGTCATCCACCTGTACCAGTATCGCACCTATCGCATAGCTAGACGCATCAGTATACAACTTATATGGAGCATTCAAATTTGGATATGTGAGAACCGTCTCACTACAGAGCAAGTTTTGTAATTTCTTAAACGCTTGCTGTTCCTCCTGACCCCACTCAAAACGTTTATATTTCTTAGTCAATTCTATCAAAGGCTTAGCAATTTCGGCATAGCCTTGCACACAAGAGCGGTAATAACCTGTAGCTCCAAGGAAACTTCTCACCTCACTCACATCGCGTGGCGGTGACATTTCTCTTATGACCTTGACCTTCTGAACCTGAGGAGCTACTCCTTGTGCAGAAATGTGATACCCTAACAAGTCCACAGACTCACGGGCAAATTCGCATTTCTTTTTCTTAACCTGTAAATTGTATTCTCGAATCCTACGCATAACCTTACGCAAATGCTGTGCATGCTCAGCCGGATTTCTCGAATATATGACTATATCGTCGACGAAAACATGCAGATATTTTCCCACGAATTCTCGGAAAATATCGTTCATTGCCCTCTGAAATACGGCACCTGAGTTCGCAAAACCGAACGGCATCCGAACAAAGTCGAACAAGCCTTCACTACAAACGAACGCTGTTTTCTCTATGTCTTGGCTGTCCATTGGTATCTGCCAATAGCCAGACTTCAAGTCCATAGTCGAAAATATCGTTGCGCCGCACATCGAATCAAAAATATCGGCTATGTTTGGCAGTGGATAACTATCCTTCTTGCACACAGAATTCAACTTTCTGTAGTCGACACAAAATCTAGTCCCCCCGTCCTTTTTAGGGACCAACGTAATGGGCGACGCCCATGGCGATGACGACGGTCTTATGACGCCCGCTGCCAGCATTTCAGCCACTTGATTCTTGACTATATACTGCTTGGCCAACGGTAGACGGTAGGCTTTTTGCCTTATAGGATAAGCATCTCCTGTTGGTACCGTACACCTCACTTTGGGGACCAGTCCTAACGTGTTTGGACGAGCCGTATCAAAAATATCTGCAAAGTCCACCATGACTTTGTCGATATTTTTATATCCGGTCGTTTCCTTACAGCTTGCATAGACATAATTTGTCTGCTCTCTATGCGGATATTCAAAGGGATATACCTGGCCAAACCATACTACAATTTTGGCCCGATAGTCAATCTTTGCATTTCCCAGGTGCAAAGCATCCGCTCCAAGTAAACATTCATGCCTCATTCTGCCCACAATCGTACTGGGGATGGGTCGGGCGTTCTTGAATTTTACTTGTGTTTCCCCCAACAACTTTATCGGGGAACCATTTACAGCTAAGAGCGTTTTTGCTCTTTTCAATGGCCTAGCATTCAGCATGCTACGCCATATATCCTTACGGATCAAGGATGTGCTAGCACCAGTATCCACTAAGGCATGCAGGTACTTACCCTGATCCGATGGACCGTCTTTATCCATTTTTAGACGGATTAAGAACCGCTCGGTCGGTGATCTCACCAACGGCTCTCTCCGTCGTCGTTTCCCGGGCTCCTTCGTCCACTAACTATTTCGGCGTAGCTGTTCCGGCGGGAGGATGAACTGTATCCGACACCGTATGAACGACGGCCCATTTCATCCGTCCCCTCCCCAGTCAACACAAAGCCATCGCGATCTGCGTAGTCGTCACGGTTGCATCTAGCATTGTTCAGATCCATTCGAATATTACGTGAACAGTCGCTGGGTGTCGTGCGTCGTCGATGATCGTTCACCTCGTCGATCTCCATTTCGTCAGTGCGGGGACGCTTGATCGCCCTGCGGTTAGCCGGACCCTTTTGTTGTGTCCCGGCAGGACCATTCTGCAGCGGACAGTCTCTTATGTAGTGGCCGTCTTTACCACACCCAAAACATTTTATTGTTACGGCAGGAGTCGCCTGCCGGCTCATATACGTCCCAAAACAATTCTGGGCTGTATGTCCTTCTCGGCCACATGTAAAACACGTCATGGGTGGTCGTTGCGGTCGGGGCTGTGGTCGCGGTTGTGGTCTTCGTGTGGTTAGTTGCACTGCCTGACGGCAGTCACTCTTATAATGGCCGACCCGGCCACAATTGTAGCAGGTAATGTGTTGCAATTCTCGTCCCGCTCTGACTGGTCGGGGCGAGGGTGGGGTACGTGGTTTTGCTAGCGGTGGGGTTCTCTTCTCGGGCTTGGCGGCCCTAGTCGCCGTCTGCCGCTCTAGCTGTAGGTCGCTCACCAACCCACACAATTGCTCAACCATTCTATTCTGTTGAACAATTTGTTTCTTTAACGTATTGACTACGTTCCATATCTCCTTTTCCTCCCCTGGACCCACTACGTTCACCTCCATGCCCTCTTCCTGTCTTTCACTGATTTTCATGGCCTGGAGCAGGTCGTCACAGGTGGCCTCTTCCTCCGCGATTTCAATAGCGCGGGCCAGGGTGGTGGCCTTCTTGCGGACAATCCTCTTGCTGAGACGGCGATCAGATAGACCCCTGAGGTAAATCCCCAAGATGGTCCTCCTGTTGTCAATGTTCTCGACAGGGTAAGCCCGGGTACTCAGTTCCCGATAACGTCGGTTAAATGTCACGACGGTTTCGTTCCGCCTTTGTCGTGTACCCTCCAGATCATACTTGATCCGTTCTCCTTCATTCGCTGATATGAAGTTCAGTGTGATGTATTCGTGAAATTCTCCGAAAGTAATATTCTCCCTGACCTTTCCCACGAGAAACCCATCTATGGCTCTGGATAATTGCCCTCGTGCCGCTCGCGTGACGATGTAGGCTGGTATGCCATCTAGCCGTCCTTCATTGGCGACCCATGCTCGCCTGGTTTCGTCGAGGAAGGTTCTCACCTCCTCCGGCACTACTCCGTCGCAGGGTTGTATTCGGTAGATTGTGTCCCGGATCTCCTTCCGGTACACCCGCTCATTTTCTCGGCGGTCGCTGCTTTCGACGATCGCCCCGGCCATCGCCCTCCCCATGGCCTGCATGGCCGCCACGGTCTCAGGACGTAGCTCTACTCGTCGGTCGATGCCAGGCAGGGTCACGCTAGGGGGTTCTTGTGGGTTTTCCATTTCGCTAGCGATATTCTAGTGTAATGGTAATCTTCGCTAGTCTTGGTTGCTCAGGGCAGTCTATTTCTGTCGTTATTTTAATTATGGTGCTGTCGCTATACTCTCTATGTTGGCTGACCCTCGTTGTCTCTGTTAACTGGGCCCTCTCTATAAAAACTTTCACCCGGTCAGCGAGGTCTCTTAATACTACGTTGGCGGGTCGTTCGCTCGGTGCTTGGGCCATACAACTTTTACTCACTGTGTTTAGTTACTCTGGAATCCTGGCAGTCGCTAGCCACTGCAGATTTGATGACGTCACCTAAGCTGATGACGTAACTCAAAACACTACTTGTACGTACTCTTAATATACAATCGATTTTGCAATCTCTTTCGCTTCGGGTAAGGCTTGTATGTAAGGTTGCTGCGACAACCAACCTTACCAGTCACGAAAGAACAGGATACTAGCTCGCCTCGTTGGTAGATGTAGATGTAATCAACGATATTTGTTTTATGTATCCGGGCCTGATCTGACTATTCTATTCTGAAGATGATGGTAAGCTACGGTGGTCTTCCGTAATTATCAGAGTAACTTTATTAACAACACGAACTCTTGCCTTGTAGTAAAATCACAAGGTGATGATTTTATTCTCTAACTCTACTATGCAATATACGTTGTATCAGAAAGGTGGTTTCTACTACCACAAAATACGATTATTAAAATTACTTATAATTTGACTAAATTATCCGACTTAGTTGACTTATGAATTTATACTCCCTAGCTTAGCTAACATTACTCCCAGATTCGGCTGGTATGATATGCTATTCAACCAACTCTTGCTTACTCAAAATAAACGTTCAGCAAGAACTTGTACGAGGTGCGAGGCGGACCGGACTTCTGATTAAAAGTTAAAGTCCATTTTTTATACTTTTCTGGAGTTCCCTACCATGTTCGTTCTGGTTCTTCTTTCCAGAGTTTGACTCGATTCTCATTGATTGTGACGTCATCCTGACTAATCAAATCACGATTTTCTCTCTTATGAATAGAACACCGAACAAGTTAAGTGATGGAATCCTATCCGATACCTCCCCAAATTTGATACTGATGGATGAGTATTTTCGACATTTTTCGTCTGGTTTTCTAATCTTCTTGGCGCCAGACGCTACCATGTCCATGTCCGGCCCCTTGCTTATTAGGCCTGCGCCTGTATTTTGCAAGGGTGTCACGAAGTAGGTATCAAGTGGCCTATCCACTTCACCACACCCGGCGCCGTATCTGGTGTCGTGGGTGTCGCCTCTATACAATTATAGAAATTCGGCCCCATTACCCCGGTCTTATGGTAAGTCGGTCGTCGCCACGTTACTATGTCATCCTATGATTCATTCAATCCGTGCTACATACATATATTCTGTCCGTAGCCCCTACCGACGCTCTTGCTTGAATATTTAGAAAACTATTGGTCGTAACTTCTGCTGAATATGATAAAAGGTTATGCCGTGTCTGCGGCAACAACTTTCATCTTTCAACCACCGATATATTCCATCAGCTCGCTGCCCTAAATCTTAGTCTATTCTATTCCAATTTTACTTACTGTATTAATTACGTTTTCAAGTTAGTTTCGCACATCGACTTGAGCACGCACTAGATCGCGCTATTACATTTATTACATTTTTCGTTCATCGTGTTATCCGTTCCTTATCTCGCCTGGTATTCAAATATGGTAATTCACTGGGGTCTTAGACTGCAAATGTAAGATGTCCCCGGGGTCATGACTCCCCAGAAGACAATCCCATATCTACAACGTGTATACGTACACGAGAAGAATGTATAAAATATACGCATTTATGTGAAATAAGTAAGATAGCTCTCAAAGAAAATATACCGAGGTATACGTTTTTGGAGAAATTAATTCTCAGAATTTACCGGCACACTCTATCCGTCAATGCTCTCCGATTTCCGAATTAACCTTTTAACACTCACGCCTGTCAAAAACCCGGCTCCTACAGTTATCTTGAGAAATGTTAATTTGTAGACCAAGAGGAGACAGGGTTTGTCTATTAAATTTTACCACTGGAACCGATCAAGTCATTGCTACGGTAAATTTTCAAAAACAATCATCTCTTGGTCTGCTCATGGGAATTTTAAAGAGAAAATTCAAATTTTCTTGAACAACTTTGAGGGTCAACGGGGTTAACTAATTATCCTCACGTAGCAGCGAGGTCAGCTCGTGGGTACTCCTTTGAATAACCAACAACATATAGGTGTGAATTACTGTTCAAGGGTGATCTTATCAACACAGATTATACTGCCGTGGCGTGTCTCACTTATCTAAGCTCACAGTGGACTGAGGGGACTGATCGACACCAACCTTTGGTCAACTCATTAATTACCAAGCCGGCCAAAACTGTCTCTATGGTGGTCTTGAGGAATTCGTCATTATTGAAAGTCTATTTGCATGTCGGGAGAGGACGATGTAAATTGATCGCTGCAATGACTGACTCGTCGAGAGAGCCAGTCATCCCAGTCGTAAATTTTCAAAAGGTTGTCTTAAATTTGACGGCAAATCGACATTCAGTGATCTCAGATTTCGATTTTTCTTAGCCAACCTTGACCATCAAGGGTGATTCATTGTTGCTCGATGTTGATCTGTCCCGGACAGGGGCCAAATATGAGTTTTGTCAAAAGTCGGTGAAGAAGCTTTGGTCCCCTTGTGTCAACTTATGCCTACAATGGTCAGGACAGCCAAAACGGCCTCTGCAATGGTCTCTTTGAATTTCTATTTGCAGGCAAAAATAAAATTAGTTTTGTAAATTTACAACTGCAATGAATGGCTCGGTAATCGAACCAGTCATTTCAGTGCTAATGTTTAAAAACATTTTTCTCTTGGCACGCAAATGGACCCTGCTCAAGAAAAAGTTGCGATTTTCATTTTCGTTTTAATGTTAAAACCGGCCTAAACATCAGCTAGTGGTCTTGAGAAATATCCATTTGAATGACATCAAAATGCTCTTTTTTGTAAATTTCAGTGATAATTTGACAAAATAGTCTTCTCTTGATCTGTAAATAGGCATTAACGGAGCACACACATTTAATTTGTACCATTCGGTTAATCAAAATGAGTAGCACTTTGAGCGCTTAGAGGCGCTGTTGACCAAAGGTGTGCGTGGGCGGGGAGGGGGGTGGGGGTGGGGAGGTTAATAAATAATTTTTTTCCCGACGCCACCATGTTACACCCCTCTACACTTAATAATAGGCAAAACAGATACCATATTAAGACTACATTTTTTGCAGCAGAATGACAAATACGTGTATACCTGTACACGTTCGTTAAGACTAACGTGTATACGTGTACTGGTTTTGCTGCAAATGCACACCCCTAAATTATGTTATGATAGAAATTAGATCCTGAAACCAGTCTAGTTAACACGGAAGCAGCTCCCTTCTCTCTCCAAACCACATTTCTGCCATATCTGCCTCATACGACGAATAAAAATACACATAATTGTAAATGTATTTTCTCATTAGAATGTATGAGCTGGCCTCCCGGAGGATCTATATTCAATACATTTTCAGGCAGAGATGCAGAACTGGGCAGGAGGGATATTCGCATAACAGAGACCCCGGTAGGACACTGCCTTTACAATAGTCTGGTTACGCTACTGATTAGATTAATATAATAACAATCGCCTTGTAAAGGGAAGAGTTTATTGCAATTGGGTCCAGCTGTCTCTCTGTATCAGTGAGCTGTATCTCATAAACTACTGATCCGATTAGGCTCCAATCTTAACAACAGTAAAGGAGCTTGCGGTGGAAAAGGATGTTCAGACTTGTCGTGATCTGGATAAGACAACTTGGATATGGGTTGAATCAAAATTATGCATATGTAGATATCCCGTAAACTATTAGTCCGATTCGACACAGCTTTTAACACAGGAACAGGTTTGAATAGACACACATATTCCACAGTTTTGGGCGTGATAAAAACATCCCAGAAAATCTGAAAATAGCCGGAATATCTGAAAGCCGTTTACAATGTGACAAGCACGGGAGGGCGAGGGTCCGCAATCTCTGGTTGCTCTTGTTGTTAATGCCATTGGGCTGCAATGTTACATTCAGAATGATATAGGCCAATACAACACTATTTATTAGTACATAAGCTTTCAAATCTAGCTAACCCTTGTTGTATCAACTTAGCCAAGCCGACAAGAAAATGCAAATGCAATAGTCTTAAGAATGGCAGGCCAAGAGGTAGTATTAAAAGAAAATTTACAAATGATATTAATTGGCTCGGTTACCAAGCCGGGCATTTCAGTAGCAAATGTTAAAAAATAATATTTTCTTGGCCTGAAAATGGAGAGGGGCTAATGATAAACTTGAATTGTCTTAACCATTACCCCTTTGACGACCAAACTGATCAAAACGTTCTCTGTAGTGGTCATGAGAGGAAAATCGGTTTTTGTCAATTGCTGTGGTAAATTTACAAAAATAGTATTCTCTTGGCCCAAAAACAGTATGATTTTCTTGAAAGATCTTGACAATAAAAGTATTAGTACTAGTAATTAATTATCATGTTGAGCGGTTGGATGCGTTGTTGATACAAGAGGTGTTATAGCTACTGTTAAAATGGCATTATTACCCTTAGACTTAGATTGTCATCTGATTAGAGTATAATGACGTTATTAAATGTAGGTTATGTGTCAATATCACTGTAATTCCATAACTGTCTGCATTGTACTTCACCCTAGTATAAAATAAAAATATCTTGATGTCGTGAAATCGGAAATGTTGCCATGAAAGTAAGATTTCGATTGTGTGGATTATTTGCGTTGTTAAAGTGGAAAATATATGGATAATTTATAATCCAGAATGCAGAAATGCATTCTCAGAGCATGTAATTTTCAAAATTGTTAGGGTGATGATCCACAGACCCCACCCCGTTTGGAGAGAAGATCAAGGGGAACCTCTGGAACGCCCCTGAGTCATACACAGACACTTACGCGTGCGCCTAAAATTAAGGGGTGTGTGTGTGTGGGGGGGGGGGGTTATTAGGGATATGCTACGTTTATGCTAGCGCATGGCTAGGCAAAGTTAGGCTAAGGCCATACCTAAGGCGAGGTTATGATAGGCTACGATTAGTCTACGCAGTGGCTAATCTAAGCCAGGATATTGGTAAATTATAACTGTCTACGGTTAGGCTCTCGCTAGGATATGGCTTGCCAAATTTAAACTAAGTGATGTCTAGGCCCTGACTGGCTAGGCAATGGCTAGGTTGCAGTTTGGCTAACGGCTAGGCTATGACTGGTTACGTTTAGGCTAGGATATGATTGTTTTATAATAGGCTAGGCTATGATTGCCTACATGTAGGATATTCTATGACTGGCTAATGATAGGCTAAGCGATGTCTAGGCTATTGGCTGGCCATGCCAGGATATGACTAGATTATGCCTGGCTAATATTACGCTAGGCTATAGCTGGGTAAATCTAGGCTCAACTATAATAGGTAGCAAAGTTAAAGCTGGATTAAGGTAGGCGAAGGTTAGACTTGGCTATGGCTAGGATAGGGTATGCTAAGTTTAGGCTAGGTTGCGCTATGGCTATGCTAATGTTCGCTAGGTTTATGCTAGGCTGTGATACGCTAGACAAAGCTGAATTAGTGTTAGTTGGGCTGGGCTGATGCTAGGTCTAGGTTATTGCTGTCTAGGACGAAGCTCAGCTACACTGGGTTTAGGTTAAGGTAGGTTGAAGTATTGGTAGGCCATGGTAGGAGTGGGTGGGATAGCGTCGAGTAGGGGTAAGGTGAGGCTGAGATAGGTAAGATAGGTTAGTGATGCAGTGGGATGGATTACGATGGTGGGATAGGGTAGCGTGATGGGGGTATGGTAAGCTTGATGGTACAGGGTAGGGTAGGGTGATGGATTAGGGTATATTAGAGTAGGTTGGGTAGTTTGGATGGGGTTGGGAATAGTGGTTAGGGTAGTGGTAGTTCGGTGTAGGGTTAGAGTGGGTTGCGTGGATTGGTAGGGATGAGCTAGGGTAGCGGTGAACTTGGCATGGATGTGGTATGAATAATGTAGCAATTGGTATGGGCGAGGTGGTGTAATAAGTTTTTGGGGTCGGTCGCACCTTCTCCGGGGTGGGTGGGGGTGGTGGGGTGGGGTGGTGGTTTGGGGGAGGTGATGGTAGTGGGGGGTTTGGCTACCGTTCAGGTCGTACAGTCGTTACCATCCAGTTGGGGGGGGGGGCGCACTGTTCGGGTCGTACAGTCGTTACCATCAGTCCATGGCTTGATGCACTAAATGTCTTCGGACTATCCATTACTGTAATATCTTGACTGTGTGACTGCGGAGCGGTAGTCAGAAGCGTTCCATCGGAAACTTTTGACACCCTCCTAGTAGGGTGATAATAAAACTAAAATCAGAAACATCCTGACCTTTCATACACCGGAAGGCTCCGCATCCAGGAGTCTGTCTCATCTGCAGGCGGACCTTTTGATTTTAACATTCCAGCGTTATGGCTAGACAATCTGCAGTTATTCTTGCTGTCATCTCGACTACCTCAGCACTTTGCGAAATTTTCTGTCACCAGTGTCAAGAACAGCCTGGTTCACGCCATCTTATCACTGGGTCTGCTACTGACTTTTCCTGTATATTCTATAGTACTTGTATGATTTGCTTGTCATCAGCCGGACATCAGATTTGATCCGCAGACATTCCAAATAATTTCACAAGCCTCCATCTTGGGAAACACTCCGTTGAACTGCATAAACATTCCTGGTATCTCTGTTCTGTGAGAGAATTGACTTTCACTAATCTTCACGTCAACATCCCTTTGTATGATCCTGCTGCAAAGTATCCACACCAGCCTTGGTGTAGCCTTTCCAGTATTACAACTTTGAATATGTGCTCAGTGAGTTGTTTCTCGACAAATTGAGACATTTCCTGAACCGAGCATTCATCCAACTCTGTAAACTTGTACTCTGTGCTCCATGGAGTTGACTATGTATAGAAATTCACATGAATGCTCCACTTGAACACTGTCGTAACCAGCAATTTACTGAGATGTTGTCTTCTTCCAGCTATCTTCATTCGGTGATTCCTTCAACCTGTCCGCATCATTTCTTCTGCATTATCTGACCGGATATCGTTTACAATTTAGAACTGTGTCGGCATTTCAGTACTACGCATATTTAGTTTTACCACTGACTAGTAATTCATTTATTTAGTATTCAGTATATTGTCACTGTATTTTATTTTAGTTAGCTCGTTTCGTGGTACAACGGACTCCGCTTCAACAGGAAGCAATTGTTATCATTAAGGAGTTTCCACCAAATTACTTCTAATCTTCAGGCTTTTAGTGAGACCCTTCATTTTATTTTATGTTATAGTAATTTATGTATCATATGTGATTTTACAGCTTCATATTTTAGCTAGGTAATCTCACTCAAACATAACTATTCTTTAATCACGCCATGCCATATAGGCGTGTTTTAAAGATATGTCCATTATGTTCTTAGTTGTATTAGGGAATTTTTCAAGGAAGTACGTTTGATCACCTGACCATTTTTCTAAGATTCAGTAATTATATCAATTCTCTAAAAACCAGTGATCTTATTTTCTTTCCTAGTAGTCTTAGGACTACATCTCTTACTGCCCACGATGAAGTTAGGACCTCTTGTGATAGCTGGTCTGTTTTGCTAGATTCCGGATCTATCGAAGTGGTATACTATCCTGGTACACTCACTTCCTCCGTGCACATTCGCACTATTTTAGGACTTATCATCCCATATTAGGAATTAGCTGCTAACGTAATTTCAAGTCTTAGGCAGGAACAATATGTATCAATTAAAACTAAACTAGTCTAAATTTATAAAATAACTTAAGCCCTAGGTAATGGAAGTATACCTTTCGTTACTGACCGGAGGTTGAAATAGGAATATTGCGGCATCTGTCACTAGAAACCGAAAATTGTGGTTTTTGCCACACTTCGCGAACAATGGTCTGGACGCCTCAGCTTTCCTACATCACTTCCTTAAAACACACACGGTTTTCAACGTTTTTTGTGCCGTCAATTTTTTGGATTGTGACTTGTTTTTTCGTCTTCACTCTTCGGAGTCGGGCTTCTCAGGAACGTTTCCATTAGTTATATTGCAACATAGTTTTTGGACGATTCTCATGCGGTGACAGCCAATTCATTCTTCCATGCTCACTGCTTTTCATGAAGCTTCCCGATGGAATGGGCTCGCCAGGTATAGGCATCATTGGTTGACCTGGATTAAAGTCTACTCACATTGGTTGTCTTTATTCCGCTTGACAGTGCACTTCGCTTCGTGGCTGAAATGCTTCCTACTAACTATTGCTAATCGTTAGGTTGGATTTCGATCCATCTGGGACATAACACATTTTTCACAGAGGTGTACACTACGTGCTAAACTGGGAACAGGGTTTTAAACTTTGCTAGAGTTAGTAAATCTCCGCCAAAACCTAAACAAGCAGAGTCTCCTGTAAGCCTACGGTCTTATTGAGTTTCTCCATCTGGATAAACTGATTCTCCGTGCTACAGTCTTCATATCTCTCTTCAAAACCTCAAATCCTCTGCATTCCAGTAATCCACGTTACTTCATATCAATGCAACCGTACTCATCTGACGCACTCGAATTCAAACTTAGTATAGTGTGTCTTTAAATTATTCGGGGAAAGGAAGAAATAGTGTGTATTGCAATGCTTAAAACCTAAAAATCTAAAACCAGTTTAAATTCTAATAGCACAAAGCCACACAGCAAAACAAACATTAACATATCTGTTTTATACCTCACTTGTTTATCATTCTTACCACTCAGGCCTTGTTAACTCTCTTTGGGTTAGGTTCTCTCACCTTATCCAAATTGTCACCTTAGGAATACCGGCGTACCTACCGGTGAAGACCACAATAATACTCCAGGTTGGAATTAAAAGGGTTAGCTTTGTATTGTTTTTTTGCTGTCCTAACATATAAGATGGATAGGCTCCCCTAACATCGGGCCGAATACAAATTTCTTGGCGTTCTACATTAGTGTTGGTAAATTCTTCCACCTTCTAAATCATTGATTCGATTCGTTCGTGGTAACCAGTATTCCCCTTCCTCAGCATGGATCTCTACTCGGACTCGTCAGACTCCGAGGAAAAGTCGATGTTATTTCCCTCTATATTCCTCTCTACGCTAGTCCACTGACTGGAACAGTGTCCACAGTATGGCCCCTGACACAACGGTGGGGCTGGACGAGATGGGTGGTGGTGCTGGCGCGAATGCGCACATGAACCCAAAGGAACCAACGGGTTCCAACGATAAGCAACGTTGTCGTGTACCTCTTGGACCACTTGTTCATATAGAGTATAGCTACTGCCCGCACTGATGAGTGACGTGGGCGATGCTGAGCTAACTATAGAACTCGTCGAGGGCCACTCCGCTACAGTGGGATAGTGTAGGTGTGGTTAATGATAAGATAGTGTAGGCGGGTGAGATCAGGTAAGATAATGTATGGTAGGGTATGGATGAGATGGGGTGGGTAAGTAGGGTATGGATAAGATAGGTTAGGGGTGTGTTTGGTATGAGTGGAGTAGACTATGGATAAGTTGTAGCAGGCAGATGCGATGTACTGTAAGTGTAACCTATGGTATGGATGAGGTTGGTGGGTAAGCTAGGGTACGGGTAAAGTATGGTAGGACTTGGTGGGTAGGCACTTTGCCCTACATGGAAGGCCTTTCTACAGAAATTAATTTCCAAGTGCGTACGCATTAGTATGCTTATACATCATGTCTCTTTCGAATGGTATTTTATTGATTTCTTTTTCAGAGAAAGGTGAGTTGGTATGCGGAAAAAGTATAAATGCCTCCAACAAATTACCCCTCATTGGCGCCTGGTGTGGGCAGGCAACAGAAATCGAGTATCCTTTAACGCGCCAGCAATTTTCATTTAAGTAACTTACCTTTTTATAAATGTTATATTTGTATTTTACCAATATGTTTAGTAGGCCTAACTAGGGCCACGTAGTGTTTGTGTATGATATGGCATGTTAAAGATGGATGTTGACGTCTATGTGTTTTGGCCTTTGACTGACTGATTTAATCAGATCAGGCTTATACTTTGACTGAGAGGTTCTTTAAAAATAATCTGTACATGCATTCCTGTTTCTGATCAGTTGAAAGGTTATTCGCTAAGAACACGTTAACGTCATTAAGTTGAATAGAAAACTATTTTCGTATTTCAAGGCCTTGTTATGGGCGCATATTGTTATGCATTTACACACTATAGTGATGCTTATCTACTTACAGGCCATTGTCTGTCGATTGACCCGCAGGACATCCTATTGTTATATGACTAGAATGTGTCTCGTATAAACATTATTATACCAATACATGGCTTTATAATGAGTTTAAAAGTACTGTACACTATGTATGTTTCATGGTGACGATATGAATGGCGATATAAGTGTTAGAAAAGGATCATCCCATTCCAACCAGGTTAGAATCATATTTAAAAAAGAAAATTGATATCATACGTTTAAATTAATATTTAGTCATTTCCCTAATAGTGTTTGCAAATGAAAACAGCAACATACCGCAGACATCTGTGCGTATCGATATAAAGATGTGTGCTCACCGCATTGTAGTAGATGTAATGTGCTAATTTCACACTATTAGCCAAATTGAATGTGTTGATATCATATGTTGTTATGAGTATAACAAAAATATTTAATGGCGACAACTGTATAGTGTAATGCAATTACATATGTGCTGCTAGGAAGGGCTGTGCTGATTGCTTCCTTAGTCTCCCTGCAGATAAGCATAAATGTGGCGGGATTAAATGTCGGATGGGCAAATAGACGTTTAATCAAGTAGATGACTACTCCGTCTTAGTTTTCACAAATGTATAGATGATACGCCTCTGTCTCTCTTACATCAACGTCCTCTAACATCACCATATACGTATCAATAACTACCCTCTTGAATGCTATATATCCAATGACTATGAAACATACCTGACACCTGTGCATGGCGAACTTATCGTCAATCGAATAACTTCCCATGTATTACTTTCAGTTCCATGTTACCAACGATATTTTACAAATCGCTCACTGACTAACTGAAGTAAGTGATGTAAAATCTGGCTATGCTCTGTGCATGTCACATCCTGGTTAAACACTCGAATGTAGCCCTCTTAGCCACTGGAATAGTCCTCTATTTAACCCTCAGCCAACAATAGATTTTTCTTATCTTAATCACCCGACTGACTAGTAGAATAATTTCAAATTGAATTCTGATCTTTGTGTCCTTGACTATTCACAGGAGAAGAACTACTTACTGAATACTTCCGTGCTGGGTCCAAGCAATTAGAAATAGGTGCACTTCTTTATACCAAGAATGGAATTACGCTGAGGTATGTACTAAAGTAAATGTATTGAAATAAGAGGCGGCCATCCATCTATCCTAATGCATGTCACAGTTGTCGCTTAAAGCACACGCTGCACATATGTAGTTTATCAGAGAGTGGCAGCTACAGGCCTAATTTCTGAATCTGTATGGTGAGTTAGAGCGTGTATACAAACACCATGTACGTTCACGATCTGCGATTGATTCAAGTGATCTAGACACAGATTGAGTGAACATGTATAAGTGAAAACATGTTACCATTTTTTGTCCACTTTTACGCTATATGCAAACATTTTAGCTCACCTGGGTGAGCTTATACAACCACGATTTGCCTATGTCGACTATCTGTCGCCACGTTTCGCCCTTTGTTGATGTATTAAAAGCAAATTTAGTAGATCTGTTCCTGTAGGATATATCTATTTGAGCTATCAATAGGAAGAGGTCACACCTTCAAATAGCAGAGTTATGGCCCTTGATATATTTTAAATGTATTGAAGTTTATGGGGAAAATACATGTGTTGCCCGTTTCGTCATTCATAGATAGATTAGAACCAAATTTGAGAGATATGCTCCATTAGGCAACATCTATTTGCGCTTTTAATATGACATGGCCACGCCTTTAAATAACAGAAATATGGTCGTTGTTAGATTTTCAAAATATTAAAGCCTATGGGGGAAGCTTTGACATGTTTCGTCAAATGTTGATGGATTAAAAACAAATTTTGATATTTTCCTTCAGGGCTCAGGCAATGTCTATTTGAACTATAAAAATGGATAGGCCACATCGTTAAACCAGGGCCATAACACTGGTTCATTAAGGCGTTTTAAAGTATTGAACCATATAGAGAAACTCTATAGATTAAAACCAAATTTAGCAGATACGTTCCTTCAGTCAAATATCTATTTGAACTATGGATATAAAGAGGTCATGTCTTGAAACAAGGGCCATAACTGTGGTTTCAAGGCGTTTAACCTATTGAACCCCATCGGGAGAATGGTGAATAGTGTAAATGACACATGATTTGTTAGTCATTAGTGTCAAGGATGCTTGCGACTCATTTGTCCATCGCATCAGTTAGGCATGCTACATTGACAAAGGGTGCTTGATACATTGGCCAATTATGTCTGTAATACGTGACACATTGGTACATAATGTCAGGCACCCGTGTTCTCGTTGGTCAATGGCATATATCACATTGGTAAATCGTGTCAATGAAACTTTACTCATTGCTCAATATGGCCAGAGTCCATGGTTGCATGGGTCAGTGGCATCAGTTACGTTTGTCCTATTGCCAAATAGTGCTTGTCCAATTGGTTAATAATAGGCCTATCACTTAATAGTAGGCCTAACACTTGCACTGTTAGTCATTAGTGGTAAGATACAGCTCATTGGTCTGTGGCAACAGTTATCCTTGTTCGATTGGCCAATGCTGCTCGTTGTGCATTAATTAAAGTAAACATATTTACACATTTCCTCATGAGCCAGGTAAGCACTATGCCCCTCAGGGCGATTTAGTCATGTTATGTGCAAATACATATGCAAATAGCCTTTTAGATAGAGAGACCATGTTACCATTCACTGCATACACATTTCAGAATTGAATAATATATCATAAATCTGTACAACAATCCAGGGAAAATACAGCACAGGTTGCAAAATCATAAATACTAATACTTCATTAGGAATATCATGGCTCAATTTATCGATAGGAAATAGCAGCCATCGTGAACATGTCAAAAGAGATCTGTGTTATATCGAATACAGTTACTGATTATGTAACAGGACACTTTCATAAGAAACGTAAAATAAAAATCATAAATGTATCTATCTAATATGTGTCAACTGATAGTATCTTAGAGGTTATGAAACATAATAACGTCAAAGTTGTATATAACGAAGACCTGCATTTGGCGGCGAGTGGGTGTGCACACGATCGTTGTTCTTTAATCATCAGTGTATGGTGAAGGGATACTGATACTGGTGGTACTTTGTTGTGCCCTTTTGTTGGCAATGTACACAGTTAATTCTGTTTTGTTTGAATACTTAAATGGAGTGGTTAGGCTATCATCTTGCCCATTGACATTGAGTTTGTATCGGAAAAAACACATCATTTAAGTCTTCTGTCGATGTTCCTTGTAGGCGTGTTAGTGACTTATTAACAGCGAAGTTATACAGATTAGATATAACTTGTCATAGCTCTCTCTCTCTCTCTCTCTCTCTCTCTCTCTCTCTCTCTCTCTCTATCTCTCTCTCTCTGTTCTGGTGCAAGCTATTCAGAACTGGGTAGCATCATCAGCACAGGTTCTACCGCTGTCGTTAAGTATTTCCAAATATTTGAATAAGGGCCATTGATAACATGACCGCCATATCATGTGCTTCTCTAGACAGATACTTAGCTTAGGTGTTGTTTAGAAAGAAAATTCACGGTCTCCAGGATTTAGGAGTATGCCGACCAGGCCACCAAGAACTTTCATTGATCGGCCTTGGACTTGTATTAGGACAGTCAGCAAAGTATCCCATTAATTCCACTTCAGTCAATGGATGATGATGTGTGCCAACCAAAGAATAATATGCTTACTATTTTGGAATATGGTCATTAAGTTGCATAGATGTATCAGGAACCCGTGCATCTTCTAGGAATTCGGTTGAAACTTCATATGAGTTGGTCCCTGCAGTTTCTAAGATGTGCTAATCATATTACTTGGTACTAGGTATGTTGATGTAATAGGGAGCATCTTAATAGACCGATCTCGATACCTGTAGTAAGAAGGCACCTATATCTGTAGAAGTTAACTATCAATAGCACTGTTAATCAGCCAGCAATAGCTGTAGTAAGTAGCCAACATAACTCTGACAAGTAGCCAGCTATAGCTGTGGCAAGGTGGCATTCATAGATCTACAGATTAGCCAGCCATACCTGTAGTAATTCCCCAATTATAGCTCAGCCATGACTGAGGTAAGTAGCTATTTTCAGCTGTTAACAGTAGGCAGCGATAGCTGAGGCAATGAGCCATATGTGTGGTAATTCACCCGCCATAGCCATTTAAGTAGCCAGGCATAGCAGTGGTAGGTAGCCAGCTATAGCCGTCGTTAGGAGCCAAACGCGATAGCTGTTGCATACAGCTGGTGTTAAAAAGACAGCCATAGGTGTGGTTATTAACCAGCCATAGCTTTGTGATAGCCAGGAATAGTAGTGGTAATTAGCCAGCTATAGCCGTTGTAATAAGGCAACAACGATAGCTGTTGTATACAGCCAGTGGTAAAGAGGCAGCTATAGATATACCATAGTTTATAAGTAGCCAGTCATAGCGGTGGTAAGTGTAGTCAGCTATAGCTCTGGTACATACTGCCTCTAGCCGTTGCAAGTAGCCCGTTGTAGTAGTGGTAGTTATCCAGCCATACCAGTGGTAAGTAGCCAATGGTAGTCAAAATAGCTGTGGTAAGGAGCAAGCCATAGCTATGGTAATGAGCAAGACATATCTACGATATGAAGCCAAACATAGCTGTTTAATACAGCCAGCCATATCAATGATAAATTGCCAGCATATCAGTGGCAAGTAGCCCGCAGTAGCCATCACAATTCTCCATCCATGGCAGTGATATTTATACAGCCATGATTGTGGTAAGTAGTCAGATATAGGTGTGGTAAGGAGACAGCCATAACTGCGGTAAGTAGATAGCCATAGCTGTAGTAAGTAGCCAGCCATAGCTTAGGAAAGCAATCATCCATAGTAGTCAGCCATAGCTGTGGTATTTAGCCGTCCATTGCAGGGTATATAGTAAGATAGAACTGTGGCATGGAGTTAGCCATGGATGCAATAATTATCTAGCCATAGCTGTGACAATTAGTCAGCTATAGCTTTCGTAAGTACACATACATAGCCGGGCTAAGTATCCAGCTATAGCTGTGGTAAGTAGCCGGCTATACCTGTAGTAGTTAGCCAGCCATATCTGTGGAAATGGCCAGCCATAGATATAGCTGGATAATTACCACATATATGCCTGGCTCTTTACAACTGCAATGGCCTGCTAATTCCCTCAGCGATGTATGCCTAATTTTCACAGCCATAAATGTCTACATACCTCAGCTATCGCTGACTACTTACCATAACTATAATTGATAAATTACCTCAGCTATAGCTGGCTATTTACTAGAGCTATCAATGGCGTCTTGCCATGGCTATAGTTAGCTACTTGCCATATATATTTGGGCTGCTTAACATAACTATGGCTGGCTGCTTAACAGTGCTATCTCTGGTTAACTTCCACGGAGGGTGGTGGCTACTGACTAGGTGTACAACTGGCTACTTGCCACAGCTATGGCTGGCTACTTACAAAGCTATGGCGGGCTAATTACCACTGCTATGCCTGGCCCCTTACCACAGCTATTGTTGGCTACTTACCAATGATATGGGTGACGACTTGTGATATGCTGGCTACGTACCACTCCTGTGGCTGTCTGCTTAACACCGCCATGGCTGGTTAACTTCCACAGATGGGGCTGGCTGATCACTACAGGTATAGCTAGCTCCTTAACTCCGCTATGTGTAGGTACTTATCAAAGCTATGGCTCACCAGATACCACATGTACGGCTTGTTAATAATTTCTTCCATGGCTAACTCCATACCGCAGCTATATTTAACTACTTACACCTGCTATTGATGGATACATACCGCAGCTATGAGTGGCTAATTACTACAATTGGCTTGTTCATTACCAATAATATGGCAGGCGAATTATCACAGTTACGGCTGGCTTCTTAACACTACTATGGCGAATTACCTTCCTCGGCAATGGCTGGCACTTGCTACAGCTATAACTAGTTACTTACCACAACTATGGCCAGCTCTCCACCACAGCTATAGATGATTACTTAGCACAGTCATGGCTTGCTAAACGTCTCCGCTATGGATGGCTGATTACCACACCTATGGATGGGTAATTACTACAGTTGTTGCTGGCTACTTACCTCCGCCAGTGTAGGGTACTTGCTACTGCTATGCTGACTTGCTACCCCTGACATAGCTGGTTATATTCAACAGGCTTCGCTGACTAGGGTGGGAAACTTGCAACAGCTAGAGCTGGTTTGTACCACAACTATAGCTGGCTATGATTGGCTACTTACCAAGCAATGGCTGGTTAATTACCACATCTAATGTCGTCTCTTTAAGACTGGCTGTATACAACGCATCTATCGCTGGCTAATTATTGCATCTATGTACCAAAGCTATATGTAAGTTGTAACTACATACTCCCGATATGGATGGATACATACCACAGTTATGACTGGTTAATTACTATTGGTAAGTTACCTTGATACGGCTGGCCGAATACCACAGTTATGGTTGGCTTCTTAACCATACTATGGCTAATTTTCTTACTCAGTTATGGCTGGCCATTTACTACAAGTGTAGCTAGCTATTTGCCACAACTATGGCTGACTTCCTACCACGAATATAGCTGACTACTTATCATAACCATGGCTGGCTAAATGTACCTTCTATAGCTGGGTAATTAATACAGTTATGGCTGGATACTTACCACCGCCAATGCTGGCTCCTTGCCACTGCTATGCTGGCTATCTACCCCTGATATGACTTACTGTATTCAACAGCCATCGCTGGCTACTTATCACAGCTATAGCGGCTACCTACCATTGCTAGAGTGAGATACTTGCAACAGCTAGAGCTGGTTTGTACCACAACTATAGCTGGCTACTTAACGCTGCTATGACTGGCTACATACAACGCTATGGCTGGTTAATTGCCACATCAATGGTTGCCTCTTTAATACTGGCTGTGTACAGCGGCTATCGGTGTTGACGCCTTGCAACAGCTACAGCTGGCTACTTATCACTGCTACGACTGGCTAATTACAAAGATATGGCAGGTTAATCACCACATATATGGCTGGCTCCTTAAAAAGGCTACGGCTGGCTAATTACCTCAGCTACAGCTGCCTACCTTTCACAGCTGAAAATATGTTAGCTACTTAACACAGCTATGCTACACCTATACCTGGTTAGTGACCACAGCTATGACTGCTACTGATCAGAGCCATGGCTGACTACTTACAACAGCTATAACTGGCTACTTATCAATGATATGACTGGTTGCGTAATATTAGTGTGGCTAATTACCTTCTGCAGCTATGGCTGGCTCCTTACCCTCAACTATGGATGACCTCTCTACACAGTGGCTGGCTCACTACCACAACAATAGTTCACTACGTAACACAACCATGGATGTCTAAATATTACAGCTATGACTGGTTAATTAGTACTGTTATAGCTGACTACTTACCACCCATGCCAAAACCTACCATAATACGATCCTTCGAGCCGAAGTAGCGGTTTAGGCAGAGATATGTTTTAAATGATTTATGGAAAATTTTAGAAAAATCCTGATGGCCACCAAAAAAATTGACCAATCAAAATTCCCGTTTGCTATGTTAAAGCCTATCGACGGATGGACGACGGACGTAAGATGGACGGACGGATGAGTGACGGTCGTCATGCCATAATCTTTCAGGTCAACTGAGCTAATAATAATACGCTCCCAGAAAAGTTTAGAACAAACACGTATAGAAATGAAGTTATGTTTGCATCTCTCATAAGCTGGTTAAAACAGATATAATGAGTATCTACTAACTTACCAATATTCACATGCGAAAGCGCTATGAATGCGACATAGGCAGCCTTCGCACGCCAAAATGTTACAAATTTGACAGACCGACCGACTGACAGACGGATAGACCGACAGATAGATGTGCACTAGTTGCGGAGTCGCAATTAAGAATTGAGAGATGCAGGAAAATACTGAGAGATAGATCTGTGAGAAAATTCATCAACATCAGTTGAGACTAGGTGGGTAGGTTGGTGGGTGGACGAGAGGTTAAGCGTAAAGAATCTAATTACGTTGTAATGTTTCATCAATAAGAAAAAACATATATTGCTGTGCCCATATATTCTTTATTCATGCATCGAACCGCGATATCAATATGATACCTGCTGCTGCTGCTGCTGCTACTGCTGCTGCTGGTGGTGGTGTTTGTGGTGGTGGTGGTCGTGGTGGTGGTGCTGCTGCTGTTGGTGCTGGTGCTGCTGCTATTGGTGCTCGTGGTGGTGCTGGTGGTGGTCGTGTTGGTGGTGGTGGTAGTGATGCGGGTGGTGGTGGTGCTGGTGGTGGTCGTGGTAGTGATGATGATGATCTTTTATATGTTATATTACATTGTAATGTTTCATCGATAAGCAAAAACATATATTGCTGTGCCCATATATTCTTTACTCATGCATCGAACCGCGATATCAATATGATAACTGCTGCTGCTGCTGATGCTGCTACTGCTGGTGGTGGTGGTGGTGTTTGTGGTGGTGGTGGTCGTGGTGGTGGTGCTGCTGCTGCTGCTGGTGGTGGTGGTGGTGCTGCTGCTGCTGCTGCTTTTGGTGCTGGTGGTGGTGCTGGTGGTGGTGGTGTTGGTGGTGGTGGTAGTGGTGCGGGTGGTGGTGTTGGTGATGATGATGATGATGATCTTTTATATGTTGTGGTTGGGAGGATGCAAGGATAGCCGCTGCTGCTGGGAAAATTAAACACTTTAGGATGTTATTTCCCGTTTTCGAAATCTTAAAAATTAATCTTTCTCCATAACCGACCCTCTGACACCTGTATTTTTAATTGTTTGAAAATATCCACAAAAAATATTAGATGTCTCTATTTCTCCCCAAGCATGATAGCCACACCAATCCGTGGCGCTTATTATTACCTTCTCCCTGTAAGGGGAAGAGAGTATTGCGTATTACGATCGGGTCCGTGTGCTAGCTTGCGTGCGTGCGCACGTAAGTGCGCGCTTGGTCGTCGGCACCGGTATCTCAGAAACGAATGATCCGATTTGGCTCAAATTTTAACACGAGGAAGGAACTTGCCATACAAGAGCATTCCCACACGCTGGCCGTGATTCCGGATAAAAAGAACCCCGAGTCGCATCAGATAAAATTCTAGATATATGCATATGTCGGAAACTGACAATCCGAACTTGCTAAAATTTTAACACGGGTGAGAACATAGACTAGGATTCCACAATTTTTAGCGTGATCTGAAGAAATCCGGGAAATCTAAAAAATATCTGGTAAAAAATAAAAGGGAGGGCGAGGGTCTGCAATCTACGATCGCTGTTGTTGTAAGCTGTATCCCGCCCTTCCTCCCTCCGTCACTCTATCCATCCATCCATCCACCTAGCCACCCACGCACTCAGCCACCCGCCCACCCAAAAATCCACCCACCCATCCATTCATCCATCCATCCATCCGATCGATCAATCGATCGATTGATTGATTGATTTGCTCGTTGGATTGATTGATGGATGGGTGGATGGATGGAGTGACGGATGGAGGAAGGGCAATCAATCAATCAATCAATCAATCAATCAATTACTACCACCTACCACACCCGGCCTTGCGAGATGTGGGTGGGATGCGATGCTGGTGCAGTTGGTCGGCTGGCCGGCCGGTCGGTCGGTCGATCGGTCGGTCGGTCGGTCGGTCGATCGGTCAGTCAGTCAGTAAATTGATAAATAGATCAAATGAGATATAATAGTGAGTCTAAGATTTTCATTGGTAAATATAAGCATTGCGTGATATTTGCATCAAAGATGCTATGTTGTCCTTTGACGGTGTTGCCGAGGATGTTGACAAAAGTTATGACATTAAAAAGACAAGTATAGGCAGTTATTACTGAAATGATGTTTTGCAGGTGAACATCATAAAGGCAAAATATCTTGACACGTTGAAGTGGGTAAATAAATATGTATTTGGAACAAACTGTTTAACGACATTCTAATGTGCATCTATTTAATATAAATATTATCGTATGAATTTGTTGGGAAATGAACGAACAGAATACAAATTAAAACAATAAAACAACATTTGTATATCTTTTGGCTTTCAGAAGAACGCAAATTTCAATCGTAACAGTATATGTTCTTGTATATGTATGTGTGTGTCCGGAGCCGTATTAAAAAAAAGACAAGCTACTGGCCCAATTTGATTTTGAACTGGGATTTCACGACTTTGCCTCTGATTTTGATTTAAAAACCAGATCATGATCGGATCAAATTCTGGACCTATTGCTGTTATTGTTGTTGTTGTTGTTTGCATACCTTCACTCCTTTGTAGTGCCCAAGACTGCTTTGTCTGATATAGACTACAGTACGATATACATAGGTCTATAAAAGTGATTAGTTATTTCCGACAATGACATGCCCATCAGATCTTATCCTACTTCAACATCTGCACGGTTTTGAAGCAATTGCTCATTCTAATAAAATTACTATTGTCAGACTATTGGATTGTCGGACTACTGGGTTTGTAAATTTTCTGCAGTGTTGAACGGTTGGGCTGTCGGACTACTGGGCATAATTGTCGGACTATTGGGCTGTCAGACTATTGGGCTGTCGGACTGGTGGGTAAAATTGTCGGACTATTGGGTTGTCGGATTACTGAGTAAAATTGTCGGACTATTGGGTTGCCGGACTACTGGTCTGTCGGACTAGTCCCCGAATTCTTAACCACCAGCGTGACGTGCGACAAAACGTCTCAATTTAAACACTGACGCTAGTATATTAAAAATCCAGTTTGTGAATGAAAAAGCAATGTACACGCCCCCCCCCCCTCCCCCACCCCCAAACTCATTGCCACCATCACACACCACGCCCCCCCCCCACACACCACAACCCCCCCCCCCCACACCCACCACCACCAACAACAAAAGCACTCGCAATCACGCCAGCTGTCAAAAACCGGTTGCTCATAAAAGAGCATCGAATACCGTGCTTGCAGGCTATGTATGATATCTGCGCTAAATTAACGAAACGTCCTAAATATGAATGAACTGTGGAAATTGCTCGATAAGAAACAAGAGGCCCGAGGGGCCTGTATCGCTCACCTGGACTATAGACATCGCAACTAGAATGGTCATTAACAATAAGTAAAACTCTAATGAGTTGAGCAGACTTGTAACAAGAAAACAGAGGCTATGTTTCTTTATGTATTAATTTCTCTTGAACAAACGTTAATGGCCCTTAGTCATCAATATCATATCTCCAAAATTTCGGCCCAATCCGTTCAGTGGTTATGGAGATGAAGTTGCTTTCATGAAAACCATGACATCCAAGATGGCCGCCCAACCATTTGGCAAATCAAGTTCCTTTGAGCAAACTTGGTTCAACCCATGCCCTAAATGATATTTTATGAGTTTTGAAGTAATCGCTCAAACAGTTTCGGCGAAGATTTTTAAAGACATTTCTAAAAATCGGCCAAAATCCAAGATAGCCACAGGCCAAATTGGCCGATTGGCTTTGTTTGAACAAACTTGAGTCTCTACAACCTAAGGATGCTTCCTGCCAAATATAATTGAAATCGGCCCAGCGGTTCTAGAAGACATTTAAAATTTCCCATTGCTTTTGTATGGGCCTTTTGTCGGGAAAATGATCCTAGATGACCGCCAAACCGTTTATCCGACAGTTTCGAAAATTACAAATTTGAGATCAGAATACCCAAAAAAATATATAAAACCTATTTCAGCCTCAAAATCCATCAAATAAAAAACCCAATAAGGCCACCATACACACTATATTTTGATTGGTCCACGTTGTTGGATACGAGAGCGTTAATGGAAAGGCGAGACCGTGCGATAGGTCTAATTTGTAAAGTCTTGTCTTGGTTGGAGCGGATTTTGTGTCTCCATTTTCTAAAGGCACCCCTCTTAGCTGGCGGTTTCAGCTATTTAATAGGGCGCCTCTTACTGTGTTCAATGCAATACATTTCTCCCCGCGCCAGTATGCTATTTCTATACTTTGTTGGCTAGCTCATTATAGTTGGCAAGATCGCTTGAGTGAGTAGATTTAATTCCTTTGTCATTTGTAAGTGCAAGCCTAGTACTTTGATTATAGAAATGTTTATAGTCAGTTGGGTGTCCCCGGTCAACTCGAACAGACTAACAAATATATGACTGTAATATGTTAGTATGCATTAGGGAACCACTTTAATCGGTTAGGTGTTAGTGAACCACTTAATAAGTGGTTCAAACTAACAAATATAGGACTGTACTCTCTATTCGTATATTTGTTGGAAGACGTCAGGGTTTCAAAAGGCGACACTATTTATTTAAGGCCCGTAATTACGAAAGGTGTTTAAGCGGCAATACGGGTAAAAATCGATAATAGTTGCTTAAATTATGCGCTTAAATTTAGTCATTAATTACGAAGCTTGTTTATTGCTGCACGTGTATAAATGACCCGACAGACTTAAACACGCACTTTCATCGAACAAAAGAAATTCTTAGACAAGGGTATGGGGTAAACATTAGCTCGCGTTTTGCATATTTATCGTCATTTTCACCACGGAACTACACGTGTGGTGTTGGTATGGATGCGCTCCAAATATTTGAAATTGCGCAGAATGAGATGGATAAATATGAAAATGGAAACCACCGGCGTGCTCTAAGAGTATTTAGGGACAGAAGTAATCCTTTAGAAGAGTATGACGATGATAGTTTTATTAGACGTTTCAGAGTGACTAAGAATACATTCAATGACCTACTCGGCCTTCTGCGATTGGAACTTGAGCATCCAACGAGAAAAAGCAATGCTCTTACTCCTCCTGTTCAGAAACTGGATTGTGCATTGCGTTATTTTGCATGCGGGTCGTTCCAGATTGTTGTAGGCGACACGTCAGGTATTTCGCAATCAACATGTGGTCAGACTGTACATCGAGTTGCTGCTGCACTCTGTGCAATGGACCTTTCCATTTTTAGCTATGCCCCGCCCATCACTAGCTAAGCTCCACCCACACCTCGCCGTGTTTGGATTGATCGATACCCGAATGCCCTAGGTATCAATTTCCTGAAAACTATACAGGGAAGCTGTTGAATATTTTGTAACTAATTAGACTGTGTGCTGTTGCTGCCATAGGCAGCAACAGCGTCCAGTCAAATTAGTTTCAAAATATTCAACAGAATATTTATTAAATAGTAAAAGCAAACAATTTGTACAACAGCCCATAGACCGTCATCAAATATGCGTTCGTGACGTACTTAACGACGTCATTCATTATGATGTCATTGTACACGCCACGCAGTTCATTATGACGTCATATGATGGGTGGGTACTCTGGAAAGGTGAATTAAGCCTCACTTTATTAACTTTTCAACATGTACTTCATACCAGAAGGCATCACGTGGTTTTCAAGACATAGGTGGCTTTCATGGGGTCGGTGGAGCCATCGATTGCACTCACATTCCCATTCGCAATCCCGGAGGTAATGACGCACAGCTATTTATGAACAGAAAGGGTTGGTACAGCCACAATTATCAGCTAGCATGTGACCATCAAATGACGTTCACGAATATTGTTTGTCGATGGTATGGATCTGCACATGACTCGACTCTTGCTTGGTGACGCGGCTTATATTTGCCGATCATTTCTCCTTACACCAGTACGCCAGGAAAGAAATGCAGCAGAAACACGTTACAACAATGATCAGCGCAGGACAAGGTCACGGATCGAGACAGCTTTTGGCATCTAGAAAAGGCGATTTCCTTGCCTTTGGCAATCAACTCAGGTGTACGGTAAGTGTAAATGCCGATAGATTGCGGATCAATAAGGAACTGTGTAAATCCAGGAACACATGGACCCAACATGTGTATATAATCGTATTGGGTGTATACCAGACTTATAGGATGTTACTCACGTGGATGGTGATAGGGCAGCCATGGCACAGTGATGGCCAATAATGTTGTTAAGAATAGTGCAACTAATATTGCAATTTAATATGCACTATTAATTCGTTTATGCCTCAACAACCAGTCATATCGAGTTACTCCAGAGTAATGTCATACATCAGTATCGCGTTACTTCGAATTATCTCTGTAGTGTGAACACTGCCTTAGATTTTGATTTCTATCTATACAGTTGTTAAGCAAGAATGTAGTTCTTAATATAATAGTGGATTTGTAAAGTATTGTATAAGGTACATTAATTCACATGCATAATACGCCCAGAAATGTGTCCCAATGTACCTCCACTAAACTTGTATAGCCACTACGACCATAATTATAACAGGATCGATATAATGAATCTCGGTAGGTGCGGGTATGATGTACAGCTAATCATGCAGTGGAGGTCACACTGACCTACTTTTGTTAGTCGAAACACATTAAACCTACAATACATCCCTACACATACAGCAGGTTTGATTACTATACGAACAACTCTTGAAACTACAACCAGGAATAAGCTTTTGTGAGTGAATGGTTGACGGAATAACTGATTAAGTAACCTGGCGGTTTATTTATCCGTCCCCACCCACCCAACAGTTAAGATCTGAAGTAACGGTATCAACCAATGTAGCGGCTGAACAATTATCTTAGTATTTCCATTTTACATATTTTCTGCTTTTAGATGCAGCATAACATGGCCATACTCATAGCGACAGCCTGCTTACACAATGTAACCATTCAGAGAAATGATCCCCTCCCTGAAGATCAAAACACAATTGCTGGTGAGGAAGATGATATCCCACCTGCTGCTGTGGAAGGAAACATAAGGGGTGCTGTTTTCCGCCAGAGATTTATTCGAGAACACTTTGAATGCGATAACTGTTTTATTTTTCAAAATATTTCAACACAATTAATTTTATAAATCAATAACAAGTCGACGACGCTTTTCTTTATACTAATTTAGTTTTTCCTCATATACTTTTCTTTTCGTATCCGCTGCTTGTTTTTGCATCGATATTAACTCTAACTTTGCCTCGTGCTCAATCTTTAGATAAGTCAGCGCTTCACAGGTCTTCTTTAACATCGGACATTTGCCACCAGAGGACGCCCTGTTCTTCATGTTAGGCATATCTGAAAATGAATGAGATAAATAAATAAATATATGTATGTATGTTAAAATCGATTCATCTCTTACCATGTCTTGTGAGTTTCTAGTTAAGGTCGCTCTGGTTTTAACATTTTTAGCGATCACCACAAATTCCATCATCTGTTACATAGTAACCAATTCATTATGGTGTCACTTATTAACTATTTGTTAAAATACTTTTTCGTGACACTTTACCAAACTATCTTCTCACGAAGCGTAGAGCAGGCCAATCGAAAAACGTTATATTTCGTGATTTTTGTTAAGTAGTTAACCAATCTTAGTTATAATAAATAACATAATGTAGCTAGAAAATGTCGCTATGTTGAATCGGTTACTGACTCTAACAAAAGTAATCAGAGATTGCGAAACCTCACCCTCCCGTTTTGCAACACTGAAAAGTTTTCAGATTTTGTTATTTTCTAGGGTTTTTTTCGGCTTTTCAGGCTTTACTCTAATTAAAATTGTAGAATCCTCGTGTACGCTCACTCCCTTTCCTGTTCTCAAATTTGAGAGAAATCTGACCAGTGGGGTCTGAGATATTCATAGATATAGAATTTGATCCGATCCCGATCCGGCTTATTTTGTTCCTTTGTTATGCTAAAATTTGAGCCAAATCTGGCTGGTCGTTTTTCTAGATATGATTATGCACGGACAGACAGACAGACAGTCAGACAGATGAAACTGATGACACTGATCGCAATACTGATACCAGCTTGGCTGCGAGAGCAAATAATAACTAGCAAATGAATTCCGAAAGGGTTTCAGGACTGACATACTTGCCTGCATTACGGTGCTTACCAGTAGTGGCTGTGCTGCAGCTTGGGACAACCGAGGCGGAGCTGGTTTCATTCGACGTCTCAAGTAGCGGCATCCACATCTTCTTGATTGTACTGAAAACATGATACAAAATTGTTAATCAATTTATCAGAAAAACAATTTTGTGTTATGTAATAATTGAAACACATCGGAGCTTTTTTACGATGAATTTGTTACTCTCCGATAACCCCACACACCCACATCGTTGGTTTGACCAATTAATCGTTTTTCGCATAGGAATATGACTCTTAGCAATGGTGTGCTGACATGATTGATCAAGGTCGATATGGAAACCGCATGCTTGCTACATTGTTTAAAACGTTCTTATGCCGATCTTCCACACCATCACATGCAGACCCATGATTGTCATAGGTCGCGATGTTGATTGGCTTGTGAATGTGAATACAATAACCAAGTTTTGTGAACTCTCCCTCCCTCCCTCCCTCCCCTCTCCCTTCCTCCCTCCTCTCTCTTTCTCGATCTTCTGAGCACGCTTTGTGACGTTTGTAAAACGCTTACCCACCACCACCACCACCACCACCACCACCACCACCACCACCACCACCACCACCACCATCTCTGACGTCGCCGCCGCCGCCACCACCACCACGCACCGAGGGAAATATATATTAGTACAGAGATATAGCTGAATTTAGTCTCTCCTTACCTGGCCGATGTGGATGCTGCTGATGTTGAGGCTACTGATGTCTGTTCTTTGTCTCTCACAGGAGCGGGGTGGGTGGGGGTGGGGTGGGGGGGGGGGGGGGGGTTGTTGCTCTTGTTCGTTAACAACAGCTACTCCAAGTGACTCAGTGGGTTCTTCTACATCGACATCGTCTACACCTTGATTGCTGTCATCATCAAATGGATTATGCATTTGGTGTAGTTCGCCAGAAATTATATCGAAAATGGCTAGGGTCGCATCGTCCAGAACTCCTGACTCTCTCTCTCTGCCGTCTGTTTTGCTTCTATCAGTCTTCGCATTACGAGCTAGGGCCTTTTCCCTAGTTTTCATTCTTCACTACAATTCCTTGTAGTCTTTTATAGAACGGCTCGGGCGGTCGGGAAATGAAACAGCCATCTCTGATGCAATGCTTTTCCATACCTCGGATTTCTTCTTGTTGGAATTAGTATCTGACTTTTTGTCACCTAAGACGATTGCATAATTCCTACTCTTTATGGTCTGGATGAGACTCATTTTCTCATCCTCACTATAATTGTCACTACGCTGTCGCTTTTCCCCTGCCATAGCGACAGTCAAACAGCGCAGAATATAAATACCGGACGATTCTGACGATATACAGGTGATTGTGCAAGATACAAGCCAGAGAGAACAATAGCGCACGTGGTCACGGTTCTCTGACCACGCGCGTAAGTGCCGGAATAACATGATTAGAGGTGGCTAACAAAACAACCCCTTAAGATATTTTGTAACATGCGTTTAGCGCAGTCGCTTAGCAAGACACCTATAACTCGGATTTAACCGCGTTTATCCTTAACACACGTATAAGGATAATCATTACTTAAACGCCTTTCGTAATTACGGCCCTTAGTGTTTAACTCTTTCCCCCGACGTCTTGGTGTTATATAATTGTATATTTGTATTATATATTGTAGTAGTATGGGTTTCCTCCTTTTATAAAACACCATGGCAACCTATAAGCGTACCCTAAGCCTTAAAATAACAACTAAGGTGTGGGGTGTCACGGCTATCGACGTGTATCATGGGTTAAACGGACGTCGTTGGCGCGGGACCTGCTGCTCTGCAGGGGCTTATCAATGTTACTAAAACTGTGTGGAATGTAACAGTATCAAATGAGGGGGTCAAGGAAAAGCTTCTAGAAGATGTTCTTATTGTAAAAGGCGAAGTTTGTAACGTAGAGGAAATAGAGTCAGATAGGTTGCTAGTGAAGATGAAAGTTCTACTAGAAATTCCAGATGACAGCATCATGATTGAACTCAAGAAGTATGGCAAAGTGCAAAAGATTGAACGGGAAACGTATCCCTTTGACAGAACGCTAGAAAACGGTGTAAGACGCACATGGTTTGATAAAGTGGATAGCCCTTTACCAAGCAGATTGACGCTTGATGGCAGCTTTGTCCTGCCCTTATGGTATAGAGGGCAAATTAAAGAATGCCGGATCTGCCTAAGTACTGACCATTTGGTAACAGATTGTCCCAATCGAAACAAATGTTTGCTCTGTGGTTCAGTTGACCATTTTAAATGGCGCTGTCCAAAAAATCAAAACAAGCCCTCAGTATCAGGAGATAATCTCCCATTAAAGGATGCAACTGAGTCAAATGCTTCTGAAGCAATCGCCAAGGAAGCTGTTGTTGTGGTTCAGGCCACTGAAAATGACACAAACAAATCATCAAATCCTGTTAAAGTAACTACAGTTGATGAAATTCAAGTATTAGAGGAGGGTATAACCTTAAGTCAAGAAAATAATCAAAAGGCAGTGGAGCCAAACGTGGCTGTAAAAGACACGCAGAAAAATGATGATCTTACAGAAGAGCCATTTTACAATTCCTTAGAAGATGAATTAAAATTAGGACAGGATAAGTTTAGGACTCAGAAGACGGAAAGTTCAGTCATTTTTCCGCTAAGCCCACTTGATTTAAGTCAGCTTGAAGATATGGTAAATGACGCTCCTGTCAAATGTAACTTAAGTGGCAATAAGCGTCATAAAGAAGACAATAGCTCAGAATCTGAGATTGAAGTAAATGATATGGATGATGACACAATGTCAGTTGCAGAATCAGATGTGTCCATTCAAACATAGAGTTCACAGATGAAAGATGAAATGGTAATGTACCGATCAGAAGGGGGTGAAGTGTTAATGCCATATGTAACGGCGAGAGGCGTGGAATATCGTCTACTGCACCATGATTCTGATATTTCCAAATATGAATATTTGTCTGTGGTAGAACTAGGAAACATTGAATTCGCAGGAAAATTAGGTAAATGGTCTAAGAAACGAGCTAAAAACCCCAAATCAAGTTAATCTAATGATGGCGGGTTTAAACATCATTTTACAAATTATGATTATCTGCACCATCAATTGCAGAGGATTAAATACCGAATTCAAGCAGCGCCATTTGCTTGAAGAATTAGCAAATGAGAGAGTTGATATTGCTTTTCTACAAGAGACCAAAATTAAAAAAACTGAAGTATATGAAACTCTCAAATATATTTCAAAAGGGCAGATTTTTTATTCTTTATCACAAGATAATAGTGCGGGAGTGGCCATTCTTATCCTGCCCAGCTGTCTCAACTATGTTGACGTTATATCGTCGTCATCAGATACAAATGGACGATGGATTTGTGTATCAATTGATGTACTAAACACAGGTTTAAATTAGATGTGCCTTTATGCACCTACCTCTCATCAATTGCTCCGTGAATTTCTAAATGATGTTTCCACAATAATTCAAGACAGAACGCCTGAAAACCTAATTATGGGCGGTGACTTTAAGTGCATATTAGATGAGGCTAAAGACAGAAACTCTAGGTCTAATTTTAATGACACATCACATACTATTTTGAAACACATTTGTGAAAATAAAAGCTTGGTAGACACTTATCGGATTGAAAATCCAGAAGGCCGGGAATTTATTTGGTTTTCAACCGATGGAAGGTTAGCTTCAAGGTTAGACAGGATCTATGTAGAACGATCACTGAAAGGTTACATGTGTAAAACTAACATAAAACCAGTAACTTTCTCTGATTTCAATATGTTTTCCATCACATTAGACAATGCTGACTGGGTCAAACGAGGAGATGGATTTTGGAAACTCAATGTAGCGTTGCTATCGCAAATGTGTAGTAAGTTGGAGGCATTGGGATGAAAAGAGACGTTTGTATGGATGTATAACAGACTGGTGGGAGGATGTTAAATCCGACCTGAAACATATTTCAAGGCAGTATTCCATCAGGAAAGCACGAGAAATGCGAAAGCGTAAAAAGGCGCTTCAGCGGTCGGTGTGTAAAATTAATAAGAAAATTAATGATTGAGAATATAATTATTACGAACTATTAGTTAAATTAAAAGGTAGACTAAATGAAACAGAGCAATATCAGTTTGATGGGGCCAAAATAAGGTCAAGAGCACAAATGCACACCGAGGGCGACAAGCCTACACGTTACTTTTGTAACTTGGAAAAAGGAAGAGGTTTTGAGAAATTAATGCGCTCACTGAAGACTAATGATGGAGTATCAGTGTGCTCAAATGCAGAAATGATGGAAACAGTATCCTAATTTTACAAATCATTGTATAAATCTGAGGGAAGCGATGAAACTGCAACTAGAGATGTTTTAGCAAATGTAACGAAAGGACTTCCCGATACATGTCGTGAAAGCTGTGACCAATCAATAACAATTGATGATTTGACAAAATCCCTCAAAGGTATGAAGTTAGAAAAGTCTCCTGGATGCGACGGACTTCCAGTCGAATTTTATCAAACATTCTGGCACACATTTGGGCCAGTAATAGAAGAAATAGTAACCAGCATTTTTAAGCAAGGGCATCTCCCTCCATTGATGGCCCAAGCATATGTTCGGCTTATATACAAGAGGGGTGACAGAAATAAAATACAGAATTATAGACCAATCTCTCTACTCTGTGTAGATTATAAGATTATTACTCGGGCACTAACATTAAAACTTGGCGCAGTCCTAGGCGAAGTCATTGATGATGATCAAACCTGCTCTGTGCCAGGAAGATCAATATTAAACAACACTTTGCTTATATGGGGCCTTATTCAATTAGTTGAAAAGGATTGTATCCCAGCAGCAATAATAGCACTTGATAACGAGAAGGCGTTTGACAGACTAGAATGGGATTTCTTGTTTAAGTCTTTAGACCATATTGGCTTTGGTTCAAGATTTATTAAATGGGTAAATATTTTATATACTGATATAACAAGTTGCTATTTAGTAAACAATCAGCTATCCAAACCTGTAGTGTTGGAACGAGGTGTCAGACAGGGTTGCTCACTGTCCCCGTTTCTATTCGTCATAGCTATGTAATCCTTGGGGGGCGGGGCACATTGAGGCAACGCAATGACTTTCAAGGAATATGTATACGTGGCGTAGAAAGGCCACTAAAGGTTTCTCAATATGCAGATGATACGACTGTGTTTGCGGGTAAAAATACGGATTTTAGAATTTAAATGGAGTATTAACAGATTTTCAAACGGCATCAGGGCTTAAAGTCAATAAATATAAATCTACGGGCTTATTTTGGGCGATTGGAAGGGCAGAACTGATAATGTGATGGATATTAACTGGTCAAATGATGTCATAAAAATTGTGGATATTTACTTTAGTAGAGAACAAAATGTATTACTAAACTGGGAAGAAAGGCTATCCAAGCTAAAGAGTGCATTAGTAAATTGGAAACGACGTCGCCTAACTGTCTTTGGCAGGACATTTGTCCATAATAATTTAATTTTATCTGGACTGTGGTATACCGCTTCTGTAGTTCATATGCCAGACTCAGTAGAGTCAAAGATCAACACGTTACTTTTGTCCTTCTTATGGGAGGACAAAGCCCATTTAGAATCACAGTCAATCCTAACCAATGAAAAGCATGCCGGAGGCCTGGATTTGGTTACTGTTTCAGCAAAGTGTGCTTCTTTAAAATTGAAATTTTTGAATAATTTACTTACTTCAAACTCATCTTGGTCAAGTGTTTCAAGGGCACTTCTCCAAAGGTACGTAAACCCATTTCCCGGAGAATGTTTATTTATGTGCAATAAACTGCCACCTAATCATCAAATGGGGCAACGAGTTGATTTGTGATAATGATGATGTATTATATTTGCCTTCTATGGCCAAAAATGGTATTCAATATTTACGTGACTTGGTAAATCAGAAATCTGGTAAATGGATTGCGATGTAAGATGTAGCAAGAATAACATCAATGAGATATATTGATGCTCAGCGCTTATTTGGTAGAATAAAGAATGCAATACCTGCTGTATGGTTCAAATTGCCGAAGGCACTTGGCAACATTGATATGTTGCAACCAACATTAGTATTTATGTCAGAACATATAAAATACAACATGGCATCTAGAGACTGGTATAGAATTCTAATGCAACGTCGGAGACAGACTCCTATTGTGGTTAGGCATTGGAACAATTTAGGATGCGCGCCAAAGAACTGGAAAATTGCGTGGAAAACAATACATCTACCTTGTCTACCAGGAGATGCACGGGACCTGGCATGGCGATTACTCCATCAAATGCTATGGGTCGGCCATCTTAATAACAAGTACGGACCGGTGCTTATTATGTAATACTGAGGAGGAAACGATAGACCATCTATTTACTCAGTGTCGCATAAATACAGGCTTTTGGGCATATATCAATATGCTCCTTGCTAAATTTGGAACCAAATATGTGAATTTGGTGGCTGAAACAATTGTGTTCAAAGATTGCTCAACAATCGGACGAATCATTAATAGCAAGGAGAAAGAATTATTAATAACCCTATTATCTGTAGAAGTGTGGGCCATCTGGAAGCATCGGTGTTCAGAGGCCAGAGATAAAACTGGCAACAACCATCAGAGAGCCATACAAACTATATTTCGATCATTGTTGATAAACTGCATTCATTGTGAATTTTACAGGCTAGTAGAACATGGGAGAGAAAGTAGATTTAAAGACGTATGGCGCAAAACTGGCCTAGTATCAACTGAATACGGATATCTAAAAATATCAGAAGCGGAACTTGTATAAGCTAACACACACGCTGTTAGCTGTATATTGATAAATGCTATTTTAATTTAATTTAATTGCCTTTATTTTAAAATTGTAATGCCTTAGGAGACTCTAATCTTGACGCATATCCTAACTTTGGGAATCAGTATATTTAAATATTAAATGAGCATTATGTCAATATTCTGGAGGTGATCCGATTTTCAAGTTAACAGAGTGTGGTATCTTACAATTAGCTTCCTGTTGTAAATGTTTACTGTAGGTGTATTTGTTCCAGGGTAATTTGCAAAAACTTACAATGAAGTAAATTTGGAATGTGAACCCAAAGCGCCATCTAGGCAGTCATAGTTTGTATACGTTTGCTTTGTGCATTATATTATATAAAGGCTACTACGTCCGCTGGGCATTTAAGAATTGGCTAACTGGCGTCAATGAGTGACCTTTTGTTACTTTTTGACGAGTCACCTCGCCACTTGTTGGAGAGCTGCACTCGACATTTGGCCCTACTACTATACGGTTTGCTACGTTAAACTATATATGATCTACTTAGCCTGCCGGTCATGAATCGGCTCAATGGCGTCAATGAGTAGCAGTAGCTTACTGCTAATTATCGATGAGTCGCTGTACCACTTGTTGGTTAGCTATGCTCACAATTTGGTCCTACTACTACACGGTGTGCAAATAGTAATGGCTTTGATGAATTATGTTATGTTATCAGCTCTTTATTAATTATGTTTTCTATGTAGTTCTGCCATGGTTGTGGTCTATGATAATAGTATTAATAGAGTATTTTTTTCTTGCACTGTTTTGATATGTTGGGTTTGTATTGTTATTCTATTAATAAAGCCTGCTATTTCATCCGATTTTTATGGGGGTTTGCAAGCCTTCTTAAAGGAGTTCCTCCGTGAAGTGTATCCGACTGCGTCAGCGTCGGATTTTCAAAAAAAAAAGTAGTAGTAGTAGTAGTAGTAGTAGTAGCCAGCAGCAGCAGCAGCAGCAGCAGCAGCAGCAGCAGCAGCAGTAGTATTAGTAGCAGTAGTAGTAGTGGTAGTAGTAGTAGTAGTAGTAGTAGTAGTAGTAGTAGTAGTAGCAGCAGCAGCAGCAGTAGTAGTAGTGGTAGCAGCAGCAGTACCAACAATAACAGTAGTAGCGGTAGCAGCGGCGGGGTCAGGTCGATATTCCGAAGGTGCATAGGTCCGAAGGTTAATTAGTCCGAACTGTTGTTTGGGTCAATATTCCGAAGGTTCGTAATTCCGAAGATCCGTTAGTCCGATTTCACAGGGTTCATTAGTCCGAAGATTTGTTAGTCCGAAGGTTCGGTAGTCCGAAGTTTGATAGATTCGTGTACTCTTAGAACATTTGCGTTGGCTGGCTGGCTGACAGACCAACTGACTAATGGTGTGATCTATGCGGTAATTACTTGTGTAGGTGATTGATAGTGTTGTTTTCCTGATTGCTTTAAAGAACAAGAATAAATTCAAACCAACTGACAGCTTATTTATAATGGCAATTATACTCTATGTACATTGATAGCGTTACACTCAGGCTTTTTAACAAACACTATGAGACAAGTAGAAAGGCTAAAGAATGGGCGGCTGCCCTGATTGGCCGAAAGTTTATGATGTCATAAGTGACGTCATCAATATTTGAATTACGTCACACCCACTTTTTACCGCCAAAATGCTAGAATATGATTGGTCAAGAGGCATTTCTGCTATTCCCTGATGTAGATCTTTAGATGATTTACAGATGCAATGATGCGTGAAGGGGGCATGACCAAATATAGGTCCCGTAACCCCTCGCGACCAATCAGAGCAGCCTCCTCAGCGGTCGCTTTTATTTGAGGTATTGAGATATTGACACTACCCAGGTCTGATGTGGGCCTTATCTAGGCTTACCTAGTCCATAGCTAGGCTTACCTAGGACTTAGCTAGGATGTGGATTGGGCTTACCTAGGGTTTGGCCAGGCATGCCGAGGCATTACCTAGGCCTTTCCTAGGCTTGACTAGGTCTTACCAAGGCCTTAATTAGTCCTTAGCCGGGCCTTCATAGGCCTTACCTTTGCCTTACCTATGCCTTAGTCAGACTTGACTAGGCGTTGCATAGGCCTTTCCTAGACCTTATTCTGGCTTTGTTTGGACGTAGCTAGGCCTTAGCCTGGCTTGACTAGGCCTTACCTACGCCTTATTTAGCCATTAGCCAGGCCTTCCTAGGTCTTACCTAAGCCTTAGTCAGGTTTGACTAGGCGTTACATAGGCCTTAGCCAGGCTTTGATAGGCATCAGGTAAGAATTACCTAGGCATCACCAATGCATTAGCTAAGCCTTAGTCAGGCATTGCTATGATTTACTTAGGCCGAAACTAAGCCATAACTGAGCTTAGATAGGCCTTACATAGGCCTTGGATATGCCTTACATAGACCTTACCTCAGCCATACCCAGGCTTTGATTGCCCTTAGCTAGGCCTTAGTCAGGCTTGCCTAGGCGGCTAGGCATTACCTAGGTTTTATCTAAGCCTCATCTGAGTTTGAATATGCATTACATAAGACTTAGCTTGGTTTTCCTAGGCCTTAGCTAGGATTACCTAAGCCTTAGCTAGATCTTGTATAGGGATTGCCTAGGCCTTAGTCAGGATTTACTAGACATTGAATAGGCCTTACCTGAGCCTTAGCCAGGCTTTATTAGACCATACCTAAGCCTTAGCCAGGTTTACCTAGGAATTAGCTAGGCCGTGAATAGGGCATATTGCATATGCTTTGGCCAGGCTTCTCTAGACTTTAGCTAGGCATTAGCCCGACTTGATTGGACCTTGCCTAGGCCTTGGCCAAGCACGCTGATGCATTACCTAGGCCTTAACTAGGATTTGAAAGGCATTGTATGATTACTGTATTCTGCGGCTGTAGTAGTAGAAACATCATACAGCTGCAATCAGTCCTTCGCATTTGTCCACTGTGTCTTGTCCTCAGCGAAATTCTTAGCTTCCTCAGTTCTCTTCTTGACTTGAGTGTACTGAGTCCTGCTTTCTTGAGGTCACCTCGTAACATGCTTAGCATATTTATGCAATGACGTCCTCTCCTGCCTTTGTATTTGCTGGCTCCGAGTAGGGCGAATTCCAAGGCTCTCTGTGCTGGTGTCTCTTCTGGCATCCTTAGCGCATGGCCAAGCATGGACCATCTTTGCTGGGCGACCTTTACAGACAGCGGCGACGTATTACACATCTTGTATAGTGTATCGTTGAAAATTATACTGTCTGGCAATCGGTGTCCAGTGATGGTGCGTAGGCATTTGCGGTCGCAGGCATCAAGTTTGTCTAAAGCTGCCTTTGGAGCTGCCCAGCTGTTACAGTTGTACAGCATCAAGGATACACAGCTTGCATTGTATGAACGTAGCCTCTTTATCAAGGGCATATTTGATCTACGAATCCATAGCTTCCAGAAGGACTGGAAAGATATGTTCCCCATGGCGCAGCATGCAGAAATGTCAGCAATACTGCAAAGCAGCGAGCCCAGGATTTTACTTTTCCTCCATGGTTCGCCGCCACGAAGTGGGTTGTCATTTACTATAGTTTCCTGCTTTGTCGATAGGTATATGTGGGTGAACTCTGTTTTGGATTCATTCATAAAGAGATTCTCAATTTGTAGTTTGCTTGCAGCTATTGGGAGAAGTTCGTCAAGGTGTTTCTTTTCCTCGGCTATGAAGCCCACACCGTCGTCATATTCCATCTCTAGTGGCATGCCCAGTATTGACACTGGGGGGGGGGTGGTCTTGTGGAACCTTCCTGCACAGATTTCAATGCGGCAGCAAGGTAGCAGGTGAAAAGCACCGGCGGTAGACCATCTCCCTGTGGGGAGCCGATTAATGTCTCAAACTCTACAGACTTCACTGACTTGACTCATACTCTCAGCTTGGTGTCTGCAAGCAGTAGTCTCACTAGTCGTAGCTCATCTCCATTCCAACTGGCCTGGCATAGTACATCTAGGATCTTTGAGCATTTAATTGTGTCGAATGCTCATGACATGCCCATTTTGTGGAAGTCCCAGTGTTTGGACATGACTACCGACACAAGCATGCGTTGAGGCCATACACTGTCTGCGCAGCTGCGTCCACGTTTGAAGCCACTTTGACATGATCCAGGGAAGTAATCGATCTTGTCTCGGATGCGGCACAGAGTAACATTGGATAGGATTTTCCGTATGCTGTTGAGGAGCACAATGGGTCGCAGATTGGCTGGTGGCCCAGGTGGCTTCTTGGGCTTGGGTAGTGTGATACGGGTGCCTTGGCCTACAGCGTCGATGAGAAGGTGGTGAATGTAAGCTGAATTGATTAGGTGCGTGATCGGTTTTGAGATAATGTCACTTGCATATTTGAATAGTTCATTGCTCATGCCATCGCGTCCAGATGCACGTCCATTTTCAGGGTTTTAAGTGCCTTCTCTACTTCTGCTGTTTTAATTGGTGTTAGTAATTGCCTGGGGTCTCCTGAGAGCGGGTGCAAGAGCTCATCATCGTTGTCAGTGAACTGTTCCTTGAACAGCCTATCATGTCGTTAGTTTTGGATATGTCAGTGATCCCGTTGCAGTCGAGCTGGCATACCTACGCGAAAACACACCACCACTAAGTGTCGAATTGTCAACGCATATGGCCCAACTACAGAAAACGCCAAAGAGAATCCAGTAATATTAGATTCCTTCTATGCAGAACTGAGCTCCGCCATTATAATCTCAGCGAGATGGCAACTGTTCGTGTGTGGAGATTTCAACTCCAAGCTGGGTAAACTCGGAATTGCAGACAAAAATTCAGGACTTGGCTTATGCATGGGATTCTATGGAGAGGGCACACGCAACAGCAATGGAGATGCACCGGTGGCATTCCTTAGTTCCAATGGCCTATTTGTCACAAATACGGCTTTCAAACACCCATGCCGTCACCGAATAACATGGACTGGACACATTACTGATCGTAAAGCCCCAGAAGGTTCTAAGGCTACAACAGCTGTCTTCAAACAAATAGAAGGATTTGCTGGGCCTTACCGATGCCTTACATAGGCCTTAGCCAACGGGACTAGGCCTTACCTAGGCCGTAGCTAGGCCTTAGCCAGGCTTTCATAGGCCTTACCGATGCCGTAGCTAGGCCTAGTCAAGCCTAACTAATACCTAACTAAGGCCAAACAAAGCTTGGTTAAGGCCTAAGTAAGGCCTATGTATGGCCCAGCTAGGCCTGACTAACGCCTAGCTAAGGCCAAGAAAAGGCAAGCCTTATAAGGTCTATGCAAAGCCTAAGTAAGGCCTAATCAAGTCTGGCTAAGACCAGGCCTAGTTAATCCTGGCTAAGGCCTATGTAACGCCTAGTCAGGCCTGGCATAGGCTTGGTTAAGGCATCAGTAAAGCCTATGAAAGCCTGACTAAGACCTAGCCAAGGTCAAACAAAGCCTGACTAATGCATGGCTAGGACATAGATAATGCCTAGGTAATGCTTAGCTAATGGCTATCAAAGTCTGGCTAAGGCCTATACAAGGCCTAATTATGGCCTAGGTAATCCTAGCAAAGGCCTAGAAAAACCAGGCTATGGCTTATGTAGTGCATAGCCAAGCTCAGTTAAGGATTAGACAATACCTGGGTAAGGCCTAGCCAAGCCTGGTTAAGGCCAAGCTAAGGGCAAACAAAATCTGGTTAAGGCCTTGGAAAGATCTATGTAAGGCATCGGTAAGGCATATCTAAGGCTTATGTAAGGCCTATCCAAGCTCATCTATGGCTTAGCTATGGCCTATGTAAAGCCTATCTAAGACTGACTAAGGCCTAGATAAGGTCGAGCAAGGTCTGGCTAAAGCATGCCTAAGGCATAGATAACGCCTATCTAATACTGAGATAATGCCTATCAAAGTCTGGCTCGGCATGTCTGGCCAATGTTAGGTAAGGTCTAATCAAGACAGCCTAAGACCTAGTTAACATCTAGTGAAGCTTGGCCAAAGCCTAGGTAAGGCCTATCCACCGCCTAGCTAAGTTTTAGGTAGGCCTAGCTAAGTCCTAGGTAAGGTCTAGTCAAGCTTATTAAGGCTTGGGTAAGACCTCAGTAAGTTCTACTCAAGCCTGACTAAGGCCTGGCTACGGCCAAGCAAAGCCTGGATAAGCTCTAGATAAGGCCTATATAAGACCTAATCAAGTCTGGCTAAGGCCTAGTCAAGTCTGGCTAGTGCTTAGGTAAGGCATCGGTAAAGCCTAGGAAAGCCTGGCTACGGATTAATTATGGCCTAGGTAAGACCTAGCCAAGCCTGGCTAGCCAAGGTCAAACAAAGCCTGGCTACAGCATGGCTACGGCATGGGTACCGCCTAGGTAATGCTTAGCTAAAGCCAATCAAAGCATGACTAAAACCTAGGTAAGGCCTAGTCAAGCCTGGCTAAGTCATAGGTAAGGCCAATCAAGCCTGGTTAAGGCTTAGGTATGGCCTAGCAAGTCTGACTAAGGTCTGGCTAAGGGCAAGCAACGCCTGGCTATGGCCTAGTTAAGGCCCAACAACGCCTGGATAAGGCCTAGGTAAGGCCTCCTCAAGTCTGGCTAAGGCCTAGTTAAGCCTGGCTAAGGCCTATGTAACGCCAAGTCCAGCCTGGCTAAGGCGTAGGTAAGTCATCGGTAAGGCCTAGGAAAGCATTGCTGCGGACTAATAAGGCCTAGGTACATGTAAGGCCTATTCCAGCCTGGCTAAGGCCTAGCTATGGCCTAGAAAAGCCTGGTTATTGTCTAGCTATGGTCTAGTCAAGGCTGCCTGAGGCTTATGTAAGGCATCGGTAAGACCTAGCAAATCGTGGCTAAGGATGAAGTAAGGCCAGCCAAGCCTGACTGAGGTCTAGCTAAGGGCAAGCAAAGCCAAGTTAATGTCGAGGTAAGGCCTCAGTAAGGCCTATCCATGGCGTATCTAAGCTCAGCTATGGCTTAGTTTCGGCGTAGGTAAAGCCTAGCCATACCTGACTGAGGCCTAGCTGATGCATAGGTAATGCCTAGGTAATGCTTAGCTAATGCTCATCAAAGCCTGGCTAATACCTATGTAACACCTAGTCAAGCATGACTAAGCCTTAGGTAATGCATCGGTAGGCCTAGGACGGCCTGGCTAAGGACTAATTAAGGCCTATGTAAGGCCTAATCAAGCCTGGCTAAGGCCTAGTTACTGACAAGCAAAGCCAGACTACGGCCTAGGTAAGGCATTGGTAAGGCCTAGCAGATCCTAGCTAAGGACTAAGTAAGGCATATGTAAGACATGTTAAAGGTTGGCTAAGACCTAGCTACAGCCTAGCAAAGCTTGGCTAAGGCATAGGTAAGGCCTGATCAAGTCTGACTAAGGCCTCGTTAAGGCCTAGTCAAGCCTGAATAAGGCTTATGTAAGGACTAGCCAAGCTTGGCCAAGGCTTAAGTAAGGCATCGGTAAGGCCTAGCAAATCATGGCTAAGGACTAATTAAGGCCTAGGTAAAGGCCTTATCAAGTCTGAATAAGGCCTCGTTACGGGCTAAGGCCTAAGTAACGCCTACTCAAGCCAGACTGACTACGGCTTAGGTAAGGCATCGGTAAGGCCTAGAAAATCCTAGCTAAGGACCAAGTAAGGCATAGGTAAGGCCTATACAAGGGCTAGATAAGGCCTAGTTAATCCTATCTAAGGTCTAGGAAAACCTAGCTACGACCTATGTATGGTCTAGCCAAGCTCAGCTAAGGCTTAGATAATACCTAGGTAAAGTATAGCCAAGCCTGACTAATGCATAGCTAAGGACAAGCAAAGTGTGGATACGACCTGGGCAATGCCTATGTAAGGCCCAGGTAAGGGCTATCTAAGGCCTATCTAAGGCCTATCCAAGCTCAGCTATGGCATAGCTATCGCCTAAGTAAAGCCTAACTAAGGCCTAACAAGTGTAGTTCGGATCGACCGGTCAGATACCTGCCGTACCAGCTGAGCTGGGTACGCGCCGCCCGTCCTGGATTCATTTCCTGAACACGCCCCCCCCCCCACTGGGTAGAGCCATAAGCGTATATAGGCCTATGGGAGAGATAGCATGTCGAAAAGTGACTAAGTTCGTTAAAACGCATGATGCGCATGCGCGCGCCATGACGCTGTTTTGATGAAGCGCCTAGATAGGATGGCGCTTTTAGTGTACGGAGATGGTACCCTGTAATCCTTATTAATTGCCTGTTCCCGCTAAATCTGGCATTAATCAAGACCAGAATTTAACGGGCTTTTTAAATCTGTAAAACATTTCAAAATCGGTTGAGAAATGACTGAGTTATCCAGGAAAAACTCCTCATGATTATCTTCAAAATATTGCCGTGACATCATAACCACGTGGACGCAAAACTTCTAGAATGTTCTAGAACGTTCAACTGCGCTATTATTAGCTACGCGCTGATTAGCTGTTGCTCGAACGATGATTGGATGGAGCCTGCGCCTGTGACGTCACGAGGAGTATAAAAGGAGAAGCGATCCAGTGATCGAGAGCATCCTCGGCCAGGGGCCGAACAGGTTGGACCTGTACTAGCTACAATCGACAGATATTACGCATATGACTTCAGTTTCCGTCGAGTTCCCGTAGCTACCAGTAGCCAACCCACCGCAGTAATGACAATTTTGTAACTCCCCATTTACGGGAGTAATTTGGAACTTCTGATAATCGTTCACGAATATTCACATCTACATTCGGAACACAAATTTGAGGTGAGGCCTTTACGGCCTGAATATGTGAGTCTACAGATGTAGAGGCAGGATGTTCTTTGATGGATGACTCGCCAGATCTGCCGGCCACGCCTAAAAGTGGTATTTCAATCGCCGGCGCACTAATCGTGTAGATTCTTTCGACTTTCGACCGCAGCAAGTGAACTCTGCCCGGTGTGTCTTCAGAGCTGGTTGACGTAGCCAGCACCATGAAGCTTTGTTTTGTATCTTCGTTTGCCTCTGACAACCCCCCGCTAGTGACGGGTTGTTTACACCTTCCATCCATGCCATCAGTGTAGGGAACTTTCTTCACCACGTAGTACTATCGTATCTTTTACTGACTGCTCGTTAGACATTCTATTAGGCTTACAGTGCTGAGCGATGTTCCCCTCCCACCATAAGTGTTTTTGCGGGAGTCTTGTTTGCGGACAACAGCTTGCAGGAACCAACCTGCAGGAACTTTCCAGCTTCCGGAGAGTGCATCATCTCACGTCGACTACGGATTGATGTATCAATTTCAGTAACATGGTAGCCTAACTTAGGAATGACTACCAAGTATTCAAGTAACTATACTTCACAGTTTAATTATTTCTCTGTATAGGTTTTGTTAATTATACTGTATCCGTAAAAACGGTTCCGATGACTAAAAGGAACCGTAACGGGCTTAGGACCGCTAGTTATAATTTCTGTATTTGTTTATAGTTATTGTCATTTTCCTCAATGTGTTGCTAACCACACTATAGTAGGTTCGTTAACCTGTACTGATATATATATATATATATATATATATATATATATATATATATATATATATATATATATATATATATATATATATATATATACACACACACAAATTGCTACACTACAGCCATCTACAGCACGCGTCACGGGAGGACGTTTGTCCAACGCTCCTCCCCTTCCCCTATATATATATATATATATATATATATATATATATATATATATATATATATATATATATATATATATATATATATATATATATATATATATATATATATTAATCATTTGACACCGTATTGTTTGTTCTGGTTAGATTATGTATATATATGGCCAGTGGCCATCTGTTCATATGTTTTGTTTATTCTTAGAAAATATAGGACGGCAGTGCACGTAGGAAACATTATACAGCAACATTTATATATGCAGCATTTTCTCCCGCCACCAACAATTTTTCACTGAGGTCGCTGTCCATGCTATAACTCTGTTTAGCCCAGCATGCTACCGACTACACCTTTTCTATTCAGCTCAATACGATAGGTTCAAAATGATTAGAGACACTTTTTTCATTACATACTATGTAATATATTCTTCTCTTCCGGTAGTGCGATAATCTAGCCCCACACTCCGGTAAGACTCATAAGTAAGACTTTGTCTCTCTTCGTGCTCCACTTAGCCTTGTGGCTTCTTAATTGTTTGGATGTCCCCGTCCGCACCATGGGCTGGGAAACTATTGGGGTTTCCGAGTCATGATGGCCAGGCTGCGGTATCACACACATCCCCGTGTATCTTTGGATACGTAGTAATTAGCACTTTAAGCCGATGTAGGAAAGCACTGCGAAAACACATGTATTAATTATTATTTTATTTACTGACTATCCTCCAACACCGCAGTGCAAAACTGGCAACTTGTATATAAACCTAATGACAGGTTAAATGGTTAGTTCCATAGGACCCGGTGACGGGCAAGATACGTACCCCCACCAAATTCTGTTAAAATGTCTGGGCATGATATTTAGATCTGCCATGCCCTTGCGGCAAGGACATTTATGGTGGGTATTCGTCTCTCTTACCCCCACCATAACGATAAGAGAGATGGCCTGATAATGCCTTCGTGAAGTGTAACCCATGTCTTGTAATGTTTTATGTGGGTACAGAGCGGGATGTCCGGATTCTTATCCAGTTCGGAGATCTTGCTACGTAACATGTATGAGTGCTATCTTCAGTATTGATGTCCTAGGGCATCTGTTCTCCATGACAACCATGTCTAATAGCTAGGTAGATATCAGCCAGTTGCGGCCTAAAGTAATTCTTGTTCTGGAAACAACTAAACGGAATTAAGCAAAGCAGAAGGCCCGCAGAAATAAAGCGGCAACTACTAATTCAGCATATTAAGAATCACATAAGACGGTGACAAGGGAATCAATCGGGAATCACCTGTCCCATCTTCGCGCAAAACAGTACGCACCCCTATAGTCATAATCTCACTAGGTATGGTCTTTTCTTTCTAAAGCATTTTTGATTGAAATATTAGAGTGGGCCCATTTTTGCCTACTATTCTTCTCCCACTTTAAGCAGTGGCGACACCTTCCCGACATTGAGGCCCACGTGAGGCACTTGCCTCACGCAAGGATTCAGCGATGACGGTCCATGCCAGGGTAATACTCCTCACCCAAACTAGCACTAGGAGTAGTGCCCGCATGAGGCACATCACATTTCGTCCGAGGTAATCTTCTTCCTTTCAGCTTAGAGGTATAATAACTTATAGTAAGTTAAATAGCTGCGTGTCATGTACGGGAGCCTCCCTTGTGGGGGTACCTCTGCGGACCTACGAGTCTGTGTGGTACCTCAGGTAGCCCCATGTTTAAAAGTTCATCAACCTGTCTCTATGTCTCGTATTTTGGTATGCTCTTATTGTAGTATTATCTAGCATATTTATAATTGTTTAGGTAAACTCATTGTATAGACTTATATTTTTAGGTCACCAAATCAAATCTTGTAAGTCCATAGATCTAGAAATTGCTATGGACAGGCATACTGGTGACACAAACTCGTGGGATGGGATAGTTGTGTTTACTGTTCGCGACAATGGTCGCACAGCCCACTGGAACGATTGAGTACCACTGGCCTTAGGAGCCGGTTTTTGTTTCCTACAGGGCAGTCTCGTACATGGGCCATCACCCCGAGACCGGGTGCTAACCCGCGCCATCACTTGTCATGCACTTGCGCATGGTGAGTCGACAAGATACACCAGAACGGCCCGACACTACCCAGCAAGTTACAAGTGGCGCCCGATGTGGGGCTCGAAGAACATCAATAGTAACACGCAGCGAACTCATGCCCACACCATATAGTGAGCTCAGTTCAATACCATCTCCGTTCAGCGAGGACTCCCTCGATCAAGAGGTAGCCTCATACGAAGGATTCTCAGTACACATGCTCACCGACTATGCCAGAAATTCTGCGGAATCAACAACTCCGCACTATTATCTGTTTTACATAACGCTTCCGAGCAATAGTAGTACCCAGTTCTTTCCAGAAAATAAGATATCAGAGTTTCGAACACGTCTGCAAACTCCATTAACATTAAATGGTGAATGGGAAGTGGGCCTCTCGAGTGTGTTATATCCGAGGAGTTGGCTTACTATTGCAGAGCAAAGTTTTGTACAAATATACGCATTTACTAAGAAGAAGATAAAGAAGAAGAAGAAAAAAGATAGCGTTGCATCAAAAGAAATTAGCAAAGATGTCGCCAGTACGTCAGAAATAGAAAAGACATCGGCTTTTTCACTAGTTTTAAAAGATGGTTTCGGTAATACACGTACTGCCGATCGGGGAAAACGGTTACGAAATGCTCGGGGAAAAGATGCGCGAAATGATAAAACAAATAATAACGGTAAAAAACGTTTACGTAGAAGCGAAAATTATTATTATATGCAAACAGAAGCTCCATTTATCAATGTACCGAAAGGGTACTATGCCGTAAAAAATATGGTAGACTATCTAAATGGCCAGATAGAGAGCAAGACAAGATTTAGACACAGTGTTTTTTTCAATTTTTACTTGCATCGTGCGAATCTAGTTTCTCTCACAGTTAAAGATAATTACGCTATAGGTTTAGTTAGAGATGTAGCAAATTTAATCGGATTCGAAGGAGGAAAAATACATATGGGACCTATAGACTTTAAAGAATCATTTCGTTCAAATCGTGAGGGTGGTCCTACGACCGTGTATATATACTGCGATGTAGTCTCACACAGCATGGTAGGCGATACTTCCGCACCGCTACTCAGAGTGATACCCGTTTCTAGTACAGATGGAGGAAAAGATATATGTCAGTGGACGTTTCCTGATATTCAATACCGTACTGTGTCAAAGAACTACATTGATACTATTGGAATACTTATAATGGATAGAACTGGCGCCAATGTCCCATTCAAGGACGGAGCATCGCCGAGTGTACTCTGTTTGCATTTCAGACGATGACGACAATGATAATGAGAGGGACGTTAAGAGAGCTGATTAGAGGAAGAACGAACGCACCAGCGCTGGCTCGTTACTACGCGAGTCAAGCGGGTCATGGACGTATTCCAGTTTATGTAGGTGCGCGATACCAATCAGGACATGGACTCGGTAATATCTTAGGTGGTCTATTACGTTCAGCAATACCTTTCACAAAAAATGTGGCTTAATCTGTAGGTAAACAAGCTCTTAGTGCTGGAATCGGAGTAGCTGAGGACGTAATGGCTGAAAAAAATGTTAAAACGGCATTAAAATCGAGAGCAGGTGGTGTTGCCAGGTCTTTGATACCGGAAGCTGTAACAGCAGTGCGAGGTGGTTTAAGACCACCTCAACCTAAACGTAAAAAGAGGAATAATACACGTAATGCTCAGTCAATGCGTGCGATACCGAAGAGGAAGGGTCGCAATAGACGTCAGAGAAAACAAGCTGATATCTTTAATTAACAAACAACATGGAACTTAATCAGATCTGTGAGTGCTCGAAGAGCGAATTAGACATTTCTCAGATGCGTCCCATAGTGACGACATTGGAGTCTGCAAAATGGGAACTGTTTCAGCCTGTATCTAGTTTATCAGATAGTGGACCGATCGAGTTTTACGTCAGTGGCTCTGCTGATAGATATTTAGATCTTATGCAATCTTATCTTTCGATTAAAGTTAAGCTAGTAAAGCTAGATCGAAATGGTGATGAAAAGACACTCGAGGCGAATGACCTGATAGCTCCTGCGAATAATCTTTTGCATACGATGTTCTCACAAGTGGATGTTTTTTTGAATGGAAAGCGTGTCAGCGACTCGAACGAAAATTATGCTTTCCGCTCGTACATCGAGACGTTACTAAATTATGGCAGCGATGCCGCATCCTCGCATCTACAACTTGCTGGATGGAAAAAAGATGATGCCGGCGAATTTGATAATATCACCGATACTAACTTAGGTTTTCAAGCACGTGGAAGAATGATGGAGCAGAGTAAAATGGTGCAATTAATAGGCCGCATACACAGCGATATGTTTCTGCAGGACCGATTCCTGCTCGGTTCCGTTGATTTAAGAGTACGCCTACAGAGGAGTAAAGATGCGTTCGCCATTATGGCCGCGGAAGGAGTGAGGCCTAAATTGAAAATAATGTCGGCTAACTTATTTGTACGCAAAGTTATCCCATCATCAGATCTGCTAGTGGCGCATGCCATTTCTCTGAGACAGACAAGCGCAAAATATCCTATTCGCAGGGTGGTGTGTAAGACTTTTACAGCACCTAGCGGTGTTATGAGCATCGATAGAGATAATATATTTATTGGTCAGCTACCTACTAGAGTATTATTCGCTTTTGTACCTAATGATGCCTATAATGGTGTGGTGCATAAAAATCCGTTCAAGTTTGATAACAATAACACTACCTACGCTACATGTTATATAAATGGAGAAGAGGTTACAACATCGCCAATACGTCCTTCGTTTAGCGACGACATTTACTCGGACGCTTATTTCTCACTATTCAGCGGTACTGGGGTGTTATTCAAAGACCGTGGCTACCTGATAAATAAGACTCAGTTCAGACATGGAACCACATTGTTCGCATGGGATTTTACGCCAGATCTAGCTGATTCAGATCATCGCTACCCTACACGCACTGGTTCGCTAAGAATGGTCTTACATTTTTCTCAAGCACTTGCCGCTACAACCAATGTAATTTGCTATGCTGAATTTGATAATACGATAGAAATTGGATCAGACATTAACGTATTAACAGATTATTAACAAATATGTTGAATACATTTGAAATAGAGGATCTATTATTCGGCGACAATAAAACGCGTGAATACTTTCTCAGCGTTTTTCAATTGACAATGTACCCACACATATTAAATATCTCCCGGCCTCATTAGTAATAAACACGCATCCCAGTAATAAATCCGGACAACATTGGGTGGCAGTTTATTACAGTAGAAATGGAAATGCTGAATACTTTGATCCATATGGAAGACGCCCTTCTGACGGAAGAATGATATCAAATGTACAAAATGGACACCGTGTGCGTGTTTATTATTACAACAATGTACGTGTTCAACCATCCGTGATGACAACTTGTGGATATTATTGCGTATATTTCTTATACCATCGTTCGAGAGGTGTACAAATGAAACACATATTATGGGCCCTAAGAAACAGAGACAAAAATGACGCGATAGTGAAACGTCCGATGCGAAGGATTATGAAGAAAAAATTATCATATTTAATGTATAATTATTTATGTACTATGTTTACTTTTTAATTAACGTGAAAAAATGTCGCTAATATTTATCATAAGAAAAATGCACGTGTCAATAAAAAATACATTTTGTAAAAATATGTTATTATTTCTTCGTGTTCCCTTCTCACCCCTCACCCCCCCCCCCCCCCCCGATATTTTGATAAAAATATTTAATGGTATACTAGGCACGCGAGGCATACCACAATGATCCAAAGATACGTAATTAATCGTATTCACATCGCGACAATGACAAAATGCGGACATATTTGAATACAGAGGAAACCATATGATGTGCTCTGTAATTGTACCCTGCGTATCAATTCCAGTTTTCTATAACTGGAATGTCATTCAAACATGGTGCGATAGTAATGTTTTGTAAACCGATGATGTTAAGCGGTGGAGAAAAAACACGTGACCGAAATAAGGGCGTGTTCAGATTGGAAAGATAGTTTTACTGACAGCTCATATTTTAGCTATAAAAGCGAAATGCGCGCGACTAGTAAGGCATACAGCTTTTTGAATTTGACAAAACACGTAAAATGGAATCTCAATTATGCGATCGATGGAGAACTATAGGTTCTACGCCTATTAATTGCGGTTGCATCCCATGGAACCAATATAAAGAGGTTGCAGTACGACAACCATTTGCAATGTTATTGCGTAATATCCGTAACCGCTGGAGAATATCTAGCGGATCCGGACGAACGCAATTACAACAAATGGTTGCATACGAAGTACCAACTTCGTAGTGATTGTTGTATGTGTATGTCGTGCAAATAAAACAGAAGTTATCGTTTGCATTAATTGAGATCAAAATATTTACGTTAGCAAAATAAAAAATAAGAAAAATAGGCCTCTTTTTTAAGGGGCCACCAAAAACCAAAATTATGTTACGTACACCCACACACAAATGGGTACATAAAAAAGACGCACACACGCACGCACGCACGACGTACATGCATAGGGGACAGGGAAAAGGGAACACGGGTGACAAGGGGCATGCGCGTAGAACCATGCGCGCGTCGTCACGCGCGTGTCGTAACACACGTGAGGGTATGCGCAGTACGTGCGTGTGTTGGCACATCAGGTGCGTGCGTGCGTGTGTGGGTATGTATGCGGGAAAAAAAGAAAGTAGGACACCCTTGTGGATGATGGATCAGTAACAGATTTCCAACGATACAGACGCATTCAACCACATATTCCACAATGGGCGAAGCCTTTCGTCATGGTACATACCAACGACATTATTAGTTCGCGAGGAAACAGGCATTGACAAAATCTAACATCGCATGACCTTAAAGCGAATGAAGCGGACATGTTTAATGGTAATATGAGTAATGCGCGAACACACCATACATATGCATAAAGCACTCGCGCACCAAAATGTGATATTCTAATAATTACCCAAGGGAATTAGTATATATGTCCACTCGGCTAAGAACTAGGAAATGATACGATATTGTATCCAGAGCACAAAGCTGTACGCATTCGCAACTACAAAGTGAAATCTCCTAGCGAGTAGGCGATAATTCAATAGTAATTTTGAATATTTCTAAAAATCACGTGGTATGAGACTTGAGGTACTAACACGTTCTTTCATTATTAACACATGTTATGTTTGTATCTCGATTCAAGCTTGATCTCACGGCTATTCAAAACGTATGGTTAAATCATACGCAACAAATAATCTTTTTAGCATAAGTACGCTCTACATACAATTCTATAAACGGAACCCTCAGAGATATAATGACCACATTTTAACCATCGTATCTAAAACGATTGACGTTATTGCAAAGTATTTAAAAAACAATTTGTGCGTAATGACGGTTAAAAGTCAATCAAAATAATTAACAAAAAATAGTTTTACTAATAACGTTAGCGACGTTAAATTAATTTCAAAATATTCAACAGTTTACCTGTATGGTATCGATGAAAATGAGCTATATATTCATCGGTATTAGGGTTAACTTCTTTTTAACCCATGATACAATCCATCACCACCAAGTCTTGGTTACCATTCCAACCGAACATACCATTAATACAAGATTATTTTAAATATTTTGTTGCTAATCTGTCTGGTACCTGTTGCTAAGACAGTAACAGCTTACAGACAGTCTCTAAATATACTACAGTTTACTAATAACGTTAGCGACGAAACAGTCAAATTATTTTCAAAATATACAGCTATACCGTAATTCCTCATACATCCTCAACCTCCTCCTCCTAAGACCTCCATTATCAGACCACCTCTTAAAATCTATTTTGTTACTAATCTGTCTGGTAGCTGTTGCTAAGACAGTAACAGCTTACAGGCAGTCTCTAAATATTCTACAGTTTACTAATAACGTTAGCGACGAAACAGTCAAATTATTTTCAAACATCAATACCGTAATTCCTCATACATCCTCAACCTCATACGACCTCCATTATCGGACCACCTCTTAAACTCTATTATTTTACATTACTCTCTACTATTATCACTCATCAACCTCTATTATTTTTACAACGGTAGATAACCACGGAGGGGGGGGGGGGGGGGCGCCACCACTACGTTCAAACGTAAAATACACAACTTTTAAACTCTTAAGGGTTAACTAATTCAAAATAATAGAACATTCCAGAGTGAGGCAGAATCTCAAATACGTGTGCGGCTGGACGTCATTGTTATCGAGAAAACGTGGCGTTATAGACGTCATTGTTCTCTAGAATGCGTGTGCCCCTAAGCGCCATTGTTCTCAACATTCCATTCCTCAAGCTTTTCTTTTGTTCTCGTGAAAACCCCATTGTTCTCGAAGACCCCCTGCTGGGAAGAACAATAACGTCCAGCCCCACCCATTACTTCTGACATGATTACAGAAGGCTGTAATATTTTATGGTTTTATTTTAAAAATATATAACTAGGTCATCGTGAGTCTCTCTACGGTTTCACCGTAATTTTACGGTATTAATGGTGTCACCGTAATTCTTATACGGTTTTACCGTAATTTTACGGTATAACGGATGAGGTCACCGTAATTTTGTTACGGTTTTACCGTTATTTTACGGTATATGAAAAGACGGGTTACCGTAATTTTTACGTTATTATCGTAATTTTACGGTATATGGGTAAAACGGTATACCGTAAATTTAAGGGTACTCTACCGGCAACTGGGCTGCCAGTATTTTACCGTAAAATTTACGGACAATTTTTTTACAGTGTATAGGTATGCAATCCAACCATTGTTTGAATACAACACAGCACTCCAAGAAAAATTCTCCACCACAGCAAATGGTTCTCACTATTACTCCACAAGCGCCGTACCTTACCACCTAAGCCTTTAATGACTCTGTCTTTATTTGTCCTCTATTCCTCCATGTTCCTTATCTGTCCTATCTCTTACTCCTACCACCCTCTCCCTACTATCTATGGAGCTCTATATGTTGATCTTTCAAGTCTGCCTCTGCCATACTGCAGCACGTGCAAATGGCCTTCGGTGATTTACCCAATTGACAATGGATAATGACATAGCATGTTACCGTGCGGCTATTGGGCTTTTTAACTGCCACTCCGTCAAACCCAAGCACTATCGAGCTACCCCACCTCCATTGCGAGAAATACTTGGACGCCTTCGAGGAATTTACACAGCCCTCCTATCACTCTTTAATTACTGCCTGAGTAATGTATTGACCTGTTTAATAATTTACATTCTCCTTTCTTTGGCTGGCGATGTAGAAACTAATCCAGGCCCTACTAACTGTTCAGAAATGTCTGTTGTCCACCTCAATGTATGCGGCCTCAAAGATAAAATACATCTTATCGAAGCTAATCTGTCCAACTTTGACATCATTGCTATTACTGAAAGCCACCTTACCCAAAATATTAACAACAGCTTAATCAAACTACCTGGTTTCCAGGAGCCTTATCGGACGGACCGCCAGCAGCCGTGGGGAGGCGTGTGCATCTATATTTCTAACAGCGTGGCAACTACCCGTCGTATTGAATATGAATGTCGTGGCATTGAAATGATATGGGTCGAGATTCAGGACCGCCCTGGTTTATTATTGTGTGTAATTTACCGGCCGCCTAACACAAGTGTTGACAAATGGCAAACTATCACAGATAATATTGAGAATGTTCGCGACTTAAATCCAAACAAAAATCTTGTCCTACTCGGCGACATTAACGACGATCTTCTCAATCCATCTAAGCATCATCTACGTGACATCATATCTACGTTTGGCTTCCACCAGTTAATACAAGAACCAACCCGACCCATTTCAAATACATTACTTGATCCAAGTATTATCAGCTGTGCCAGAATAGTAAAAGAGAGTGGAGTACTTGCGCCATTTTGTAGTGATCATACTCCAGTATATTTGGTTTTATCATCCTCCATACCTAAACGTAAAACATACACTCGCCATATATGGGACTATGCGAAAGCTGATTGGGATTTATTTAAGGATCACTTAACTAACGCACCCTGGAACAACATCTCCGATGCTAATGGCGTCGACATTTGGTGTCAGACAATCACTACAAACATTATTGCCGCTGCTAGTATTAGTATCCCAAATAAGACTATAACTATAAACCCAAACGATAAAGTCTGGATGTCCAGCAAAATAAAGCACGAAATGAGAGTCAGGGAAAAATTGTTCAAGAAATCAAGAAAAACTAACCGAGAGCAAGACGTGGCCAACTTTAAAAAACAGAGAAACCGCATCAATACATTAGTCCGAACAGCGAAAGAAAACTTCAGGAATAAATTAGCTGAAAAAATAAGGCATGGACGCACAGGTTCTAAAGAGTGGTGGAAAATATGTAAGACGTTCCTATGTGATACTAACTCTAATTTTAGCGAAATGCCGCCTCTGAAGCGCGATGACGGCTCAATCTCTTACGACTCTTTAAAAAAGGCAAGCCTCCTTAACCGGTACTTCTCTAGCATCGCCAATATTGACGATGCTAATGCCAGCTTACCGCCTCTATCTATGTATACGGACAATACTCTCCACTCAATTACAATATCAAACACTGACATCTCCGATGTACTGTCCAATCTGGACACGTCTAAAGCTGTTGGCCCGGATAAATTAAGCCCGAAACTCTTATTCGAGAGCCAACAAGTATTGGTCCCAATACTAGCGCGGTTCTTTAATTACTCACTTTCTAGTGCGCAGTTCCCCACTTCTTGGAAAATCGCTAATGTAACTCCTATATTCAAGAAAGGAGACAAGAGCTTATGTTCAAATTATCGACCAATATCACTGTTGAGTTGTCTTAGTAAAGTTATGGAGAGAACCGTTTTTAAACATATCTATAACTATATTAGACATGATATCACTCTATATCAGTCTGGCTTTCTTCCATCACATTCTACAGTAAATCAACTGCTTGATATCTACACGGATATTACTCAAGCCCTTGACGATCAAAAGGAAATAATCTTTCTATTCTTCGATGTATCTAAAGCCTTTGATCGAGTATGGCATCGCGGCCTCCTACAGAAGCTTATGAATTTTGGTATCTGTGGAAATCTACTTACATGGTTCGAAAATTATCTTGGAAACCGATACCAGCGAGTAGTTATAAACGGCAATGAGTCCACCCTACTTCGTTTACATGCTGGAGTGCCACAAGGCTCTGTGCTTGGTCCTTTGTTATTCTTAGTTTTTGTTAATGACATGCCCAGCAATATAATTCACAATATTAGACTTTTTGCTGATGACACGTGCCTATATGTAATGTCAGATGATCTAAAAGAACACACTGCCACACTCGATTACGATCTACTGACCATGACGCATTGGGCAAACATGTGGCTCGTCGAGTTTAATGCCTCGAAAACTACATCTCTAATTTTTTCCCTGCGCAACGAGCCCACATCCTTTTCAATCAACTTCAAAGATTCTGAAATTCTACCATCAACTGATCATAAGCACCTCGGCATTACCTTTAATAACAAAGGGATTTGGCTTAACCATGTGAGTAATCTCATAGCAAACGCTCAACACAAACTCTCCTTACTTAAAGGTCTAAAATATATTCTAGACCGTAAATGTCTCGAGATCATGTACAAAACATTTATTAGACCATCGTTAGAATATGCAGATGTTGTGTGGGATAATATTCCACAATATCTTGTAATTCGGCTAGAGGATATCCAAAAAGATGCTCTCAGAACGGTATGTGGAATGACACGTAGTGCGAGCTCTGAAGACCTGTACTTAGAAACAGGCATCGAAACCTTGTCAATCAGACGTGAATTTCATAGATTATCTATGCTATTTAAAATTATTAACGGGATGACATGTGAGGTTCTGGTCAACCATCTTCCCACACTATCCCAAGTACGAAATCCTTACAATATCCGTCATCCAAATTTCTTCACTCCATTCCGCTGCCGCACTGAGCTATTCTCTGGATCCTTTTTCCCAGCAACGATCCGCGCCTGGAATATGCTTCCTGTGCCGGTGAGAGATTCTGTCACTCTTCTAGAATTTAAAAGCAAACTCAAGGCTATGTCATTCATACGACAACCCCCTGAGTGGTATTACGTAGGCCCGAGGTTTGCCAACATAATGCTATGCAGGCTCCGAAATGGTTGTAGTTCTTTAAACCGACATCTATTTGACAACTTTCTGTCGGAATCTGCCAGTTGTTCTTGTGGGCACAATGATGAATCTACACACCACTACCTCTTACATTGTGCCCTTTTTAACGAGCAAAGAGTCGTTTTCCAAAATCAGCTTGCCTTGAACGATATTTCACTTGCTAATCTTACGGTCAACCAGCTTCTATACGGGACTTACACTACCAACTTGGAAATGAACAAACTGATCTGTAATACGGTATGTCAATACATAATTAACACCAACCGCTTTCAGTAGCTTCCTGTTTGTGAACTTATAGTTTAAGGGGTAAATGGACAGCAGCCCAACACGTACAGGTCGGGGCGAAGGCAGCACCTAGAGCTCACCTCTGCGATTCTTCCATTTGATCTTATTCCTCGCTCTCTCTATCTCTCACCCTCTCCGCCCCCCCCCCACCCCCCCCCCCCCCCTCCTTTCCCCCTCTCCCTTTCTATCTCGGTCTTTCTTCCTACTCTCCCCCACCTCACACTCAACATTCACATACTTATGCACACCAATAGACTACAATTAATTAAACTATTATGATTTGCCGCCATTTTGTTGTAAAAAAGTTTTGAATAATCTGTATGTGTATGGGAGACACGGGCATAAGACTCTAAGTCTTATCGTGCTCCCATCTGAACAAATAAATCACGTTTAAACCGAATACATGGACAGTGGGTCGGGAATAAATGATAATACTGGATTAACCCATCATATCCATGTTCCCTAAATTAATTAAATCATGAATAGTCTGACGTCGCACATATACTGCGACGTCACACATCATAATAATGACCCTTCAGCTTTAATATAAGAATAATATAGTTCATGTAAATACGCACTGTAACTAGTAATATACTCTCTAAACTTCTGCTCATTCACTAATCATATTAATCTAACACCATTTCACTCAACTGTTTTTATCAATACCATTACCTTTCACTAACCAAACATCATTGAAACCTCTAGTATCGAGCATATATCTTAAAGAGCTTCTCCAATTTTTACAAGTGTTGTTATTATCCTCAGCCTCGCGTAAATCAAAGCACAGAACGTTGTATATACATCGCGCAACTCCATTTGGTTCGAAATTTAGAAGTTTGAACCAATGTTTCACTATTCAAATTTCCCTGATTATGTAAAGGGGTATCCTCTCAAGCTCACCATAGACCATACAGTTTGGTGCGCTGTAACGCTGGCCGACCCATTTCTGTGCGGCATAGGCGTCGCCGCCGTTAACGTTATATAATGGTGTGATGCCAACACGACGCAATTAAACTGTACCACAAATTTATTGAAAAGAAACTACACTACTTAATATACGAATAATATAGTTTATGTAAATACGCACTGCAACCACTAATATACTCTCTAAACTTCTGCTCATTCACTAATCATATTAATCTAACACCATTTCACTCAACGCGTTCCTCAAAATCTCACAGTACTGGGCCCCCGTATCTTGAAAATAGGTTTCCAGGGAATTTAGAATGAAATGTTTGTTTCATTACCGTTGACAAATTGACATATATATTTATGGCTCCAGTGGCTGTATTGCCTCATTAAAAAAACAATTTTATAGAATTAATGATTAAGCTAATATCTAGCTAAGGTCGACCAATACCTTGCTCGTGATGGGATCGATCGATTTCTGAACTCTCTGACTATCAATTTCCAGAAAACTATACAGGTAAGCTATTGAATATTTTGGAACAAATTTGACTGGGCGCTGTTGTTGCCTATGGCAGCAACAGCATCCAATCAAATTAGTTTCAAAATATTTAACAGCATGTTTATTAAATAGTAGAGACATAAAATTCGTACAACGTGTCGGACTATTAAGAGTTAAAGACGGGCCAAATAGAATCATTTATGACGTAATGAGTATGACGTCATACATCATGCCACTTAGCTGATTATGACGTCATATCAGGTCAGTTTATAGATGGATACTCTGGAAAGGTGAATTTACTTTGGCTTCAGAGTGTTTCGGCGAATATGTTCTGGCTCATACAAATTGGATGATAAAATTAATTAGTTTAGAGGATTCAGCGGCTCCTACAACGCTCTTGATTTCTGCGGATTTTGAATATTTTATATAATATTAAATTTCACCTTCAATTGATAGCCACTATGTAAGGGTTGGACTAGAGTACAACCCAGGAATAACGTATATTGTTTCCAATCAATACACTTTTGAACACAATATAAGAAATAATCTGTTGAATATTTTGGACTTAATTTGATCGGAAGCCATTGCTGCAATGGCGTCCAATCCAATTATTTTCAAAATTGTCAGCAGTACATTTTATTTTGTTTTGAAAACATTTTAAATTATTTCTGAGATGCGCTGTAAGCGCTGTAAGTATCAGGACGTGTATCAGGTATCAACGCGTATCACGACGCAATACACCCATGACATCCGAGACGTAGAGGCTCAGTCGTTAGCTGATTGGCTGATTTTAAAGATCACTCGTCTAACGACTGTCTAAAATAACCCGTCCAATAACCCGCCCATCTATCGCTTCCAACACGCCAATCATATATCAAATCACTTGTACAAGAGACCACCTGCTAACGGCTAATAACGACTAATTATCTGCGTTACATAAGGTGGTCGTTTAAGACAGGATTCAATGTTGATTCTATAGGGATACAGATGCGGAGAGCTATATAATGTTTCACTGTAAAGTTAAATTCTGGTCTAGGAACGTCGGTATATGCGTAATGGGTTGACAGTGATATTTGTATCGTTGGGATTATTTAAACTGTAAAAATGTTAAGGATGAGAGGATCGTACTCTATCTGCTATTTCATCTGGTTAAATATTGTTTCTTTATCTGTACATAAGAGTGGTGAGTAATATGGACACTTGTCTAATTACATCTTTCCAGCTTATCCATCCATCATTTGACGTCATAATCAACTACGTGACGATATAGTCCGTCTTTAACGCTTAATAGTCTGACACGTTTATGAATGTCTTTACCATTTGAATAAACATTCTGTTAAATATTTTGAAACTAATTTGATGCTGTTGCTGCCAGCAACAGCACCAAGTCAAATTAGTCTCAAAATATTTAACAGCTAACGTGTATGGGTTCATCATCATCATCATCATCATCATCATCATCATCATCATCATCATCATGTCATGCCATTGTCGTCGGTATTATTATTATTATTATTATTATTATTATTATTATTATTATTTAGAGAGCGCGCTAGTAATTTGCTTCCGTGCCGTAGTGAAGCGTGGACAGTGTTCTGGCGCCAGCCCACCAAATCTGGTCGCAGACGCAATTGATTGTTGCAGTAAGGGCTATCAAGGTTATGCTACCAATATCCAGGTGTGTTTCTTATTTCTTACCAAGCTTGTCACATAGTTGTGTTAGTGTGTACATCGATTTCATCACGTTTCTTAGCTTTGTCGACCTTTAACTGTACTCGCAATACGCGTACTCCCTCCCGCGCGCGTGCGCAGACTACCTGACATACGCGCGAAAACCACACACGTATATACGCTCGTCCACCACTGCTGCTGCTGCTGCTGCTGCTGCTGCTAGGGCCTACTTCATGCATTTGTTTACGCGTGGTGATGAATCATGAACTCTCGTTGGTTAATCACTCTATTAAGGCTCCGGTATAGTTGGCAATTGCGTTTGCAATGCTGCGTTACGCAGTATTCTCATGGGAAATTGGCCACCCGGGCGATGTAAGAGCTGAATATAACAGAGACACGATTCTCACTGTTTAGTCATCACAGAACCTAACGTGTGTATTCCAATGTTCTAGGAATTTTTGTAATTTAATACCATTCATATTTCAGATGAATCATTAAAGATTAAATAAAATATTTATTTTATTGAAATTATCGTAGGGGTGCTGTTCACTTATGTAAGAGCAAGAATGTTTAGGCGACGTAACGCACCAATCATGTTTCCGAAATTAACACGCAATTGCTGTATGTCTCTATATAAACCCCTATTGTTTACGTTTAAGTTTTGTGTTAATCTCAACATATCGTGATACGTCTTACATCTCGGCATGGTGTCACCCTATTGGGACTAAACTTAGACACATGCTATATCAAGGGGATTGAGGTCATTAGATCAAGACCATTGTAGCATTTGACTTGTATAAAATGCAGACATTAACAGTGAGGTTCTTCTTCTTAGCTCATTTTCCCTTTATCTTAGAATTGACGGCCGAATTATTGGAAGTAAGCATAGCCATACAGTTATCTCAACCTATTGGAAGCAGCACAAAGCATTCCGAGTTCTGAGGTCAAAGTCAATGTGATCTTGATGCAAATTTAGATTTGCATTTGTAAATTCAAAATGGCGAAATTTTCGCCAATATTCCATCAGTGAAACACTGATGTCTTGTCTGTCAGCCTGTTAGTCGGCATCCAATCTTGGTTAAGTTTTTGTTTTAGCTCAACATATCGTTTTATATCATGGCTTCACCCTATTTGGAGAAAACCTGACCACATGGTTCCTTATATTCAGGGGACTGAGTACAATGATATTGAGGTCATGAGGTCAAAGTTCCAGGTCACTGTGAATTTGGTATAAAACTATTTTTAAATCTACGTTTTTAGTTTAGCTAAACATATTAGTAAAAGGGCGACGAGATTGGCTAATTCTGATTGTTTGATAGCGTGATGCTGTCGCGTGTACATATTATCCCACTCTCACTTTTTCCTGGCAAAAATACTCGAATCTGATTGGTCGAGAGCGATATCTATTGGTTGGCTCTCGACCAATCAGATTCCCGTATTATTTTTGCCAGGAAAATATTGGCCATCGTCAAATATGCAAATGAGATGACGCCATCAATCTCTTGACCAATCAACAGCCACCCATTCCTTCGCCACGTTTCTGGGATGTAGATGTTTTGACGTGTGCCTTTGATTGACTTGGTGTAATGAGCCGTGATTGAGGCATTGTCAAAGGCAATGTTACATGACCCCTCACGGCCAATCAGAACACCCAGTTACATAGTTGCCACTGCTCGAGGCATTGGTATATTGACACATGGCAATAATGATTGGTAGGTGTAATGAGTTGTAAAAGTGTTAAGGGGATCAAGATTTAGGTCTATTGACGGGTGTAACAATGTGTGAAATGGCTAGGGTGGGTGCGTTCAAACTGAGGTCACTTGACCACTCGCAACCTATCAGAACAGCCGCGTATGCAGTCGCCATTGTTTGGAATGTGAATCGAGGTCATATGACATCTCCCATCCAATCAGCACGGATGCTTATACAGTCGCCAATGTTTGATCTGTAGAACTATTGGCAGGCTAATGAGCCGTGAAAGCGTTAAGTGGTGTGGCTAAATGAAGGATCATGAGACCCCTCGCTGCATAGCAGAACAGCCATCCATACAATCGCCATTATCTGCGTCGTCAATCGGGGTCAAGTGACATCTCCCAGCCAATCTGCACAGCCGCTTATACAGTCTCCAGCATTTCCTCTGTAGATCTATTGGAAGAGTAATGAGACCTGCAACTGCTAGGGGTGAGCCCAAAAACGACGGGTAACATAGAATAGCCGCGTATACAGTCGCCATTGTTTGAGTAGATGGCATGTGCAATGAACTATTCAAATACACAGGTAACGTTATCTCAAAACCGATCACACAGCTAATCAATTCAGCTTTTATTATGCACCACCTTCCCATCGATGCTGTAGGCCAAGGCACCCTTATCGCGCTACCCATGCCTAAGAAGCCACCTGTCCCCCGATTCAATCTACGGTACATTGTGCTCCTCAACAGCATACAAAAAATCCCCTCCAATGGCACTCTATACCGCATCCGAGACAAGATCAATGACTTCGCTGGATCATGTCAAAGTGGCTTTAAACGTGGACGCAGCTGCGCAGACATTGTATGCGCTCAACTTATGCTTGTGTCTGTAGTCATGGTCAAGCACTGTGATTTCCACAAAGTTGGCATTAACATGCCACAAGCCTTCGACACAAGTAAACGCTCAAAGATACTAGATGTACTACGCCAAGCCATTTTGCAATGAAGATGAGCAATGACTAGTGAGACTACTAGTTGCATATCCTTGATGCTGTATAACCGTAACAGCTGGGCAGCTCGAAAGGCAACTCTAGAAAGCTTGATGCCTGCCACTGCAAACACCTATGCACCATCACTGGGCACTGATTGCCAGACAGCATAATTTTCAATGATGCACTATACAAGATGATGAATACATCGTCGCTGTCCGTAAAAGTTGCCCAGCAAAAATGGTCCATGTTTGGCCATGTGCTAAGGATGCAGGGGAACACGCCAGCACAGAGAGCCTTGGCATTCGCCCTACTAGGAACCAGCAAATACAAAGCCATGCAGGAGAGGACGTCATTGCGGAAATTTGCTAAGCATTCTACGTGGAGCTCTCAACAAAGCAGGACTCGGTACAATCAAATCAAGAATGGACCTGTGGAAGCTAAAGATTTTGGCTGAGGATAACGTGCAGTGGGCACAAGCGAAGAAGGAATGATTGCAGCTGTATGATGTTTCTGCTACTACTACTACTACTACTACTACTACTACTACTACTACTACTACTACTACTACTACTACTACTACTACTACTACTACTACTACTACTACTACCACCACCACCACCACCACCACCACCACCACTACTACTACTACTACTACTACTACTACTACTACTACTACTACCACCACCACTACTACTACTACTACTACTACTACTACTACTACTACAACTACTACAACTACTACAACTACTACTACTACAGCCGCAGAATAGAGTTGTTTAAGCTCACAATCAGTGTCGCGTGACATCTCCCAGCCAATCAGGTAATGCAGCGTGAAACGCTTAGGGCCAGGTTGGGCCGTTGATAGTTCTATAGCGCTATAACCCATTCAAACATGCATATGCCTACCTGAAGAGACATTTAGAGAGTATGTCGTATGTATACTCTAAAGGTCCTAACATTCAATGCCTTGGGGCTTACAGATCTACATTTTGCCTGCCTGAGGACGGCAATATATTAATGTTAATCCATGCGTGTCCGGACTTTTCTATCAATGCCTACCATAAGCAATGAGATCATCCAGAAATATCTCAAAATCATGACCCCACCCCCAAATGCCCCTAATAATAATAATAATAATAATAATAATAATAATAATAATAATAATAATAATAATAATATTCGTAATAATAAGGTCATCATTCATACCCTCGATTTATACCAGTGAAATCTAACTGCTTGTTGCAGGGTCTGTGAAAATAAGTTGGGACCTCAATGGCGCATTCGGTCATATTTGTTTAAAAAATATTCCGCAGCGTGCATTTTAAGTAGTAAAACAGTCAATTTGCACAATAAAACTTGCAGATGCATTAAAGCTGCCTGTCGTGAAATTAGGTAAGCTAATCCAGGGGATATGCATGGGTAGGTGAGTTTATGAGAGGGTATCGCGAAAATCTTCTTGAAACTATTTCGTCTCAAATTTTAATGTCCACCTACGGACATCCTAGCATACAGTCATATTTGTTTCAAAAATATTCATCAGCATGCTTATTAAATAGTAAACTAGTCAATTCGTACAACTTAACGATCTATTCCCAGTTCATGACGTGTGCGTGCATGCTTGCGGGTGCGTGTATATGGGTGCACATGTCTGGGTGGATGTAGTGTTCGTGGGGTTTGGGCGTTCGCGTACAGAGTGTGTGGTTTGGTCCATGGGTAAACGCAGATGCTGGTGCTTTAAAACAGTCAATTCGACCAATTTGGGGATCTATTGCTGTTTCATGCACTGTGTGTGCGTGTGCGTGCGTGTGTGTCGGGGGGGGGGGGGGTGCTGCAATCATATGTGTGCGTGTGTGTGTGCATGTGTGTATGCATACATGCATGCGTGCGAACCTTAACACTAACCCTAAATCTAACACTAACCCTAAATCTAACCCTAACCCTAACCCTAGTGGGTGTGAACCATACTGCGGCGTCCTGCAAGAGAACAAATATTGACAACAAAATTTGTGTATACTGGATTTGTTCCTTTATTAATAAGGACCTAGGTAATTGCTTTTCTAAGAATTTTCAAGTGAACAAACACAGACCTCTCCATTGGAGAAATTAGGGCCTATATATAATACTAATTCTAATTCTAGTTGATGATGCACGGCGATTATTTGATACCAAACATATTTGAATCGGCTCACAGATACATTTACGTACTAGAATTCTAGGTACTGCTTCATATAAGTACTATATATTTAATGTTAGATCTAATGAAGTTCTAATGTTATCATTTCGATTTGTTCGGTGCCTCTAATAATTCCCAGAATTCCACACACTGATATATCTTGGTGACTGTTTTAAGGTTTGCGAAGTACAAATCCAATATGCTAAGCATTAAGAGGCCTATGTTGTCGAATCCTAATGAGAGAAAATTCAAAGCTTGAGGTGGCTTTGACTGAAATATTTGTTTGCGGCTACAAATTTCATGATCGTACATGCCATATCTCCACACAGACACAAAACAAAACAAATGATAGGACAAATTGCAAAATATATTCGATTTCATCTTCGATCTGCACTCTTTCATTTAGATTTGATTTCCTCGCTGTATTAATAATATGGCATATTGCCAGTGCATTTTAAAAGGAAAACTGTGCTTAAGAAAAGGAGATATTTATGCACGTATTGAAGAAGAAGAAACAATCGGGGATATTGCAACCGCCTCCGTCTGCCAACCTATCAGTCATGATTTCCTCCAAAACTGCTTGGTGAAATTCTACTAAATTGGATATGTGTGTTACCCATGTGGCTGTGGATTGTTAGATGACATTCATATTGGGCTGCACCACTGGGAACGGGTTGCAAGTGGCCAGTTAAAATGGTAAATTTGGTGAAATTGTGTTTATTTGTGACGGCGCGCCATCGACTGCACGTTCTAGTTGTATACAAAGTTGACATTATTAAAAATCTATATGAATATGGTTAACTGACATATTAATTTTCTAAATAAATCAACTAGGAGAACTGCCTAAAATATAATAATTTTGCAGGCAACAGTTATTACTGTATCATCTGCATGTTCCGAAATGCAGGAGATGGCCTCTGGAAGAATCAAATTTAACAAGGTCGATTGAATCTAGATAGATGTGGGTGGTATAGTGACTTTGATATTGGACCATTTGACCTCAAAATTCGAAAACCTCTTCATAACGCCACGCGCAATCTTGTATCGTAGTTTGGTCAAGATCTCGCCAGGAGAATCCGAGTTGTTGACAATTGTGTCTTTCAGGCACACAGTTTTCAAAATAATACTCATTTTGACCTGGCCACTATGGCCTTGGCCATTGATCCGTTGATCAAAAATTTCTCAGATATCTTCGGAGCCCTATGGATCACGAAGAGAACCAGGGTTAATAACCAGTGTGTCTTTCAGGCTCATAGTTTTCCAAATAATCATTTTAATCCGGTAGCTGGGGCCTTGGCCTTTACCCTAATCTCTGACACAACGTCAAGACTCAATGAGCAATCTTTCCCCCAAGTCTGACTACTGTATACAAAAAACTCTTGAAATTATGACAGGAATAAGCTTTTTGTGACTAACTGACTAACTAACTATAACTAAGAGGCATGGCAGTGTAATGAGCTGCATATAAAAAGATGTCATGGTGGTTACGCACATCCTGCTTGGTACCCTACTGTAGACTAAGCTTCCAGATCAGGTGTGATTTTAACATGGTACAATGTAAATATGCCACCCATGCTAGTTTACATCTGTGCTCCCCCAAATTTTGGTCTTGCACGACGCCGTTGGAACCCTACGCCTAACCCTAACAAGAACCTGGTGAACTCTAGCCCTAACACTAGCGTTAAACCCTAACCCTAACCCTAGTGTGTGTGTGAATCCTAGCTCTAACCCTAACACTAACCTACCCTAACCTTAACACACGTGTGGGTGTGTGCGTGTGGGCATGCGTGTATGCGAACCCTAACTCTAAACCTAGCGCTTCAGGGAAGCACCTCAAAGATAGAGCCATTGCTCAAATACACAGATGTAAGCAGCCAATACAAAAACTAACTGGATAACAACAACAATTCTAGATTTAAAGCGTTAGCCAAATTTCCCCCTCCCCCTCCCCCACCGGCCAGAAGACGGGTGGGGTGGGGCCCGTCTTGCCAACGCAACTCTTCTTACAGTTTAGTTACCATCTGAAGATTTGCATGTGTGCTTTTTTCGCGGCCTAAATCTTGTTCATTACAGTGTCCCCCCTTTAAATATCGTGAAACCTATACATAAACTGCATTGCCAATCATTTCTTGTCAACGCAACTCCTACAGTTTACCTCCGATTCTTTTGAAACTTGGTAAGTGTTATCATTACTACGCAAAGGTGTGCGTGTGCTATCCGTATACCTGTATACCTATCAGTCTGTCAAAAATGTATATATGTGTGTCCGTCTGTCGGTCCATCCATCTCTGATAATACTTTTTGTCAGCCCAACTCCTAGAGGTCTCAATAGGTTAGCTTAAAATTTCGTCCACATTATCAGTATTATGTGCAGATAGATGTGCATGTGTTTTTTCGCGGCCAAAGATTTTTCATTATATATACACCTGTGCAAAAGTTAAGCACCAGCAAAAACAATAGAACGTAGAAACATGATGGTACAACTAGGCTGCCATACTTTTTGTTCCCGCGTTAGCTGACATAATTCCAAGTACGAAATGCACATGCATGCATGACTTCACGCCGCTTGATGTCCGTGCGTGGCGGGAAACAGCACACGTGTTCAGTTATGTAAAAGTCCAGTTTGAGGTGTAGAACATTACATACAGATTTAGGCGACAAGATTAGGAATTTTGTGTTCATGACCGTGGTTTATTTGTACAGAGAGAATTAGCTCTTGATTGTGAACCGCTATGGCAAGACGAAGGTTAAGTGATCGTGTGAAATGGCAAATCATAGGCATGCATACCACTGGTATGTCATGCAGAGAGATTGGCAGACAGCTGAACATTAACCATACTGTAATCAGTCGTTTGATTGCAAAACATGGGCAAACTAACGAGGTGAAGGACAGGCCTAGATCTGGAAGACCGAAGAAGACTACTGCCCGTGATGATCGAGCCCTAGTACGCCTTGTTAGGAGATCTCCATTCACCAACAGCAGAGTGCTCAGCCAGAAATGGGAAACGCGCAATAGAGTGTCAATGTCTACCGTCAAAAGGAGACTGTATGCTGCTGGCATGAAAGCTAGGAGACCTGTCAGACGTCCTCTCCTCACTGCACACCACAAAGAGGAGCGTCTGAGGTGGTGCAACGAAAGAAGACACTGGAACATGAGATCCTGGAGACGGGTACACTGGTCCGATGAAAGTCGGTTCCTGCTTCATGCCACAGATGGTCGAACTCGTGTATGGAGGTCCAGATGCACGGCGTACGACCAACGTAACATCATGGAAGAAGTTCCATTTGGTGGAGGTTCCGTTATGATATGGGGGTGCATCTCATTTGATTGTAAGCTGGATCTGTTGACTGTACCTGGAACACTAAATGGACAAAGATATCAAGATTCCATACTGGATAGAGTTGTGGTCCCTCATTTTGTAAATCATGCACCTGGAACCCACCCTATATTCATGGATGACAACGCCCGACCACATCGTGCTAGAGCTGTGCATGAATACCTCAGCCAGAATGCCATCGAAACCCTACCATGGCCAGCAAGGAGCCCTGACATGAACCCTATTGAGCATATCTGGGACATTCTGGGAAACATGGTGAGAAGGAGGGATCCTCCTGTGCAGAACCTACAGGAATTAACAGACGCACTCCATCTTGAATGGCAACGAATACCACAATGGCGTATCAGTCGGTTGGTGACCAGCATGAGATGTCGTGTCCACGCCGTCATCCAGGCACAAGGTGGATATACCCGGTATTAATAATGACAGTCTCAAACTCGTGCACAGATGTTAAACTTCGTTTTCAGACACCATTAATGACAATCTAGCCACGTGTGTCAACTGTAGGGCAATAGTTGTCAGTTGTGTCAACGTAACCATATTCAGGCCTCGTTTTCAAGTTCAAACAAAAACATACAGTGTTTCCCCACCATCATAATCAGCATTCCTCTAGTTGCATTATTACCTCTTGCACTAAGATGGATGGGTACATAAATGTTTATGCTATTGCTTTCTTCATAGCACATGAATATACCCTCGCATGTGCGTAAAAATAGGGTGGTGCTTAACTTTTGCACAGGTGTATATATATATATATATCTGAGGGACTAGTTTTGCTACCAACCGCCGGACTCTTTTCTATTAATTATGACTGCCTTTTCAATCTAGTTTACCATGCCGAGTTGCAGAATTCGAGAATAGCCTCACTAGGGATTTGTAGAGAAGAATGAATGTACATGGATCTAATCTGGTAAAGGTTTAAGCCCTACTGTGCTGTTTGCCTTGGAGATGGTGTTATTGATTTATATGCTTTTTTGTGTTCTGAAATTGAACTAGAGACACGAGTCCATAGTTCAATTAAGTAACTGAAAATTATGATGATTTGTGCGGGGCGAAATAATCATGTGCTGAGCTCTGTTTCGTTATGATTGCGTTGGGATACCCACTTTGGGCTTCCCGGGGATTTCAGTTAGGATAGTTTTGTTATCGGGCATTCAACTGTGAACGTGCACTTTTATCAGACTCACTATTATGTATCATAAGTATAATTGTATAATATAATGTCACCAAGTAACTAAATATAGCATAGTAACATGTATGTATTAATTCTTGTTACACCATGAGACATTTACTTTTTAATAAGACGTCGCAACAAAGATATTCAGAAATACATTTGCTCTAATAGAGTAGTGCCACACTGAAATTCACTGCCAGCTACAGTATCTGAGACACAAACACTGGAATCATTCAGGAACAGACTAGATAGATCTCTACTACCAGGAAATAATTTTAGATTTTGAATGTGCAAACAGACTATTTCAAATCACCTGAGGCAATAACAAGCCAATGGCTTAGGTAGCAACAGCAACATTTATATGCTGTGTGACCGAGGATGATGAAATGTCAATTCCGGTTGTTAGATATTGAACCCCTTAAACCCAAATCCAACTCGGCTGTTGTAGAAGCACGCGAAAACTACTGGCCGCATCCCCCTGTCATCAATGCCTGAATTGTTCCCAAATTGTTAAAAACAAGTTATGGATGCCATTGGCAATTTAAAAAACTAGCCATCCATAAACTGATATAAAGATTATAGTATACCATCGGTGTACCAATCTATACCATCACATGACTCCAACAGAACTGACTAGAGTGATGTGTCGAGTGATCACCAGTTATTGATGAAGAAGAGACTGTTAGTGACGAAGACCTCATACAACTCAGTAAAACTCAGGTATGAATATGAGCACATACTGGTACAATCCTATCCAAATGCACTATTATTGTGTAGTGTAGCTCGCCAAGTAGGGTCGGGCCATTCCGGTGTCTGGTGTTGACTCGCCGCGTTGCATGTGCATGACAAGTGATGACGCTGGTTAGCGTCCGGTCTCGGGATTACATATCCCGTACGACACTGCCCTGCAGGTAACAAAGACCGGCTCCTTAGGCCGGTGGAACCCAATCATTCCGGTGGGGCCGTGCGACCATCGTGGTGAACATTAACTACCACAGTCTCATCCCAAGAGTTTGTGTCACCGGTATGCCTGTCCATAGCAATTCCGTGATCTATGGACTTACAAGATTTGATTTGGTGACCTAATTAAGATAAGTCTATACAATTCGTTTAACTAAACAGACCGTCAAGTATGCTAGATAAAAATGAGCATACGAAAATACAAGACAAAGAGACAGCCTGATGAACTTTTAAATGCGGGACTCCCGGAGGTACCACACAGAATCGTAGGTCCGCAGAGGTATCCCCGCAAGGGAGGCCCCATGCACGAGATCACTACTTAACTTAATATAAGTTATTATACCTCTAAGCTGAAAAGGAAAGAAAATGGCGAAAAGTAATGTGCCTCATACGGGCACGACTCTTGATGCTATTTCTGGGTGAGAAGTAGTAGCCTTGCATGGGCCGTCATCACTGAATCTTTGCAAGAGGCAAGTGCCTTACATGGGCCTCCGTCATGGGAAAATACTGCCAGTGCTTAAAGCAGGAGAAGAGCATAGGCCAAAAAGGGCCTACTCTAATGTTCAACCAGAATGCTATAAAGAAAAGACCATACTTAGCGAATTTAAGATTATAATGTTGCGTGCTGTTTTACGTGAAGACGGGATGAGCGATTGCTGAAGGATTCCCATGCTACCGTCTTATGTAGTTTTAAGTATGCTGGATTAGTGGGTGCCACTTTTATTTATGCGGGCCTTCTTCTATGTCAAACCTAACATTTAGTTTTTAGTGACATGAACTAGTTTAGGCCGCAAATAGCGGGTGCCCTACCTAACATTTAGATATGGCTGTCATTGAGAACGGATGTCCTAAGAGATCCATACTGAAGACAGGGTGCATACATGTTATTTCACAAGACCTCCGAGCTGGGTGAGAATCCGGACATCCTGCTCCATAACCACATAAAACGTCACAGGACAATGGTTACTTTTCACATAAGCAAGTTTAGGCAACTGATGTATCGTTACGGTGGGAGTAAGAGAGATGGATATCCGCCGTGAATGTCCTTCCCGTGAGGGCATGGCAGATCCTAACATCGTGCCCAGACATTCTTACAGAATTCGGTGGGGATGCGTATCTCGCCCGTCACCAGGTTCTATGGAGCTAACTTTTAAACCTGATGTTAGGTTTAAATGCAAGTTGCCCAGTTGTGCAGTGCGGTGCGGGGGAGACTTCCTTAAAGATGAAAAAGAAAATAATAATTAAAATATGTTTTCGCAGTGCTTCCTACATTGGCAAGGATAACTAACTATTAAGTATCCGAAGATACATGGGAAATGTATGTGACACCACACCCTGGCCATCATCACTCGGAAACCCCAATAGTTTCCAGGGTCGGATCAGTCCATGGTGCGGATAGGGACATCCAAACAATTAAGACGCCATAAGGCTTAGTGGAACATGAAGAGAGACAATAACTTTAAATATGAGGCCCAATAGGTATTTTGGCCAATTTTATACAACCTTGCCGGAGTGCGGGGCTAGATTATCGCAACTACTGGAAAATAGGCATACACTATGTGTTTCTCGTCGAAGAAATTGTCTCTAATCATATTAAACCTATCCTATCTAGCTGAATAGAAAGGCTTTTTAGTCGGTAGCATGCCGGGCTAAACAGAGTTATAGCATGGACAGCGACCTCAGTGAAAGATTGTTGGTGGTGGGAGAAGGTGTTATATATAAAAATGATCGGGAGATCCAAAATTGCTTCAGGTGCGGTGGGTTGGTTTGCTGCTGCCGGCTATGGGAGAGAAACTTCCTGAGACAGATGTAATTTGCTTAATGCCTGTCTCGCTAATAGTAGCTGCATTCAGTCCAACCAGAATTTCAGCGTACACGTGGTTACGACGTCACGGCAATATTTTGAAGATAATCAAAAGGGTTTTTTCCCTGGATAACTCGGCCATTTCTTAACCGATTTTGAAATGGTCTACAGATTCGAAAAGCCCGTCGAATTCTGGTCTTGATTAATGCCAGAATCGGCGGGAACACGTAATTATAATGAATTTTAATGTAGCTACTTGGTACACTAAAAGCGCCATCCTATCTTGGCCGTGAAATAGGCACTCTGTTAAACCAGTGTTAAGCGCGCGCATGCGCGCTACGCGTCTTAACGAACTTGGTCGTTTTGACGCCGAAATATCTCTCATGTGTGTGTGTTGTAATATTTAAGGCGTTTATATGCTAGTTCCCAATGCTAGGGTCTAGACTCACGCCTGGCCTTTATGGTTTCTGTTGAATTCTTGTGAATTCTTGTGACGTCGGTTTGTGCATTAGCTTGTGTCTCTCTGTGTGTGTGTGTGTGCTGATCGTTGTCTCTCGATTTTGTCTCATGTTGCTGTTCTTGTCCATGGCTTTTCTGTTGCTCCTCGTGCTTGGGCGTGGGTGATGGCGATGGCCTAACCTGGACCTAACTGGGGTGGGAAGGGATGGGGTAGGTGCTGGGTCGGGGGAGGGGGAGTAGGTGTGTACGGTCTTATGACCTGATGTACCCGGGGGGGGGGGCTTTAGGTCAGAGACCTCACCGGCCCCTTTGTGGGGAGTGGGGAGGTTGGGTTGTGGGGTCTTTCGGGTCCTGGGACCCATTTGCTCTTCTGGCCATCATCCGAGCAGGCACCAGCGCGCACTTGTTTGATTTTGATTGGTTAGGTAGCCCGTATGGTGACTGTGTCCGTCCGAGGACGAACTCGATCAGTCATCCGGGTTACATCCCTCCATAGTCCCATCGAAAAGTCCGAAAGATTCTAATTCTAACAATTTTGTTTTGTTTTGGTAATCCGTATGTTGTGTGGTTCCATCCGACGACGAATCCATTCAGCATCCGGTTTACTTTGATTATGCCGAGATTTTTTTCCCCTACCTAACCCTAGCTCACGTTCGCACAGTGATGGGCACTGTATGACGGGACCTCAATTTAAAGTCCCATCCGAGAAGACTGAGCAAGTGGGGCCAAGTACATTGCTTAAGCGTACTCCAGCAGCTTGCTGTGCCCAGAGTTGTCAGTCAGTCTGTCCATTTGTTGTTTGGTTTGTCAGTCCGTTCGACAGACCAGCATACCTGCCTATGGGCCACGAATGAGATGGACACACGTCCATTTTCCTCGCGGTCCGCCAGCAGGCAGGCCCATCTGTTGTTCTGTTGTCCATTCCAGTCTTCCATCTGTCTTTCTTACCGTCTGTCATTGTTGTGTTCGTTGCTGCATTTTAGCTCCCGCTCCAGCTCTGGATCTGAAAGAAAAGGAGGGGAACAATGCTGAAAGAAAAAGAAGGAGAAGACAGACATTGTGGACAGGTGTTTTGGGGCATGTACTCACATACTCTGTGCTTCTTGCGCCGTCTCACGTGTTTGCTTTTTTTGACATCACACGTAACATACTATATAGGCCATGCACACAGCAAATCATTCGCTTACACATATTTCCCCTCGGACCTGACACCTCATGCGCCTAGGGGAAAAAGTGTGATGCGATTCCCCTCGGACCTGACCCCTCATGCGCCTAGGGGAAGTGATTTGCGTTTCTCCTCGGACCTGACACCTCACGAGGGTGGTGAGGCAGTAACTGCTGCAGTGGCCATAGGGGTCGGTGGTGGGGTGGCAGTAGATGCTGAAATGGCTGTAGCGGTCGATGGTGGGAAGGCACTAAATGCCGCAGGAGAGGCCGGGGATTGGAAGGCAGTAAATGCCGCGGGGCAGGCCGGGGTCGTAGAGGCCGCAGAAGAGTGCTTCTTGCGCCATCTCACGTGTTTGCTTTTTTTACATCACAGATAACATACTGTATAGGCCATGCACACAGCAAATCATTCGCCTACACGTATTTCCCCTCGGACCTGACAACTCATGAGCCTAGGGGAAGTGATTTGCGTTTCGGACCTGACACCTCATGAGGGTTGTCTCAGTTGTTGTTTCGGTCGGTGTCTTGGGCTAATCAGAATGTGTTCTGATTATGTGATGTGTTTGTCCGATGCAAGCACGAACTTGATTAATTCGTGGTTGATCTGTCGGTCACGCATCGCTATAATGTCTTCTACAGGGTCAAGATTGAGGTTTCCCTTTCTCAGCGTATTGATGAGTTCCTTTCTAATGTCTGTATATTCAGTGCACCGTAGGAAGAAGTGGTCTAGAGTTTCAGTCTCCTTGCAGGCCTCACATTGGTCTGTGTCTGACAGGTTGAGTTTTTTTCGTATCTGGTTAACGCTGATCCGACCCATTCTGATGTGGCGTAATACAATGTCGCCTTGGAGTCCTGGGATGTGGTTTTGGTATTTGCGTTTGACTCCTGGGACGACTCTGTACAGGGATCTGCCGGTTGTGCTTTCGTCCCATTGTCTTTGCCATTTGCTGTTGATGTGCCTTTTGACCAGGGCGTTTGCTTCGGACTTTGAGAGTCCTATGCTGGTCATAGTTCCATCTTTGAGCGCTTGCTTGGCTGCCTCGTCCGCCTGTTCATTGCCTTTAATGTCAACATGGCTTGGGACCCAGTCGATGTCCACGGTTTTGTTGTCAGTCACCACAGTTGCATACAGCTGCCGGATTTCCTTGATTAGGTTGTCCCTGCTCTTGCTGCTGCTAGATTTGAAGCTCTTCACCGAGCTTAGTGAGTCTGTGAGTATAACGTATTTGCCTGGATTAGCTGTTTTAATCCATTCTAGAGCCTTTTTAATTGCCACCAGTTCGGCTGTGAATATTGACAGGTGATTTGGGAGCTTGTACTTGAGGACTTCTTCCTGGTCGCCTATGACTACTCCTGCTCCGCATTCGCCGGAGTTGGGCATTTTGGAGGCGTCGGTATAGATTTTTCTGTGCTCCTTCCATCTGTTGTCAATGTTTTCCAGAGCATAGCTCTTGATTAGCGCTGGTGGATCTTTCTTGCTTATCTGTGAGGATAGGCTGTCATGCGCCTTGATCTGCGGAAGTAGCCATGGCGGGTCAGGAGCCGGCCTTGAGCTTTCTATTTCGACGTTTACCAGTTCAGTGGCACTGGCGAGCTCTGTCATTAACAGGCCTGGTGGTTTGGTCTTTTTGGTCATTTTGGGCAGTACCTTGTGTCTTAGGTGCTCCTTGCATGGTAGACATACCTCCCTGGTAGGGTGTGTGGGTGCAGAGCTTTGTAGGTATGTCCAGAATTTGAGAAGCCGTTCCTCTCTTCGCAGATCTAATGGGATTTCTCCACACTCTACGTTGATTGCGTCTCGAGGGCTACTCTGTGAGGCACCACAGCAAATGCGCAGGCATTTTGTTTGGAGGGTGTCAATGGTTTCTAACAGTGACTTTCTCGCCGTGGCATATGCTTCGCATCCATAGTCTATCCTTGACAGGATTAGGCCGCGGTATAGCATAAGCATGCTCGGCAGGTCTGCACCCCAGGTGTGCTTTGTTAATGAGCGAAGGAGATTTAATTGCTTGAAGCATCTCTCCCTCAGACTCTTGATGTGGGGGTTCCATGTGAGCTTTCCGTCAAATGTTAGTCCCAGGAATTTGGCTTCAGCACATGTCTTGACTTTCTGTCCATTGAGGTACAGATTTGCATCATGGCCTGTGTATTTAACATTGGTAAAGTTGATTTGAACTGTTTTTTCCGCAGACAGTTTGAAACCATTTTTTTTGCACCACCGTGAGACTATGTCCAGAACTTTCTGCATGGTCTTACGTGCACGGTCTATCTTCGCATATTTGTTCCACAGTGCTGTGTCATCAGCAAAAATAGACCCGCCTATTGCGTTGGGACCCAGTGCATGGTCTTTTTCAATGTCTTTGGGTAGATCACTCATCATGATATTGAACAGTAGGGGACTTATTACCCCACCCTGCGGGGTGCCGTTTTCCAGTGTTTGTTCCCTAGACATTTGCCCATTAACGCGGACGCTAATCCTTCTGTTATCGAGAAAGTCTCGTATCCAGAATAGGATGCGGCCACGGTAACCAAAGTCATAGAGCTTTTTTAGGACTCCGTTTCGCCACATCATATCGAAGGCTTTCTCAACGTCTAAGAAAACTCCTATTGTTGTGTTTCCTCTTCCCGCATCTAGGGCTTTCTTGGCTGCCTCAGTCAATCTGACTAGGTGGTCCGTAGTGCATCTGCCCTTTCTGAAGCCGCTCTGCCAAGGGTGGAGTAGACCGTTATGTTCGAACTCATGTTCTAGACGGTTTTTGATCATCCTCTCCATGACTTTGCATAGACAGCTCGTCAGGGAGATTGGCCGGTATGATCTTGGGTCAGTTTTGTCCTTCCCTTGTTTTGGGATAGGAACCACGATCCCAGTTTTCCAAACTGAGGGCATTTTTCCAGAGCTCCATACGAGGTTGTAGAGATTGAGTAGCATTTGTTTACCCTCCTCTGGCATATTACGAAGCATGTCGTATTTCAGGCCGTCCTCACCTGGTGAGGAGCCTTTGCCTCTGCCAAGGGCTTGCTCAAGCTCCATTCTGTTGAACGGTTTGTTGATGTCTCGGTTGTTAAGATCTTCGCATTTCCCTGAGCTGAACAGGTGATTGATATGCTCATCGACCTTTGTTTTGGTTGCTACAAAGTCATGGTCATGGTTATCATTGCTACTGGTTGCAATAAAGACTGTGGCAAGCACTTCAGCTTTTTCCTTGTCATTGGCGTGCTTTACCCCATTTGCTATGAGGGTGGGTAAGGGGTTTTTGGACTTGGTTTTTTCGCTGGCTATAGCTTTCGCTTTGCGCCATATTTGGCTTGAGGGTGTGAACCGAGTGATTTCAGAGCAGTATTGTCGCCAGTGGTCGCGTTTTGCCTTTTTGATGGTTCTTGTTACCTTGGCCTGGAGTCTCTTGTGTTCAACTAGGCGTTCAATGCTGAAGTTTCTCTTTAGTCTATTCCAGGCTGTTTTCTTGAGCTTTACTGCTTCTTGGCACTCGCTGTTCCACCAAGGCACGCGTTTGTGTTTGGGGTTACTGTCTGGCCTTGATTGGGGGATGGCTGAGTTGGCAGCCTTGTAGAGAATCCCCATACATTGCTCATAATATTCCTCGGTGCTGGTACTAGTGATTGGTGTCTCCAGCTCCATGGCCATTATGTGCTTGTATTCGGTCCAGTTGGCCTTTTTCAGATTCCAATTGTTCCTGTGCAGTGGCGCCTCGTTCTTGCTCTGTGGGCTTCCTATCTGTATTTTGATAGGGAGGTGGTCGCTGCCGAGGAGCTGGTCTTGGATGTCCCAGCTGGGGGTTGGTCGAAAGCCAGGTGTTATGAGGCAAAGGTCCAAGACCGACCATTCCCCATCACTAGAGTTATATCTGGTGGGTCTCTGGTCATTTAGTAGGCACAGGTTGTAGTTATCAATAACCTGTTCTAATATTCGGCCTTTGGGGTTCGTGGTTTTGCTCCCCCATAGGGCATGATGGGAGTTGAAGTCGCCCAGAAGTATTGTTTCACCTTCTAGGCCTTCAAGGAGCTTGTCGTAGTCCGAGGAAGAGTGCAACCTGGGACTATAGACGTTTACAATATTAATAGTTTCGTGATTGATTTCTATTTCTATCGTAAGGTGCTCTACGCTACTCTCACATTGTGGCAATCTTTTGTAGGAAAGATTACTTTTTATGAGGGTCGCTATGCCGCCGCCGCCTTCACCCCTAGAGGTGGTTGCAGATTCTGTGGTACGGTCTTGTCTTTCGACATTGTAGTTGTACCTTTTGAAATCCTGGTTGGGTTTCAGACGGGTTTCCTGTAGACATATAATGTCTGGGTGGTCATTTTCGTTGTGGAATGTGTTCCACAGTTCGTCAAGGTTGGTATTAGACCGGGTGCCTCGAACGTTCCATTGAAGAATTTTGACCCCCATGATTAGTTTGATGAGGAGCAAAGTTCTACGAATTTCGCAACGAGACCGTCGACATCGACCTTGTTCCTTGCTGCCTCGTTACCAATGCAAACTGATGATATGATCGTCTCTATGATCAGTCTGAAAGTTTGGACATTTAGAACAATTTTATGCTCTCCAACAATCGGGGTGGGTCTTACCTCGCTCGTTGGTGTCCCTCTGCTGATCTCGGCCGGCAGGTCACTGCTGCTGCTAGTACTGCTAGTGGGGTTCACAGGTTTGATAACCTGTTTTTCCACTAGAGTTACCTCCAATGGGCCGATTGGTTCAGCCCTTTGGTTTCGGGCCCTGCTCCTGCTTATGACTTTCAGCCCTTTGCAGGCGGGTTTTTTAGGCGTTTTTGTTTGCCTTTTGGCCTGTTTACCGGCTTTGCTGGCCGGACTCCCAAGCGAGAGGGTGGGCGTGACCGTCTCTATTGTGGGTGGCTCAGTAGGAGCCTCCTCCCCTTTTCCATGGTGTCTCATCACTGAGCAGTCCCTCTTGGGGGTGGCCAGCTTCCTCCTTACGGATTCAGCCCTTTTCTGCCATGCTGTTCTTTCCAGAGGTGTGGCTGGTCCAGGTGCTGGTATTCCGGCTGGCTGTTCAGTTCCCCTGCTTGTTTGCTGGGTAACCCTCTTCTTGGCCTCCCCGTATGAGACCTGCTCTGTTGTTTTAGCCTTGAGGATGTCCTTGGCTTTTTGCAAAGCCGGGCATCCACGATATGCAGCACTGTGGTTACCCTTGCAATTTCTACAGTGGGGGGTCTGCTGGCAGTCCTCGCGTTTGTGGTTCCCTCCACAGTTGACGCATGCGCTGGCTTTGGTCCTGCAGTGCTTTGCCACGTGACCCAGCAGGTGGCATCTGAAGCATCTGACGGGCTCTGGGATGTATGATTTGACTTTGAAAGTCATCCATCCCAGTTTAACCTTACTTGGCAGTGCGTCTGAGTTGAAAACCAGTTTCACTGCATAAGTCGGTCTGGCTGTTCCGCCAATCCGGCCCACCCATTCCACTTTGCGTTCCCCCTGGGCATTCAGTTCTTCTTTTATGTCGTCATTCGTGAAGTCCCTTGGGACTCCCGATATGACACCTACCGCTTTACTTAGTCTGGTGTTTTTGGTGGAGTATTCTTCAATAGACACCACGTGGCTGCCTATTGTTGTGATTTTCAGCAGCTTCTGGAACTGCCCTTCACTGGTGGAGGTTACCAAAACCTCCCCGTCCCTTTTGTCTAGGCCTGCCAGCATGCCCACCATGGCATACAGCATCCTATAGATTACCATGCGGGTTAACCCCGCAAAATCATCTCCCGCGAGTCCCTTGACCCTGACCCTCCTTCCCTGGGTACCATCTCTCTGCCCCCCCCCCTTATGTCCCACCTCCCTCCCTTCCCTACTGGACGCACCTCCCGGGGAACCCCCGCTCTGCGCGGTGGTTTGGTCTCTCCCTCCCGCTGGGGAGGCCCCCTTGTCCCGAGACCTCTTGCTGGGAGTGCCTTCCCTTCCTCCCACTTCCTCCCCCTCCTCTAACACCCCGACCATCCTCTTCCTTTTGGGGCCTGGTGTATCACCACCCTTCTTAGGGGTGCTTTGTGGTGTGTTCTGGAGATTGCTCTCCAGGATCACCACTTGCTGGGCCACCTGTTCGTGGGTGAACTCATCCATTGCCACTTCGTCATTGTCTTTGCCACCATTTGGCGCCGAGTTGGCTGTGTCCAGTTGACCACCACCAGTATCATGCGCCACTACAGGAAGCTGTTTGAGGAAGTCAGCTTCCTCCATGTTGCTTACCCAACGGTGTGGATTATTTAGAAGGTAGTGTGTAGTAGGAAAATTTAGTAGGTACGGTATGAGAGATAGGATAGAATGCAGTAGGATTAATGTGTTAAGGAGATGAGTAGAGTAGGCTGTGAAAGGCGGAAGTGTAGAGAGAAGAGGTAGAGTATGCCTAGTAAACGTTACCAGTATACCAGTGCTGTGTCATCCCCTTCGGTAAAATTCGCGGAAAATTCCAACTAAGCACTGAAAGGAGGATTTAAAAAAAAAAGAAATTTTTTTTTTTTCGAAAATTGGTGTCGAAACCGATCAAGACTAGCACTAATGGCCGACAAATGCGGCTGTTTGAATGGCGAAAAATCTAGTGTTTTAAAGCACGCAGACGAACATCCAAAAGAAAATTGATCAAAAAGGTTTAAACAGGTTTTAAAATTACGAAATTTATTAAAATAATTTAATAACAATACCTTGTAGTTACGACTCGGGGGGCACAGCAAATAAACGTAAAAATAAAAAGCTTTGTTTTCGAAAATTGGCGCCAAATAGAAACGAACAAGACAACACTAATGGCCGACAAGAACAACGATTTTACTGGCGGAAAAGCTAGTGCTTGATGCACGCGAACGAACCTCAAACGGAAAATGTTTAAAATAGTTTAAAGAAAGGAACTATCGAATAACACTGTTCTTTAAACTCTAGTCTCACTTAAGCAATCTAATTTTGTCGCAAACGCAATAATGGACGCAATTTACACTAATCTAAACACGTCTATCATCAACGAACGCAAATTCGAACTGTGAAAATATCTCTCATGGGCTCTTATACGCTTATAGCTCTACCCAGCGGGGGCGTATTTATGGAACAAATCCAGGATGGGCGGCGTGTACCCAGCTTAGCTGGTATGGCCGGCACCTGACCGGTCGATCTGAACTACACCACCCCCTCCTAGTTTGACATCCACGGCAAACGATCACGCATCACAGATCGATGCACGGATGCACGCTAGGCAGGAATTATAGACTTCCCCGGTAGGCGCGTGGCCGGAGAGGAGTAGTGACGCAATAGACGCGTATTAAGGAGACAGAGCACATAGGGGTGCCAAAGAGGAGAGGGGAAGCATACTTTTATTTTTTATTTTTTAATTTTTTTAATTTTAATATAATGGTGCGTGCTTTTAACTTTATTTAGATAATGATTTCCTAAACACTAGCTCGCATGGGTGTTTTCTTTGGGTGCGGATAATCATTATTTCCGCAGAGAACACCCAAGCGCCAACGACCCACAATTTAAGTTAAGATATATATATTTATAAAATATATAAAGTTCCTCGGAACATATCCTTATGGGATATTTAATATCACAAAATTACTTGTGCACCCCCCGGTAAATAAAGGGGTATGCAACTGTATATTGATTAATAAAAATTACTCTGTTACGGCTGGCTGACCCCATAGCCGTCCTGACATCTAAGACAGGAAGAAAAATAATACGAAAAATTGAATATAATAATAAAGCAAAAAGCTAGTTTATCAGGCAGACCCGGCATAGCTGAGACTGCATGGCGGGATTATGACATTATTGCACTGTGGGATGTTGTACACTTTACGTCGCACACGACGTTCTTACAACATCGGAGTCCGCAGTGCTCATTTTGTATGAGACACAGCTGGGCAGCTAAGTTGCGCGGCTGTGTAGGATAACTGTAGTCATCCTAGGGATGTGATTCAATTGATCTAACATATATAACAATAAGAAAAGTATTTCAAAAATAAATAAAAAGTAATTTTCCACGAGTCGCACCACTGATGTTCTGCTGTAACACAAATGAAAAATTTCCTCACTGAATCTGGGTCCTGCGACTGATGGTGGTTGGTCGCGGTGGATGAATTATTAACGCTGAGATGAGTTCACTATTACTTGAGCTTTCTGGAATGTCTGAAATATCACTTGCAGGAATATTAGTGTCTATAGTGTCTCTAACGGTTACTGCTGGTGTCACAATGTCTGTTCGTATGGTGGCGGTGGTGTTGGCTGGTTTAGAGGAGTCTGATGATGCGGTCTTTGTGATGGTTGGAGCGGTTGTTGTGGTTGTCGTGGTGATGGCTGAAAGTCGTATTGCGGGCCAAGACAGTGATGCAGATGTGGTAGGTGATGAAATCTTCCGGGATTTGGTGTACTTCAGCAGGTGATTCGCGGTGACATTGCGCGATAATCTTTTACCCGAATATTGTCGATCCGGCGTAGTCCCCTTCCTGATTGCTGGGTCGGTGCAACTAGGATGCGGATGCTGGATAACACGGGTCGGAGTGATGTTCATAGAAGTAGGCTTTGATGGTCCCGGTCCCTCGTTATGGTGTTGGGAGGAAATGGTGACTGCGGGTAGCTCGGGATCTCCAGCTTGTAGGCGGCGTGATGACTACCAATATAGGCTGACTGGCTGTGATTGCTTTGGATAATATGGGGGCGGGTGTAGTGGCTACTGTTATGCTGCTGGTTAATGATGCGGGTGCTGCCAGACTGGATCCCGTGGAGGACTTCTCTGCTTCTTACTCTGCTTCAGGACAGGTGTAGATGTGGTGACTGGATGCGGCATAATGCTTCCCGACACGACTGAAGGTAGAATTTCATGTCTGGCTGCTGACACATTTGCTAATGTAGCCGCGGGAGGACGATGACTAACGGAATGTCTGCTGGTAGTGTTTTTCGTGCGGGCCATCTTCTCGGTCGGGAGAACTTTGACTGGTAACCGAGATTCGGAACAGGTGGCTAATGCGGCACGACCCTCTCTTTCTTCTCTGGGAATCAACATCACTTCGAATACATGGTGCTTATGATGGAGCACATGGGTTACTCTGTTACGGCTGGCTGTTTAGAGATATTAACACGTTATACAGAAGGCTGTCTGCAGGAGATGATCCTTGTTAACATGAAGAGTGAGGTCGGAATTTCGTGTAAAGGTTCTGGTACATGGTTCTCCGCTAGCTAAAAACTGGTATTGATTCTTCTTCAGATGAATCCGACAACGCTAAATCTCCGAGGAGTGACATCTCATTCCCACATGGTAAATGGTTGCACTTGAAATTTGGGGAACTTCTAGCGGTCATATTAACTTGATTTGGTCTCAAATTTCAGGTTGATTTGACAAAGGGTTTTCGAGAAAATTAGCTTTTGGCTGCCACATATCCCCATAGTAAACCTATGGGAGCACTATTGGAACAGTGTTATCTCCTATAGTTTTTTTCCGATTCTCCTCAAACATGGCCAGATTCTAGAGCTTTGAGAGATCTAAATAATTTCTGATGAAAATTTAAATATCTCCCTTCGGGTCAAGGTCATTCATGGGCAAATCTTTCGCAGTTTTCACGTTTGGCATAAGTTACCTGCCTTTCGTCAAGCAACTTCAATGATCATGCTAGAAGACACACCATATTTCAACTCTTTATTAGAAGAGGCCTTATACTATTTCTTCATGGCCATACATCGCAGATTTACAGTTACTTCAGTAAATGTTCTCTAGTTATTATTATTATTAATCTGCGATGCAATCGCAGATTGTTATTTTTACTCAGGATCTTTCTTATTATACTTATTATTAATCTGCGATGCAATCGCAGATTGTTATTTTTACTCAGGATCTTTCTTATTATACTTATTATTATTATTATTAATCTGCGATGCAATCGCAGATTGTTATTTTTACTCAGGATCTTTCTTATTATACTTATTATTATTATTAATCTGCGATGCAATCGCACATTGTTATTTTTACTCAGGATCTTTCTTATTATTATTATTATTATTAATCTGCGATGCAATCGCAGATTGTTATTTTTACTCAGGATCTTTCTTATTATTATTATTATTATTATTAATCTGCGATGCAATCGCAGATTGTTATTTTTACTCAGGATCTTTCTTATTATTATTATTATTATTATTATTATTATTATTATTATTAATCTGCGATGCAATCACAGGTTGTTATTTTTACTCAGGATCTTTCTTATTATTATTATTATTAATCTGCGATGCAATCGCAGATTGTTATTTTTACTCAGGATCTTTCTTATTATTATTATTAATCTGCGATGCAATCGCAGATTGTTATTTTTACTCAGGATCTTTCTTATTATTATTATTATTAATCTGCGATGCAATCGCAGATTGTTATTTTTACTCAGGATCTTTCTTATTATTATTATTAATCTGCGATGCAATCGCAGATTGTTATTTTTACTCAGGATCTTTCTTATTATACTTATTAATCTGCGATGCAATCGCAGATTGTTATTTTTACTTAGGATCTTTCTTATTAATCTGCGATGCAATCGCAGATTGTTATTTTTACTCAGGATCTTTCTTATTATTAATCTGCGATGCAATCGCAGATTGTTATTTTTACTCAGGATCTTTCTTATTATTAATCTGCGATGCAATCGCAGATTGTTATTTTTACTCAGGATCTTTCTTATTATACATATTATTAATCTGCGATCTATCGCAGATTATTATAATTACTCAGGATCTTTCTTATTATACATATTATTATTATTATTATTAAACTTATTCTGCCTAAAAAGTTTAGACCGCATCTCCTCCTAGAGTTTTCATCCGATCAACTCCAAACTTGGTCAACCTCAAGGGCCCATGCCACAATCGATGGCTATTACTTTTATTTTGGCTCCGCCCACTAGTTGTTGAGTTATCTGCCCTTGAGTGGGCAAAAACTCCCATAGGAAATGTACGGGGATGTTCAAAATTGATCTTTGAAGTGGTACTACAGCCAGAGTTTTGAACGGATCACTACCGTACTTGCTGAGGATGGTACAACTGGCCATTTGTTTTTGAAAAATAATTTTTTTTCAAAATGGCCGCCAGACCTTTGACCCCACAATGCATGGCAAAATCTCCCATAGGAAATGTATGGGGATTTCAAATGAATGTTTGAAGTGCTACTACACCTAGAGTTTTGATCGCAAAATGGCCGCAATGAAAAAAATTTGGGCAAAAATACCAGTTTTCGTTTTTTGCAGAAATGACCTCAGGATGACAATTTTTTTTTAAATGACAGCCAGGCGAACTTTTTGGGGTCAAAATTACCAAAATTTTTTTTTTGCAGAAATGAACTCGTGGTTGAAAAAAAATCTTTTTCAATTTTTTTTTTCAAAATTGCTCAGATCGACTTGAAACTTGGTGAACTTCTATCTCTCATATTGACTTGATTTGGTATCAAATTTAAAGTTGATCCGACCAATAGTTTCCGAGAGAATCAGCTTTTCGTTGCCGCATATCCCCATAGTAAAGCTATGGGAGCAATATTGGAACAGTGTTACCTCTTAGAGTTTTCTTCCGATTCTCTTCAAACCTGGCCAGATTCTAGAACATTGTGAGATCTAAAAAAATTCAATTGAAAATTTTAAAATCTCCCATGAGGTCAAGGTCATTCACGAGTAAAGTTTTCCAGTTTTCATGCTTGGCATAAGTTACCTCCCTTGCATCATGCAACTTCAAAGATCATGTTCGAAGAAACACCTTATTTCATCTCTTTATTAGAAGAGGACTTATACTATTTGTTCATGGCCAGACATCGCAGATTTACAGTTACTTCAGTAAATGTTCTCTAGTTATTATTATTATTATTATTATTATTATTATTATTATTATAATTATTATTATTATTATTATTATTATTATTATTATTATTGTTGTGGTGGTGGTGGTGGTGTGTGTGGCGGGGGAGGGGGGGGGGCCCTTATAGGATGTTGAGATATGTCTGCTGGATCCCGTTGCTTATGTTGCTGCCTTGTTTCCTTGATAGAAGAACCCCGGGGCTGGACATGCATGGATTGACTTTGCTATATTGGGCTCCTTCAGGCAGGAAAATGTGGATCTGCATTCTAAATGTTATACCTTTTAGAGCAGACTTGCCATCTACACTCCCATTGTCTTTTCAAGTAGGCGTATATATGCTTTGATGTGTTATAACTATAGAACTCCCCACGGCCCGACGCTAACCATTTCACACCTCATAACCATGCTCTACAGAGTAAACATTAGTGACTGTATAAGCAGCTGGTCTGATTGGCTGGGAGGGGCTACATGACGCATTATTGTTTGGCCCACCCATAGCAGCTTTATGGCTTATTACCGTTCCAATAGTTCAAGAGAGCAAATATTGTCGACTGTATAAGCCACTGTGCTGATTGGCTGGAAGATGTCACATGAATTTGATTGACAGCTTACTCAATGGCGACTGTATAAGGGGCTGTTCTGATAGGCTGAGGCGTGCCGTGACCTTCATCTGGCCACGCTCCTTAATGCTTTCACGGCTCATTACTATGGCAATAGCACTACAGACCAAACATTGGTGACTGTATAAGCAGCTGTGATACTTGGCTGGAAGATGTCATGTGGCCTTAATTAACATCTCAAACAATGGCGACTGTATAAGCAGCTGGTCTGGTAGGCTGCGAGAGTCACGTGAGTTTAGTTTGATCACACCCCAACCTAGTCCTTTCGCACCTAGTTACACCTGTCAATAGATCTACATCTCGAGCAGTGGTGTCAGTATAAGCAGCTGTTATGATTGGCCATGAGAGGTCGTGAGGGGTCATGTGACCCTTCACTTGGCCACACCTTCTAACCGTTTCATGCTCAGCACACCCCAATCTCATTATATCAATGACTCGAGCAGTGGTGATTGTATAAGTGGCTATTCTGATTGCCCTTGAGGGGTCACGTGACCATACCTTTGACCCCGCCCGCCATCATGCCTCATTACACCTGTTAATCAAAGGTGCACATCAAAACATATACATCCCCAAAACGTGGCGAATGAGTGGACGGCTGGTTTGCTTGTTCGGGAGCTTGATGACGTCATCTCATTTGCATATTAAGCTACGCCCACTTTTATCCCGCAAAAAAATACTTGAATCTGATTGGTCGAGAGCCAATCTGATTCGAGTATTTTTGGCGCAACTCGGCGTGGCCTAATACGCAAATGAGATGACCTCATCAAACTATCGACACATCAGAAGAGCCGCCCATCTTGTCACCGTCCTACTCACATCGTCTTATGCCTGTTCATAGCGTCAGCCTATTGGGAGTAAACATAGACACGTTCTTCGTTATATTAAGGGAATTGAGCACACTGATATTGAGGACATGCGGTTAAAGTTCAAGATCACCGTGGGCCTGGTATTAGCCTCTATTTTTATTGTTAGGTTTTGGTTTATAGGGTTAGGGTTATTGGAACCATGCATTGTCATACAGTTACCTCAAGCAGTAAAATCAGCACAAGAGCATTCAGACTTCTGAGGTCAAGCTCATTGTGATCTATTTGCAAATCTCGATTTGCATTTGGAAATCCATAATGCGAGGATTTTCGACAATATCGCGTCAGTGTTACACTGATGTCTTGATTATCTGCACAGACTCACTGAAAGTCACACCGTACCTCACCTGTACACCCATCTTAGAGACCACGTATATTACAACCATTATACTAGCTATATAAGTATTCGTGGCATTACGGTATATTAACATTGATAATGAATCAAACCCACAACTGGCGACAGCGCCTAGCATCATAGCCCACACACTCTCCCACCAGACCACGCCGCAAGAATAAATCTTGCTTTGCTGGTGAGGCTTTCGCGGTTCTGGGTTTTGATACACATTACAGTCAAAATCAACTACCACAGAATTCTACCGTGGGTCAGAAACCCATAATTGTGAAAGTTTGAATCTGATGAAAAGCATGTCGAAAATTAATACAGTTAGTGTTTAATGCTATCGCGTTTGAATCATGTTAGCATTCATTGACATATCTTTGAAGTTTTTATTTATTTACAGCGTTTTGTAGGAGGGAATTATGGATGTATCCAATGTAGCGGCGATGCCGATGGTAAGTTCATGCGCGTACATCCGTTCATCCATCCGGCCGTCCTATCATCCGTCACTCCTGCCCGCCCTTTCCCTCCCTTCATCCATCCATCCATCCAACCACCACCCCAAATCCACCCATCTAAACAATCACCCTTCTATCCACCCATCCGGCCGCCCATTCCTCCATCCCTCCCGCCTCATTCACTGCCACCACCCACCCACCCTTCCTCCCCACCTCCCTCCCAGTCAGTCAGCCAGCAATGTATGCGCGTACATACACCTGAGAATATGTGGATGGATGAATAGATGATTATGTAAATAGTGGGCGGATTGATTAATTAATAGCTTAATAAATTTGGTGCGGGTCCGTACTTTAGCATATGCATCTATGTCTGGGTCCGTCCTTTAATACGTAACTCTGTGTCCGGGTCCGGGTCCCAATTCAAATCTGGGTGCAGGTCTGAGTCAGGCTTTTAGAATGTTATTTGGGTCCATGTTCAGAGAAAGGTTTGAAAAACATCCATTGCTCAGTTCCGTGTCCGTGTCCTCAACGAATCGGACAGTGTTGAATATTTCACTAGCACTTACGGGCACAGAAGCAATTTTAAGCTTTGTAAGGGGAGGCGACGAGTGAAGCGTGGATGGGGAGGGGAGAGGGAGGGATGGAGAGAGGAACGCAAGGAGTGCAGGAGGGAGGGAGTGGCAGGATATAATAAGACGTGGACGAGCAGGAGAAAGATGAATGTTGTATGATGTAGGTAGTAGAGGATATGGCTAGTTAGGCTAGTGTTGTATATGGTCAGAGGCAAGGCAGGGCAAGCTATGGTACCAGGCCAGGACATGTAATTACAGGGTAGTGGAAGGCATGTTGGTACGGTATGTGCGTCGCCGTAGATTTAAAGGTGGTAAATGTTGATGATATCTGAATAAAACCATATGACCAATATGGACGTGATATGTAAAGTGTCTATTTCAGTGAACTGGTCAGATTGGAGTGCGTGGTCATTCTGTTCGACCAGCTGTGGACAAGGCCAGAGGTCACGCACTCGGAAGTGTCATACACCACGAGGATGGGTGTCTAATCTATCTGCCTGTGGTAGCTGGGTTCGGCAGCAAGAAGATTGTGATGTGCCCCGAGCGTGCCCAGGTACGTTCATATTGTATACACGTTTGCCCTGTATGTGGGGCTTAGAATACACCTTCCGCATCCTATGTGTGTCGTAAGAGGCGACTAAAGGAGGTAAGGGTGAGGTAACCCTGACAGAAACCTCGAGTGCTGAAGACGGAGGTTCCAAGCCGCACGGCGCACTCTAATAAACCATGGATCCACGCACTTAACGCGTATGATCATGTCGATAGTCACTTACAGGACTGGCGGTATGATCAGCGAACGAAAAGAGGAAGAAGAAGAAGTATACACGTGATTGTATCAAGACACCTTAGTCAGTACCATAAATACATGTTGTAATCACATATACCTCGAATTGAATTGAATTCAAGTGTCTCGCTGTCGGAAAGCCACTTTTGTTAAAGAAGTACCGTGTAAAGACATTTAGCCTCCCCCCCCCCCCACGAAGTTAGTGACGCCCTGTTTTTCCGTCATAGAGGTCATGTAAAGTTCTCATCTATTCATAAAAGATATATATCCTAACTAAATTTAGGACTATTTGTTACTTTATGGATACTTTAATTAACTTGGTCTGTAGCCGCCATGTTAGGTCGATATTTGCTAGCGCCATTATTTCAGACTCTATTGTCTTCGCCGGTGAGCAATTGTTCATGTAAAACCATTCTCTTAATGCTAATGCTGGTCATTCTTTTGCTGGCTTCCAAGGTGAGCACGTAGTAAGCATAGCGTAGTACAATACTAGTTCTATATTTCCTATGGTGCAAATAAAAACAAATATATCTATAACAATTTTACTGAATGCTGTTGCTGCCCATAGCAACAACAGCTTTCCATCAAATTGTTGTCAAAATAATCAGCCGCTAATACAATTGTCACTAGGCAAGGTTTTGATAACAATTTGGCTGAAAATCGTTGATATAACAACTTTTAATCAAATTGTTCTCAAAATAATCAGCAGGGCAGTCAAAGTTACAAGACCAGCTGAAGATAATTTCGAGCAGCTTTATTGACAGTCATTTCTTACTCATGCAGCAACAGCGTTGTCAAATTTTTCTGAGAATAATTAGCGGTCTTTCGTTTTTGTTAGCTAACAAATGCATACACAATAAGTTAGGCCTATATGATATACGGAATCGAGATCCAGTCTCAGATATGCTGGAAAATTCTGTTCATTTCATTGTCAATTAGGAGGTAAGCGTATTATTCTATTCACGGTAGGCATGTCAGAGGCGATCGTGCACGTGCGGGTGGACTGCTTCGTCTTTGTGAACATATTTCACTCTGAAATACGATATTGACCTAACTAATTGTGTATCCACTTGCTAGCAAATAAAACAGGAAGTCAGCTGATTATTCTGAGAAAAAATTGACAACTCTGTTGCTGCCATAGTAAACAAGAGCCATTAGAAGACGGCTTATCCACCCCCACCCTGATCCAAACATTTCAGATAAACATACATCGTAGCTAAACTGTAGGAGTTGTGTTCACATCTAGAAATGATTGCCAGAGATGGACGGACCGACAGACTGACTCAGACGCCTTCTATACAGACGCATGGATGTACAGGCATACTGATAACACATGCACATCTTTATGTCGTAATGATAAGAATAGCAGCTAAACTGTAGGAGGAGTTACGTTGCCAAATGATTGGGAACGCAGTTTATGGCTTTAAGATATATAAAGGGGGATAACTCTGTAATGAACAAGTTTTCGGACGCGAAAAAAGCACATGCACAACCGCACATGATACCAATAATGTGGACGAAATTTTAAGTTAATCCATTTAAACCTCTAGGAGGAGTTGCGTTGACAAGCCGGGGACAGACAGACAGACGGACGGACAGAAGGATGGACGGACATGCGGATCTCTATACACACCCCCCCCCCCCCCCCGTTTTCCAGACCGGGGTGGAAGGGGGGGGGGGGGGGGGGGTAAAAAAGAACAATTTTATTAAAAGTTGTTGCGCCAACAATTTTCAGCCAAATTGTTATCAAATCTTTTTCTAGTGACACCTGTATTATCAGCTGAATATATTGACAACAATTTGACGGAAAGTTTTCAGTAAACGTGTTATAAATATATTTGTTGTCACTTGCACCATAGGAAATATACAACTGGTATTGAACTATGCTATGTACGTCTACGTGCTCACCTTAGAAACTAGCAGAAGAATGACTAGCTTGATGATGTTGTACGCCCATATGCAGCTGGTGTAATGTCTGATCCAGGGGATGCCAATGTGGACCATTGGCCTGTGTAGGACTGCCACCACGGTTTCCGTGTATATACGCTCTATTGGGCTATTCATAATTTGGTAATCTTTATCATAGGATAAAGTTAAGGCGTCGTGGTTTTCTTGCGAGGTGTGACAAGACGTCTTCAGCATTGACCTCAATGGTTCGATGTATGTTCATCAGCGCCAAGCCATTGAGGCGATCTTGACCAATGGTATTCCGAAGATAGGTTTTAAGTCGGCGAAGTGTAGAGAAAGACATGCAAACAGCAAGAAATTTAATTAGTTCAAACAACAGCTACGACCACCCACCATCACCACCCACAATCTACCACCACCACCACCACCACCACCACCAACAACAACAACAACACCTCCACGAGCCCCACCAGCAGCACAGCAGCATGGCCACCACCACAACCACCACCGCTGCTGCTGCTACTGCCCCGACCTCGCTGACAACGTTCGTTTTTGCTGCTGCTTGAGAGATGGATTTAGTGCTATATACCATTAATATAACTCAACGTGATAGTTACATTCACCAAAATAGCTGCTGCTGCTTATGCTTCTGGTATAACTACTACTGCTACTGCTGCTGCTACTACTACTACTACTACTACTGCTGCTGCTGCTGCTGCTGCTGCTGCTGCTGCTACTGCTACTACTACTACTACTGATACTACTACTACTACTACTACTACTACTACTACTACTACTACTACTACTACTACTACTACTACTACTGCTGCTGCTGCTGCTGCTCTTACTGCTACTGCTACCACTGCTGCTGCTACTACTACTACTACTACTACTACTACTACTACTACTACTACTACTACTACTACTACTACTACTACTACTGTTATAATATCCATTCGTACAACGCAACACAATTCATACCTTTCACTTGAACTGGTTGACACAGGCAACGTTGCCATGATCTTAATTAGTTTCCGTACAGCTGGGAACATGTCAACGTTACACTTAGCTAGAGCATCTAGAGCGTTCGCTGGAGGATTGTCCATTGTAGCTACACATCGATACCATAGGTCCATTTCGCCCAGCAGTGTTAGGTCATTACAATTCAAGTCGAAGGCATATTTCTCAAGGAGTTCCTTAATCTGTGCTTGCTGAGCCATCGAAGGTTTCGACGCGCCTCCATCTGGGATAAGACACATAAACCCGCTGAGAAGCTGTTTGTGAGCTAGTAGTCTGTCCTGGAGTTGGCTTAGAAAATGATCTAGGAATGGCACAAATACAGCGATGCGGAAGTATTCTTCACGATCAGCTGTTTGAACATTACATCGCTTAGTTTGTCTTTTAGCAGTACGTGGGACAAGTATAGTAATGCCAAGCTCTTCACATGTCTTCTCAGCTTTAACATAAAGATCATTAAACACTTTTGTTGAGTCAGCTCTCATAGCCTTGATAGAGTCCTCAACATCTGTTGCAAAGTTAACTGCTGCAGCCAAGTCCGAGTTCTCCTTCTGCATGAATCTGCAAAGCGGAAGGCTAATAGAGAACACCTTTGCAACAACATTCGTAGTGATAATGAATTCAGGCTGTTTAATGGCACACAATAGTTGATTAGCATTTGTGGCAGAGTCTCTGTCTTGCCATTCACTAATAGTATTTAGCGACTCAATTACAGCGGGAAACAACTCCAAAAAAACTATGACAGCATCGTGCCTCTCAATCCACACATTTGCTTTAGGTGTTTTCGCCTGGCATCTGGTAAATTGTCCTCAACAGCGTTAGCAAGGACAGCTTGTCGTTTTGGTGTGTTGAGAAAGTTATATATATTACTGATAGTGCCCATACTGTTCCGTACTGATACCTCAGTACACGCATCTGACACAGCAAGGATTAAACTATGTGCTCCGCATTGAACATACGGGGCAAGTGGAAACTGTCTCACAATGTGTGCTTGTACATCGTTGAATCGTCCACTCATGGAAGCTGCGCCATCATAACCTTGTCCACGCATATAATCTAAATTTTCACCGAAGTTTCACAGACTATCTATGATCACTTGAGCGAGGTTCTGGCCAGTGACATCATAAACAGGTACAAACTGAATGAAGTCTTCTAGAATCTGATGTCACGATTCATCTATGTAGCGTGCGCATAGTGAAAACTGCTCAATTCCCGAAATGTCATTGATGGTATTTACTAGCAACAATCTACTATTTCATTTTGAATTTGAGGACTAATGTAGGAGGCATATGCTGAAAATGATGAGCATGATTGTAGGTGTTTGCTAAGGACCTGATCACCGCCGTTTGCACGATACCGTAGCAGAGCTCTAAAGTTTCCCTCATTAGAGGATGTTTCTGCACAGTTCAGTCTCAGAGGTCCGGAATCCCCGTGGCCACGAAGTGACAATCCCTGCCGGCCACAAAGAATAATAGTATCAATAACTGGTATAACTTTGAGACGATTTTCACGAAGTATGGTTTTGGACGCACTATCTATTTGGATGTCAATTGAACCAACTTTACGACCAGCAACAGACTGAAGGTTTCCAGCACTCGCAATGCACTCCTTGTGATAAGTGGTCTTCTCGTGATCGTTAACCACCTCAACAGCCTTTGTCCAGTTAGAAAAAGATATCCTCACAAGCTTTCCCAGAGACTGACTTCCAATACCCGCTCCTTCTGGTGCGAATAGTGCACAGTACTTACAAAATGCACCACTCCGAACCTGACTGTATAAGAGCCACTTCCACCGATGCAGCCACTGGTACTGGAATCGTAGATTACGCTTGCCTCGGGAAGGAGATATATAGTCTGCGTCAGGAACCCACGCATTACAAAGGAGGTCCAAGCGCTTCTCCATGGTTAACTGTTAAGAAAATAAAAATCTATTCTATTTACTTCCGACTAGTCAATAACCATTACATGTGCATTATTATCATTTATAGACCAAAGTAAAGGGCGTATATAACCGATGCGTCTGTTTGTTTGTTTGTTTGTTTGTTGGCTGGTTGGTTGGTTGGTGGGTTGGTCTTGAACTGTACGAGATAAATGTATTAGGTGATCTGCCCCTTGTTCTATAATGACGAGGCTGTCATTCAAACCAAGGATTTTAAATTGTTACTAGACATCTGAATTCTGAATAAAATGTATGATTAAGATTAGGATCGAATACTGGATGTGTGGGTTTTTGGAAAGCACAATGGCATGTGATGCTCACCTGGCCCATTATCATTTACATTGAATTAATGAGTAGCATTTTAAAGGGACACTGTGACTAGCTGTACAGACGCCGGAGGATGGACGGACACCCGCCAGTCGCCATGCCATACGCTTCATTGGACATTCTGGCCAGATGAGCAAACAATATGGAATACAGTAATAAATTAGAACCTCTCACTCAAAGCTGGGGCCAGAATCAGATGAATGACCAGATTAGCAAGATATTCTAATATTAGAAGGCATTCAGAGATTGCGTACATCCGCCACGCACGATTACCTCCTAATAATTGATCTGTATAAAGGTCATCAACCCAGCGACCTGAACCAATTTCCAGCATATTTTATTAAGCATTTAATAATAAAACCGGCCTCCTTAGTGGTCTAGAGGAATGTCCATTCGCAGACAGAGAAAATACTCATTTTGGAGATTTACAATTGGAATAACTGCTCCGCTATCCACGTCAGTCATAGCTGGTCCGATATCCACGCCAGTCATTCCAGTGGTAAATCTTAAAAAGATAGTCTTCTCTTGGCCTGCAAATAGACATTCAAAAAGCAAATATTTTGATTTTCAGGAACAAATTTAGTCACTAAAGGGATAAACTGTTTAATCCATTACGTCACAGAATCTCAATTTTAAAATCGTTATATACAATTAGACGAGCTATGTTAATTTGAAATTAATTTAACTAGAAACTCCCACAACTCGTTATAGGCCTATTCAAGACTCATTGAGGTGTAATACAAATATATTTCGAAATTGCGTTATTTAATTTTTAATGTGGTAACTGTAAGACTCTACTAGTGCTAGTAGCCATAGTTGCGTGCTTAATTATAGCGGATCTCTCGTATTATTTGTTAATCTTGTCTATCGGGGTTGTTGGGGGTATTGCGAACGTAATACCAAAACTAGGCGGCATATGCCGTTGAAGCAGCGACCTTTTAGGATTGATGAATTAAATACCAATTGAAAATTGGGGAAGGGGTCTAAACTAAATCTCGTCTTGCAAAGCACATTCTTAGGGGTAACCCACTGTTAGCCACATAGCTAATTTGGTTGAATTTCACCCATCAGTTTGGGAGGAGTTAGCGTGACGGACAGTTAGACAATTAATTTGACCTTTTGACTCCTGTCACGCTGCCTTGAGGGCGGAGCCAAATCAAAATGTCGCCTTACAAAGTGCATCCTCTGGGTATCACACATACCAAAGTTGGTTCAATTCCACTAAACAGTTGGAGAGGAGTTAGCGTAATGGACAGACAGACGGGTGGACGGACGGACGAACAAAGGGTCCTTTGCTGTAGGATGGATGTAATGATGGTAGAGAAGCATCAAGTCTCATTGTGATCGGATAACCCATTGATGAAGTAGCAACATTGAAGTATGTGCTCTGTGGTCTGTTCTGCTTCTCCACAAGGACAAGCGGGCGATGTCGTAAGGTGGAACCGCCTGTACATGTGTTGGTTTAGTTTATTGTGTCCAGTTCTGAGACGAAAAATGGTCACTTGCCCTGGCCTCGAGAGATGATGGTAGGCATCTTCTGAGTGACGTGTTCTATAGAGTGACTTGATGATAGTCTTCATCTCTGTATGGGTAACCATGTTTTCTGTCTGATTCTCTTCTGCACCCACCTTTGCCATCTTGTCAGCTTCCTCATTTCCTTGGACTCCACAGTGGGAGGGGATCCACTGCAATGCTATCCGAAAGCATTTGATGGTTTGTAGTGCTTCTTCAAGTTGTGGCAGCTTACCTTTGGTGATAGACTCAAGGACGAAGCGGGCATCAGATAAAAAGACAATCTGTGCAATAGGGTCTGCTGTTCTGCTGATGGTATTAGCTGCATGAACCAGTGCTTCTACTTCAGCTCTGTAGTTTGTGCAGTGTTTGCCTGTCAGTATTGCAGCTGACTCATGTCGTCCGTTTGGATACTGTATGTACAGTCTGGTACCTCCGCTCCTAATTGCATCTTTGGCTGATCCATCTGTGTAGATCCTTATCCATGTCTCCTGAGGGTACATTTCTTCCAGCATGGCCAGGGTCACGGCCTTCTTGCTCACATCACTGTGTTCATCTTTGGTTGTGAGATGAGGTACTGTGGTGCGAATAGCTATGCTCTCTAGTTTGTTTTCCCAGGGTGGAGGATCAAGGATGTGGTTTGGGTCTTCTATTTGTGCTGGCAACATTTCTTGATGTTTTCTTTGAAGTGCTTTTGTCTCTTTCACAAAACTTGATCTTTTAAGTCTTCCTGATGACAGCTGTGCTTGCCTGATCTTCATCGGGTGGTTGTTGAACGATTTGAATTTTGCAGCTTGGATCAGTACTTTGCATTCCATTCCTTTGCTAAGTGGGGGGGATGCCTGCTGTCTGCTCCATTTTTTCTATTGGTGTTGATCTCATTCCACCAGTGATGATGCGCAGTGCCTGGTTTTGTGCTCTGTCGAGGTTCTGTTGATGCGATTTAGCTGCTGTCATCCATGAGCTGGATCCATACTCAAGGTGTGGACGTACGGCACTTAGGTAGATGGTCTTGAGGATCCTTTCATTGGCACCCCACTTTGTTCCTGCCAGCTTCCTCATGATGTTTAGCTTTCTTCTGGCCTTTGCCTCTGCGTTCTGGATGTGCGCTTTCCATGTTAATCTTCTGTCATAGGTGATCCCAGGTATGTCTGCTGGTCCTCGTACTCGAGTGGAGTACCGCCCAGTGTCGGATTGCCAACGTTGGTTTTGGTGGACAGTGAGAATAGCATGGCTGATGATTTTTGTTGTTGATGGCAATGCACCAGCGATAGGCCCAAGCTGTAATTCTGTCCAAGGCGAGCTGCATTCTGTACGTGGCTGTCGTTGTGTACTCCTCGGTACACCAGAGTACGATGTCATCTGCATAGAGGGCTGCTTGGATCCCATTGGGCAGCTCTGCTACAATGTCATCAATGAAGAGTATGAACAGAGTCGGTGATAATACTCCGCCTTGTGGCACCCCTTGTTTTAGCAATACATTCTGTCCAAATTGTCCATCCACCAGAACCCTAGCTCTGCGATTGTGTAGGTATGACTTGGTCCATCGGAACATGTTGCCACCAATGCCTGTGCGCCGGAGCTTCACGAGGAGGCCGTCCTTCCACACCTTGTCAAATGCTTTCTCTGTTTAAGACTATATGCTCGGTCTCAACGTGGCGCAGGGGTGTACCCCACTGGGTGTCAATCCAGACATTTGGAGGGGCTAACCAGAGCATTATGCACAATGCTAATGAAATGACACTTGGAGATCGAATCAACGGAAATGGTGCTCGCCCTGTGAGGATCCGCGAGGCCGGTGCAGCGCCGGGCTCCACGCCTCGAAGGAGCCCACTTTCAGCTACTGGAGGTCCCATCAACTCGTGTTGTGGAGCCAGGGGACGAGGATGGAGAGCTACTGGCCAACCGAAAGAGAAGACCAAACCCAAAGAGAACCCCAGTATCAACATCATGCACTGGAACGCAGAGTTTTTTTCTTCATTGTTTTGTCTTAGTATAGTATACTATAGTATAGTGGAATGTATTTCTTTCGTTCTATGTTAAATATTTGTTCTTGTGAGGGCATCTCTAAAATCAGGTCACTAAAGATATATCCTAGGTAAATAAAGATAATAATAATAATAATAATAATAATAATAATAATAATAATGTGTCATGTAGGTGGGGCTTAGAATACACCTTCCGTATCCTCTGCGTGTCGTACGAGGCGACTAAAGGAGGTAAGGTTGAGGTAACCCTGACAGAAACCTCGAGTGCTGAAGACGGAGGTTCCAGGCCGCACGGCGCACTCTAATAAACCATGGATCCACGCGCTTAACGCTTATGATCATGTCGATAGTCACTTACAGGACTGGTGGTATGATCAGCGAACGAAAAGAAGAAGAAGATAATAATAATAATAATAATAATAATAATAATAATAATAAAAACCAGAAAGTGATTCTCATCCTCAACTTTATTACATCTGGGACAAAACCGCTCATTTCTATCTATGCCAATCCATCTTTGCGTTTCTATGGCGTGTCGGTGGTTGAGCGTTCCAACGAATGCAGAAGCGTTACTGCTTCCTGGTATGGCAAACATTAAAAATAATTTTCGAAATGGAATTTTGTTTTTATTACACTATAGAAGGTTAATCGTGTTGATTGGTTCATTTCTCTAGTCCACTTCCTCGATGAATTTGTGTTTTAGTAAGCGTTTTACATTGGCTAGACATCCTGGTAATGATGATTACAAGGGAGCGGGATGGGGGTGTGGTTGGAGTGGACATGGTCATGGTTCATGTTCATGTTCATGTTCACTTTATTTACATCTAGGCTATTACAATAGCATATGGAGGTACCAAGATGTAATTATACTGTTCTTGGCGGTGGAGTTTGTTATACTAATTAAATCATTAAGACTAATATTATACAACAATCAAAGTCCTATTAATAATATTACTAATATCACCATCATCATAACCACAACAATAATCTTCATTATCATCAGTACTTGTTATGTCACGTGGTAGGCGCACAGAGTGATTGGCCGAGTGCCCCTCGACGTCGTCTCTTCAGCATACTAGGTCCCGCTCCTTTATGGCCATACATGGAAATATGAATGGGCTTGTCCTAATATGCTAATGAGCTGGCGTCATCGATTCCCCCCGACCAATCATCCTGCGTACCCACATCACCATCTTCGTCATCACCATCACCATCCCCACCGGAACCATCACTATCATTATTATCATCATTATTATCATCTTGAGACTTTATCAATTGGACTGCACTCATTGTATATAGCATCATTCAGTATTTTAGCATTATGATCAATAATTTGAGCAGGTACAGTCAATGTGGTGATATGATTTTCGGCTTGAATAGTCAGAACTATATTTACATGTTGTGAACAAGTTGTTGTCTCATATAACTTTCATTGCTGGCGCGCTTTAGACTACAAGTACGCAACTCAGCACTTATATTGGGGTTGTATTAGCAGCAGAGGCAGATAGTGCTGATAGGTTGTACATGGACATCGGTACGTAGTAAGTAGTGGTCGTAGTAGCAGTAGCAGCAGCAGTAGTAGCAGCAGTAGCAGTAGCAGTAGTTATTGTTGTTGTTGTTGTTGTTGTCGTCGTCGTCGTCGTCGTCGTCGTTGTTGTTGTTGTTGTTTTCGTCGTCGTCGTTGCTGTCGTCGTTGTAATAGTAGTCTTGCCTCCTCGTCCCTATTACGAAGGAGCGAAGAAGCGAAGACGTGAAGAAGCGAAGACGTGGAGAAGCGAAGACACGAAGGAGCGAAATAGCGAAGTTTTCACACTAAAGATTGATCTATCCTGCGTGCCGTGCATGTCGGTGCTGCCATAAATGTGAGAAACTATGTATATGCAAACGTAATGTAAACTCAAGTATGCTGTTCTGGTGGTGACATTTCTCTTCGTGTCTTATCTATAATCATATGTTTTTAAAATATAACGTATACTTAGATCACATATCTACTCCCATGCACCGTGCCTTTACTACCTAGACACAATAACAAGAGCAGGCGACTTGTCAAACATCAATGTTAACCTTATGTCATCACTTAATTATAGAAATGTAGAAATCGTGATATAAAACTAATTCTGCTGGGAATTGGATCCCCAGTCCTTGTGATTATGGTTCAATATGAACAGTGGATACTCTCTTAGATTAGCAGCAAAGATTAATTGTTTGAACCATTGACCAAAGTAAACTAACCATTATTCAAGAAAGCTCATTACATATGGTTCACTTTGAGGTGTAGTTACCTTTTAGATTAGCCGCAGAGATCAATGGTTTAAACCATTTTATCGAAGGAACCTGCTTATTATTCAAGAAAGCTCAAATTCTTTCGGCTGGTTTGTAAAGGCATTCGGGGAATGATTTAAATATGCGAATACAATCTGTTACTGAAGAAATAAATTACCGACTTGACCTGCTGGCTGGCTGGTTGGCTGACTGTCTGGCTGGCTGGCTGTTTGTCTGTCTGTCTGGCTGGCCAAACTCTTTCTTTCTTCCTTCATTCCTTCCTCCCCCCTTCCCATTCCCCTCTTTCTCCATGCCCTCTCTCACGCCCTACTCCATCCATTGCCTCCCTTTCCCCGTCCTTCCTTCCATCCATCCATTCTTCCTTCCTCTCTTTCTTCCTTCCATCCATCCGTCGTTTCTTCCTTCATTCTTTTCTTCCTTCACCCATCCCTGCCCATCACCCTACCTCCTCCATCTATCCCTCCCTCCCATCCTTCCTTCCTCCCCCTCTCTCCCGCATCATTCCTTCCTTTCTACCTTACTTCCTTCCTCTTTTCCTCTCTGCCCCCACCCCCCTTTATCCCTTCCATCCTCCATTCATCCCTCCATCACTCACTCCTTACATCATTCATTGCCTCCTTTCTTCCTCCATCCCGTCGCGCCCTACCCTCCTCCCCACCCCTCCCCCCCACCATTCCTCCCTCCCCACGCCTTACTCCATTCATTGCCTTCCTTCCTCCCCACCTCGCTCCCTCCCTTCGTCGCATCCTTCCTTCCTTCCTTCCCTCATTCCTTTGGTCCTTCCTTCCGTCCTCCATCCATCCATCCGCCGTTCCTTCCTTTCTTCATCCTTCCCTACCCACCGCCATTACCTTCCCTCCCTCTATCCTCCCTCCAACATTTCCTTACTTCCTCCCCCTCCCCTCCCTGCTTCCTTCCTTTCTTCCTTCATTCCTCCCTTCCTCTCACCCTCTCCCTCTCTTCCACGCTCCATTCCTCCCTCCATCATTCACTACCGCATTCATTGCCTCCTTCCTTCCTCTGTACCTCCCTCCCTCCCGTGCCTCCCCCGCACGTCACTTCCTTCCTACCCCTTCCTTCCTCCATTCCTTCTTTTTCTCCTTCCCTCCTCCCTCCCCCTTCTTTCCTTCCTTCGTTCCTCTCTGCCTCCCTTCCTTCATCCATCCCTCCCTCGCTTCTTCACATTCCCCCAGCCTCCCCTCAACCCCACCGACCTCTCTTCCTCATTCCATCACACCCTACTCCATTCATTGTTTTACTTCATTCCTCCCTCACTGCATTCCTTCCTTCATTCCTTCTATTCGTCTTTCCTTCCTTCCTCCCTCTCTCTCCCTCATTCCTTTTTGCCTCCCTTCCTCCCTCCCTCACTGCATTCCTTATTCCCTTCATTCCTTCTTTCTCTCTTTCCTCACTCACTCACCCACCCACCCACTCACCCACCCACCAACCCACCCACCCACCCACCCACCCTCGCTCGCTCGCTCGCTCGCTCGCTCGCTCGCTCGCTCACTCACTCACTCACTCACTCACCCACTTCATCCCACCCTCCCTCGCTCCCTCCCACCCTCCAGTCTCCCTCCCTCCGCCACTCCACTCCTTCCTTAATCCATTATTCCCTTCCTCAATCCCTCCCTCCATCCCTCATGCCATACATCATTCATTCCCCCTTCCTTCCTTCCTCCCTCACAATCTCCGTTCCCCCTCCTTCCCTCCCTCCATTCATTCATTCATTCATTCATTCATTCATTCATTCATTCATTCCGTCCCGACCCCTTCGGCCCCACCCTCCGCCCCACACACTCTCTCTCCCCTTCCCTCCATCCAATCATCGATCTCTCCTTCCTTCCCTACTTTCCCATCCGTCCCTCCATTCATCCCTCCATTTATTCATACAATCAGTCCTCCCCCCTTGCCCAGCCCCCCCCCCCCTTCCTGCTATCCGTCTCCGCACTCCATCAAATTGTCACTCTGTCCTCCACTACTTAACCCCGTTCCTCCTTCCATCCACCCTCCAGACCTCCCCTTCTTTCCATCCCCCATCCATCCCACTCCATTCTCCCTACCTCCCTCCCGCTCCCCTTCTTCCGCCATGCCCATTAATCTCTCCTTCCCTCCCATTCTTTCCCTCCTGCATCATCATTCATTCCTTCCCTCCCTCCCTTCCCCCTCCCCCCACCCATCATCCCTTCTTCCCCGCGCTTCCCCTCCCCCACCACTCCAATCTATGCGTCCTTTCCTCCCTCCATGCTTCATCATTCCCTCCTCCCCTTCCGTCCTCCCGCCCTCTCCCTCATCCCTCCCTACCCTCTTCCTCCCTCCTCCTCTCCTTCCTTCCTACCCTTTCGCTCAATCACTCATTCCTCCATCCGCTCTCCATTCCTACCAACCCGCCAACCGTCAAAGCGTCTGGCCCTCATTTAGCTCTCCCGCCGCCACTCCATCCATCCCTACCTCCTTTAAAACCCTGCCCTCTCTTCAATTCCTCTCTCCAACCACCCCCACTCCCTTTTCCTCCCTACCAACCCCTCAGTCCCCACCTCTCATGGTTCCTCCTCTCCTGCTCCATCTACCCACTCAACTATCCATCCATTCACCAGCCATCCACATACACACCCACCCGCTCACCCATCCAGCCATCCATCCGTCTGTTCGTCCATCCGCCCACCCGTCCGTCCGTCCGCCTTCCCACCCATACATACATACATACATACATACATACATACATGCATGCATGCATGCATGCATGCATGCATGCATGCATGCATGCATGCAGACATACATACAGACAGACAGACAGACAGACAGACAGACAGGCATGCAGGCAGGCATACATACATACATACATACATACATACATACATACATACATATACTTTCAAAACAAAAACAAATTTCAAATTCAGTCTAATTTAGATTGCGATTCTGAAATAAAATAAATACATATACTGCCAGAGCCGTGATGGAGTCAGAGTACAATAGGCTTAAATGCCAAGGATTGAATCGTGGCAGGTGCATCCACAGATAGTCCCATATGAATCGTCAGTGTGTCAGTATATCAGATATGTGAAAACTGGTCGGCCAAACCTAGACTTTTATCTTGGTGCGGTGGTCCAGTGGAAAGATGTCTGGTTGCTGATGCTATGCGGAGTTGCAGTATGGCGGTTCGATCCCCCGACCGGGAGATGGTGATCAACAAATTAAACTAACGGGTGCAGCACTGTCGGCTAAGTTAGCACATGGAAATTGAAGCCGCACGTTGCCAGTGCGTCAATAAAATAAAAATACATATACTGCCAGAGCCGTGCTGGAGTCAGAGTACAATAGGCGTAAAAGCCTAGGATTGATTGTGACAGATGCATCCACAGATAGTCCCATATGAATCGTCAGTGTGTCAGTATATCAGACATGTGAAAACTGGTCGGCCAATCCTTGACTTTTAGTCTTGGTGCGGTGGTCCAGTGGAAAGATGCCTGGTTGCTGATGCTATGCGGAGTTGCAGGATGACGGTTCGATCCCCCGACCGGGAGATGGTGATCAACAAATTAAACTAACGGGTGCAGCACTGTCGGCTAAGTTAGCACATGGAAATTGAAGCCGCACGTTGCCAGTGCGTCAATAAAATAAAAATACATATACTGCCAGAGCCGTGCTGGAGTCAGAGTACAATAGGCGTAAAAGCCTAGGATTGATTGTGACAGATGCATCCACAGATAGTCCCATATGAATCGTCAGTGTGTCAGTATATCAGACATGTGAAAACTGGTCGGCCAATCCTTGACTTTTAGTCTTGGTGCGGTGGTCCAGTGGAAAGATGCCTGGTTGCTGATGCTATGCGGAGTTGCAGGATGACGGTTCGATCCCCCGACCGGGAGATGGTGATCAACAAATTAAACTAACGGGTGCAGCACTGTCGGCTAAGTTAGCACATGGAAATTGAAGCCGCACGTTGCCAGTGCGTCAATAAAATAAAAATACATATACTGCCAGAGCCGTGCTGGAGTCAGAGTACAATAGGCGTAAAAGCCTAGGATTGATTGTGACAGATGCATCCACAGATAGTCCCATATGAATCGTCAGTGTGTCAGTATATCAGACATGTGAAAACTGGTCGGCCAATCCTTGACTTTTAGTCTTGGTGCGGTGGTCCAGTGGAAAGATGCCTGGTTGCTGATGCTATGCGGAGTTGCAGGATGACGGTTCGATCCCCCGACCGGGAGATGGTGATCAACAAATTAAACTAACGGGTGCAGCACTGTCGGCTAAGTTAGCACATGGAAATTGAAGCCGCACGTTGCCAGTGCGTCAATAAAATAAAAATACATATACTGCCAGAGCCGTGCTGGAGTCAGAGTACAATAGGCGTAAAAGCCTAGGATTGATTGTGACAGATGCATCCACAGATAGTCCCATATGAATCGTCAGTGTGTCAGTATATCAGACATGTGAAAACTGGTCGGCCAATCCTTGACTTTTAGTCTTGGTGCGGTGGTCCAGTGGAAAGATGCCTGGTTGCTGATGCTATGCGGAGTTGCAGGATGACGGTTCGATCCCCCGACCGGGAGATGGTGATCAACAAATTAAACTAACGGGTGCAGCACTGTCGGCTAAGTTAGCACATGGAAATTGAAGCCGCACGTTGCCAGTGCGTCAATAAAAGAAAAATACATACATATACTTTCAAAACAAAAACAAATTTCAAACTCAGTCTAATTTAGATTGCGATTCTGAAATAAAATAAATACATATACTGCCAGAGCCGTGATGGAGTCAGAGTACAATAGGCTTAAATGCCAAGGATTGAATCGTGGCAGGTGCATCCACAGATAGTCCCATATGAATCGTCAGTGTGTCAGTATATCAGATATGTGAAAACTGGTCGGCCAAACCTAGACTTTTATCTTGGTGCGGTGGTCCAGTGGAAAGATGTCTGGTTGCTGATGCTATGCGGAGTTGCAGTATGGCGGTTCGATCCCCCGACCGGGAGATGGTGATCAACAAATTAAACTAACGGGTGCAGCACTGTCGGCTAAGTTAGCACATGGAAATTGAAGCCGCACGTTGCCAGTGCGTCAATAAAAAAAAAAAAATACATATACTGCCAGAGCCGTGCTGGAGTCAGAGTACAATAGGCGTAAAAGCCTAGGATTGATTGTGACAGATGCATCCACAGATAGTCCCATATGAATCGTCAGTGTGTCAGTATATCAGACATGTGAAAACTGGTCGGCCAATCCTTGACTTTTAGTCTTGGTGCGGTGGTCCAGTGGAAAGATGCCTGGTTGCTGATGCTATGCGGAGTTGCAGGATGACGGTTCGATCCCCCGACTGGGAGATGGTGATCAACAAATTAAACTAACGGGTGCAGTACTGTCGGCTAAGTTAGCACATGGAAATTGAAGCCGCACGTTGCCAGTGCGTCAATAAAATAAAAAAACCAACATATACTGCCAGAGCCGTGCTGGAGTCAGAGTACAATAGGCGTAAAAGCCTAGGATTGATTGTGACAGATGCATCCACAGATAGTCCCATATGAATCGTCAGTGTGTCAGTATATCAGACATGTGAAAACTGGTCGGCCAATCCTTGACTTTTAGTCTTGGTGCGGTGGTCCAGTGGACAGATGCCTGGTTGCTGATGCTATGCGGAGTTGCAGGATGACGGTTCGATCCCCCGACTGGGAGATGGTGATCAACAAATTAAACTAACGGGTGCAGCACTGTCGGCTAAGTTAGCACATGGAAATTGAAGCCGCACGTTGCCAGTGCGTCAATAAAATAAAAAAAATACATATACTGCCAGAGCCGTGCTGGAGTCAGAGTACAATAGGCGTAAAAGCCTAGGCTTGATTGTGACAGATGCATCCACAGATAGTCCCATATGAATCGTCAGTGTGTCAGTATATCAGACATGTGAAAACTGGTCGGTCAATCCTTGACTTTTAGTCTTGGTGCGGTGGTCCAGTGGAAAGATGCCTGGTTGCTGATGCTATGCGGAGTTGCAGGATGACGGTTCGATCCCCCGACTGGGAGATGGTGATCAACAAATTAAACTAACGGGTGCAGCACTGTCGGCTAAGTTAGCACATGGAAATTGAAGCCGCACGTTGCCAGTGCGTCAATAAAAAAAAAAAAATACATATACTGCCAGAGCCGTGCTGGAGTCAGAGTACAATAGGCGTAAAAGCCTAGGATTGATTGTGACAGATGCATCCACAGATAGTCCCATATGAATCGTCAGTGTGTCAGTATACCAGACATGTGAAAACTGGTCGGCCAATCCTTGACTTTTAGTCTTGGTGCGGTGGTCCAGTGGAAAGATGCCTGGTTGCTGATGCTATGCGGAGTTGCAGGATGACGGTTCGATCCCCCGACTGGGAGATGGTGATCAACAAATTAAACTAACGGGTGCAGCACTGTCGGCTAAGTTAGCACATGGAAATTGAAGCCGCACGTTGCCAGTGCGTCAATAAAATAAAAAAAATACATATACTGCCAGAGCCGTGCTGGAGTCAGAGTACAATAGGCGTAAAAGCCTAGGATTGATTGTGACAGATGCATCCACAGATAGTCCCATATGAATCGTCAGTGTGTCAGTATATCAGACATGTGAAAACTGGTCGGCCAATCCTTGACTTTTAGTCTTGGTGCGGTGGTCCAGTGGAAAGATGCCTGGTTGCTGATGCTATGCGGAGTTGCAGGATGACGGTTCGATCCCCCGACTGGGAGATGGTGATCAACAAATTAAACTAACGGGTGCAGCACTGTCGGCTAAGTTAGCACATGGAAATTGAAGCCGCACGTTGCCAGTGCGTCAATAAAATAAAAAAAATACATATACTGCCAGAGCCGTGCTGGAGTCAGAGTACAATAGGCGTAAAAGCCTAGGATTGATTGTGACAGATGCATCCACAGATAGTCCCATATGAATCGTCAGTGTGTCAGTATATCAGACATGTGAAAACTGGTCGGCCAATCCTTGACTTTTAGTCTTGGTGCGGTGGTCCAGTGGAAAGATGCCTGGTTGCTGATGCTATGCGGAGTTGCAGGATGACGGTTCGATCCCCCGACTGGGAGATGGTGATCAACAAATTAAACTAACGGGTGCAGCACTGTCGGCTAAGTTAGCACATGGAAATTGAAGCCGCACGTTGCCAGTGCGTCAATAAAATAAAAAAAATACATATACTGCCAGAGCCGTGCTGGAGTCAGAGTACAATAGGCGTAAAAGCCTAGGATTGATTGTGACAGATGCATCCACAGATAGTCCCATATGAATCGTCAGTGTGTCAGTATATCAGACATGTGAAAACTGGTCGGCCAATCCTTGACTTTTAGTCTTGGTGCGGTGGTCCAGTGGAAAGATGCCTGGTTGCTGATGCTATGCGGAGTTGCAGGATGACGGTTCGATCCCCCGACTGGGAGATGGTGATCAACAAATTAAACTAACGGGTGCAGCACTGTCGGCTAAGTTAGCACATGGAAATTGAAGCCGCACGTTGCCAGTGCGTCAATAAAATAAAAAAAATACATATACTGCCAGAGCCGTGCTGGAGTCAGAGTACAATAGGCGTAAAAGCCTAGGATTGATTGTGACAGATGCATCCACAGATAGTCCCATATGAATCGTCAGTGTGTCAGTATATCAGACATGTGAAAACTGGTCGGCCAATCCTTGACTTTTAGTCTTGGTGCGGTGGTCCAGTGGAAAGATGCCTGGTTGCTGATGCTATGCGGAGTTGCAGGATGACGGTTCGATCCCCCGACTGGGAGATGGTGATCAACAAATTAAACTAACGGGTGCAGCACTGTCGGCTAAGTTAGCACATGGAAATTGAAGCCGCACGTTGCCAGTGCGTCAATAAAAAAAAAAAAATACATATACTGCCAGAGCCGTGCTGGAGTCAGAGTACAATAGGCGTAAAAGCCTAGGATTGATTGTGACAGATGCATCCACAGATAGTCCCATATGAATCGTCAGTGTGTCAGTATATCAGACATGTGAAAACTGGTCGGCCAATCCTTGACTTTTAGTCTTGGTGCGGTGGTCCAGTGGAAAGATGCCTGGTTGCTGATGCTATGCGGAGTTGCAGGATGACGGTTCGATCCCCCGACTGGGAGATGGTGATCAACAAATTAAACTAACGGGTGCAGCACTGTCGGCTAAGTTAGCACATGGAAATTGAAGCCGCACGTTGCCAGTGCGTCAATAAAATAAAAAAAATACATATACTGCCAGAGCCGTGCTGGAGTCAGAGTACAATAGGCGTAAAAGCCTAGGATTGATTGTGACAGATGCATCCACAGATAGTCCCATATGAATCGTCAGTGTGTCAGTATATCAGACATGTGAAAACTGGTCGGCCAATCCTTGACTTTTAGTCTTGGTGCGGTGGTCCAGTGGAAAGATGCCTGGTTGCTGATGCTATGCGGAGTTGCAGGATGACGGTTCGATCCCCCGACTGGGAGATGGTGATCAACAAATTAAACTAACGGGTGCAGCACTGTCGGCTAAGTTAGCACATGGAAATTGAAGCCGCACGTTGCCAGTGCGTCAATAAAAAAAAAAAAATACATATACTGCCAGAGCCGTGCTGGAGTCAGAGTACAATAGGCGTAAAAGCCTAGGATTGATTGTGACAGATGCATCCACAGATAGTCCCATATGAATCGTCAGTGTGTCAGTATATCAGACATGTGAAAACTGGTCGGCCAATCCTTGACTTTTAGTCTTGGTGCGGTGGTCCAGTGGAAAGATGCCTGGTTGCTGATGCTATGCGGAGTTGCAGGATGACGGTTCGATCCCCCGACTGGGAGATGGTGATCAACAAATTAAACTAACGGGTGCAGCACTGTCGGCTAAGTTAGCACATGGAAATTGAAGCCGCACGTTGCCAGTGCGTCAATAAAATAAAAAAAATACATATACTGCCAGAGCCGTGCTGGAGTCAGAGTACAATAGGCGTAAAAGCCTAGGATTGATTGTGACAGATGCATCCACAGATAGTCCCATATGAATCGTCAGTGTGTCAGTATATCAGACATGTGAAAACTGGTCGGCCAATCCTTGACTTTTAGTCTTGGTGCGGTGGTCCAGTGGAAAGATGCCTGGTTGCTGATGCTATGCGGAGTTGCAGGATGACGGTTCGATCCCCCGACTGGGAGATGGTGATCAACAAATTAAACTAACGGGTGCAGCACTGTCGGCTAAGTTAGCACATGGAAATTGAAGCCGCACGTTGCCAGTGCGTCAATAAAAAAAAAAAAATACATATACTGCCAGAGCCGTGCTGGAGTCAGAGTACAATAGGCGTAAAAGCCTAGGATTGATTGTGACAGATGCATCCACAGATAGTCCCATATGAATCGTCAGTGTGTCAGTATATCAGACATGTGAAAACTGGTCGGCCAATCCTTGACTTTTAGTCTTGGTGCGGTGGTCCAGTGGAAAGATGCCTGGTTGCTGATGCTATGCGGAGTTGCAGGATGACGGTTCGATCCCCCGACTGGGAGATGGTGATCAACAAATTAAACTAACGGGTGCAGCACTGTCGGCTAAGTTAGCACATGGAAATTGAAGCCGCACGTTGCCAGTGCGTCAATAAAATAAAAAAAATACATATACTGCCAGAGCCGTGCTGGAGTCAGAGTACAATAGGCGTAAAAGCCTAGGATTGATTGTGACAGATGCATCCACAGATAGTCCCATATGAATCGTCAGTGTGTCAGTATATCAGACATGTGAAAACTGGTCGGCCAATCCTTGACTTTTAGTCTTGGTGCGGTGGTCCAGTGGAAAGATGCCTGGTTGCTGATGCTATGCGGAGTTGCAGGATGACGGTTCGATCCCCCGACTGGGAGATGGTGATCAACAAATTAAACTAACGGGTGCAGCACTGTCGGCTAAGTTAGCACATGGAAATTGAAGCCGCACGTTGCCAGTGCGTCAATAAAATAAAAAAAATACATATACTGCCAGAGCCGTGCTGGAGTCAGAGTACAATAGGCGTAAAAGCCTAGGATTGATTGTGACAGATGCATCCACAGATAGTCCCATATGAATCGTCAGTGTGTCAGTATATCAGACATGTGAAAACTGGTCGGCCAATCCTTGACTTTTAGTCTTGGTGCGGTGGTCCAGTGGAAAGATGCCTGGTTGCTGATGCTATGCGGAGTTGCAGGATGACGGTTCGATCCCCCGACTGGGAGATGGTGATCAACAAATTAAACTAACGGGTGCAGCACTGTCGGCTAAGTTAGCACATGGAAATTGAAGCCGCACGTTGCCAGTGCGTCAATAAAATAAAAAAAATACATATACTGCCAGAGCCGTGCTGGAGTCAGAGTACAATAGGCGTAAAAGCCTAGGATTGATTGTGACAGATGCATCCACAGATAGTCCCATATGAATCGTCAGTGTGTCAGTATATCAGACATGTGAAAACTGGTCGGCCAATCCTTGACTTTTAGTCTTGGTGCGGTGGTCCAGTGGAAAGATGCCTGGTTGCTGATGCTATGCGGAGTTGCAGGATGACGGTTCGATCCCCCGACTGGGAGATGGTGATCAACAAATTAAACTAACGGGTGCAGCACTGTCGGCTAAGTTAGCACATGGAAATTGAAGCCGCACGTTGCCAGTGCGTCAATAAAAAAAAAAAAATACATATACTGCCAGAGCCGTGCTGGAGTCAGAGTACAATAGGCGTAAAAGCCTAGGATTGATTGTGACAGATGCATCCACAGATAGTCCCATATGAATCGTCAGTGTGTCAGTATATCAGACATGTGAAAACTGGTCGGCCAATCCTTGACTTTTAGTCTTGGTGCGGTGGTCCAGTGGAAAGATGCCTGGTTGCTGATGCTATGCGGAGTTGCAGGATGACGGTTCGATCCCCCGACTGGGAGATGGTGATCAACAAATTAAACTAACGGGTGCAGCACTGTCGGCTAAGTTAGCACATGGAAATTGAAGCCGCACGTTGCCAGTGCGTCAATAAAATAAAAAAAATACATATACTGCCAGAGCCGTGCTGGAGTCAGAGTACAATAGGCGTAAAAGCCTAGGATTGATTGTGACAGATGCATCCACAGATAGTCCCATATGAATCGTCAGTGTGTCAGTATATCAGACATGTGAAAACTGGTCGGCCAATCCTTGACTTTTAGTCTTGGTGCGGTGGTCCAGTGGAAAGATGCCTGGTTGCTGATGCTATGCGGAGTTGCAGGATGACGGTTCGATCCCCCGACTGGGAGATGGTGATCAACAAATTAAACTAACGGGTGCAGCACTGTCGGCTAAGTTAGCACATGGAAATTGAAGCCGCACGTTGCCAGTGCGTCAATAAAATAAAAAAAATACATATACTGCCAGAGCCGTGCTGGAGTCAGAGTACAATAGGCGTAAAAGCCTAGGATTGATTGTGACAGATGCATCCACAGATAGTCCCATATGAATCGTCAGTGTGTCAGTATATCAGACATGTGAAAACTGGTCGGCCAATCCTTGACTTTTAGTCTTGGTGCGGTGGTCCAGTGGAAAGATGCCTGGTTGCTGATGCTATGCGGAGTTGCAGGATGACGGTTCGATCCCCCGACTGGGAGATGGTGATCAACAAATTAAACTAACGGGTGCAGCACTGTCGGCTAAGTTAGCACATGGAAATTGAAGCCGCACGTTGCCAGTGCGTCAATAAAATAAAAAAAATACATATACTGCCAGAGCCGTGCTGGAGTCAGAGTACAATAGGCGTAAAAGCCTAGGATTGATTGTGACAGATGCATCCACAGATAGTCCCATATGAATCGTCAGTGTGTCAGTATATCAGACATGTGAAAACTGGTCGGCCAATCCTTGACTTTTAGTCTTGGTGCGGTGGTCCAGTGGAAAGATGCCTGGTTGCTGATGCTATGCGGAGTTGCAGGATGACGGTTCGATCCCCCGACTGGGAGATGGTGATCAACAAATTAAACTAACGGGTGCAGCACTGTCGGCTAAGTTAGCACATGGAAATTGAAGCCGCACGTTGCCAGTGCGTCAATAAAAAAAAAAAAATACATATACTGCCAGAGCCGTGCTGGAGTCAGAGTACAATAGGCGTAAAAGCCTAGGATTGATTGTGACAGATGCATCCACAGATAGTCCCATATGAATCGTCAGTGTGTCAGTATATCAGACATGTGAAAACTGGTCGGCCAATCCTTGACTTTTAGTCTTGGTGCGGTGGTCCAGTGGAAAGATGCCTGGTTGCTGATGCTATGCGGAGTTGCAGGATGACGGTTCGATCCCCCGACTGGGAGATGGTGATCAACAAATTAAACTAACGGGTGCAGCACTGTCGGCTAAGTTAGCACATGGAAATTGAAGCCGCACGTTGCCAGTGCGTCAATAAAATAAAAAAAATACATATACTGCCAGAGCCGTGCTGGAGTCAGAGTACAATAGGCGTAAAAGCCTAGGATTGATTGTGACAGATGCATCCACAGATAGTCCCATATGAATCGTCAGTGTGTCAGTATATCAGACATGTGAAAACTGGTCGGCCAATCCTTGACTTTTAGTCTTGGTGCGGTGGTCCAGTGGAAAGATGCCTGGTTGCTGATGCTATGCGGAGTTGCAGGATGACGGTTCGATCCCCCGACTGGGAGATGGTGATCAACAAATTAAACTAACGGGTGCAGCACTGTCGGCTAAGTTAGCACATGGAAATTGAAGCCGCACGTTGCCAGTGCGTCAATAAAATAAAAAAAATACATATACTGCCAGAGCCGTGCTGGAGTCAGAGTACAATAGGCGTAAAAGCCTAGGATTGATTGTGACAGATGCATCCACAGATAGTCCCATATGAATCGTCAGTGTGTCAGTATATCAGACATGTGAAAACTGGTCGGCCAATCCTTGACTTTTAGTCTTGGTGCGGTGGTCCAGTGGAAAGATGCCTGGTTGCTGATGCTATGCGGAGTTGCAGGATGACGGTTCGATCCCCCGACTGGGAGATGGTGATCAACAAATTAAACTAACGGGTGCAGCACTGTCGGCTAAGTTAGCACATGGAAATTGAAGCCGCACGTTGCCAGTGCGTCAATAAAATAAAAAAAATACATATACTGCCAGAGCCGTGCTGGAGTCAGAGTACAATAGGCGTAAAAGCCTAGGATTGATTGTGACAGATGCATCCACAGATAGTCCCATATGAATCGTCAGTGTGTCAGTATATCAGACATGTGAAAACTGGTCGGCCAATCCTTGACTTTTAGTCTTGGTGCGGTGGTCCAGTGGAAAGATGCCACGTTGCTGATGCTATGCGGAGTTGCAGGATGACGGTTCGATCCCCCGACTGGGAGATGGTGATCAACAAATTAAACTAACGGGTGCAGCACTGTCGGCTAAGTTAGCACATGGAAATTGAAGCCGCACGTTGCCAGTGCGTCAATAAAAAAAAAAAAATACATATACTGCCAGAGCCGTGCTGGAGTCAGAGTACAATAGGCGTAAAAGCCTAGGATTGATTGTGACAGATGCATCCACAGATAGTCCCATATGAATCGTCAGTGTGTCAGTATATCAGACATGTGAAAACTGGTCGGCCAATCCTTGACTTTTAGTCTTGGTGCGGTGGTCCAGTGGAAAGATGCCTGGTTGCTGATGCTATGCGGAGTTGCAGGATGACGGTTCGATCCCCCGACTGGGAGATGGTGATCAACAAATTAAACTAACGGGTGCAGCACTGTCGGCTAAGTTAGCACATGGAAATTGAAGCCGCACGTTGCCAGTGCGTCAATAAAATAAAAAAAATACATATACTGCCAGAGCCGTGCTGGAGTCAGAGTACAATAGGCGTAAAAGCCTAGGATTGATTGTGACAGATGCATCCACAGATAGTCCCATATGAATCGTCAGTGTGTCAGTATATCAGACATGTGAAAACTGGTCGGCCAATCCTTGACTTTTAGTCTTGGTGCGGTGGTCCAGTGGAAAGATGCCTGGTTGCTGATGCTATGCGAGTTGCAGGATGACGGTTCGATCCCCCGACTGGGAGATGGTGATCAACAAATTAAACTAACGGGTGCAGCACTGTCGGCTAAGTTAGCACATGGAAATTGAAGCCGCACGTTGCCAGTGCGTCAATAAAATAAAAAAAATACATACATACATACATACATACATACATATACTTTCAAAACAAAAACAAATTTCAAATTCAGTCTAATTTAGATTGCGATTCTGAAATAAAATAAATACATATACTGCCAGAGCCGTGATGGAGTCAGAGTACAATAGGCTTAAATGCCAAGGATTGAATCGTGGCAGGTGCATCCACAGATAGTCCCATATGAATCGTCAGTGTGTCAGTATATCAGATATGTGAAAACTGGTCGGCCAAACCTAGACTTTTATCTTGGTGCGGTGGTCCAGTGGAAAGATGTCTGGTTGCTGATGCTATGCGGAGTTGCAGTATGGCGGTTCGATCCCCCGACCGGGAGATGGTGATCAACAAATTAAACTAATGGGTGTATGACTGTCGGCTGGATAGCATGTGGAAATTAAAGCCGCACGTTGCTAGGCGTGTGCCAGACTTAACTAAGCGTTATCTAGGCCAGAGCCCGGCTTTATTAGACCTTACCTAGGCCGTAGCCAGGCTTGGCTAGACCTTGGCTAGGTCTTATCCCTGTTTTGCTAGCCCTAGGCTAGCCTTACCTAGGCCTTACATGAATCTTAGCTAGGTTTACCTAGGACTTAGCTAGGCCGTGGATAGGACTTACTTAGGCTTTGGCCAGGCTTCGCTAGACTTTAGCCAGACCTTATGCCGTCTTGATTAGGCCCTACCTAGGCCTTCGCCAGGAATACCGAGGCATTACCTAGGCCTTAGCCAGGCTTTAATATGCATTAGCTAAACATTACAGAAGCGTTACCTATGCTTTAGCCATGCCTTAGACAGGCTTTGCTCTGCCTTAGCTAGGCCTTAGACAGGATTGGCTAGGCTATGCTTAGGCCATAACTAAGCCATAGCGTAGCTTGGATAGACATGTCATATGCCTTAGATATGCCTTAATAAGGCCTTACGTCGACCACACCTAGGCCTTAACCAGGCTTTGCTTGCCCTTAACTAGGCTTACCTAGGTTTTATCTAAACCTTAGCTGAGCGTGGCTAGGCATTTCCTAGGCCTTAGCTAGATTAGCCAGGCTTTGCTATACTTTAGATTGGATTTAGCTAGGCTTGAATAGGCCTTACCTAAGCCTTTGCCAGGCTTTATCCCACCATTGCTAGGCCTAGACTAGCCTTACCTAGGCCTTACTGAGGCATTAGCTAGGCCTTAACCCGACCTTCATAGGCATTATCGAAGCATTACATACGCGTTACCTTTGCCTTAGCTATGCCATAGCCATGCTTTTCTTGGCATTGGCTAGGCTTAGTCAGGCTTGGTTAGGCCTTACTTAGCAAATAACTAAGCCATAGCTGAGCTTGGATAGGCCTTAGATAGTCCTTAGATAAGCTTCACAGAGGCGCTACATAGAAATTAACTAGGCCTTAACCAGGCTTTGCTTGCCCATAGGTAGGCTTTAGTTAGGATAGGCTAGGGCTTATCTAGGTATTATCTAAGCCTTAGTTGAGCTTGTCCAGGCCTTACATTGACTTTAGCTAGGTTTTCCTAGGTCTTAGATAGGATTGCATAAGCCATATCTAGTCCTTGTTTAGGCGTTACCTAGGCCTTACGTAGTCTTTAGCCATGGTTTTCTAGGCCTTACCGATGCCTTACCTGAGCATTAGCCTGGCTTTACTAGCTAGTCCTTACATAGGCCTTAATCAGGCTTGACTATGCCTTAAAAAGGTGTTAGCCAGACTTGGATCAGGCCTTACCTAGGCCATATCCAGGTTTTTCCAGGCCGTAGTCAGGTCTTAGCTAGACTTAACTAGGCCTTACCGTGGCCTTACATAAGCCTTAACTAGGCTTGACTAGGCCTTAACTAGAACTTAGCCAGGCTTTACTAGGCCTTACATAAGCCTTAGCCAGGCTTTGATAGGCATTAGCTAAGCCGTACATAGGCCTTAGTCAGGCTTTGATAGGCATTAGCTCTAGCATTACCTAGGAGTTACCTATGCCTTACCCAGGCTTTGCTTGACCTTGGCTAGGCCTTAGTCATGCTTGGCGAGGACTTACCTAGGCCTTAATTAGTCTATATCCAGGCTTTCCAAGGCTTTACTGATGCCTTATCTTAGCGTTTGCCAGGCCTGACTAGGCGTTACCTAGGCCTTGGCCAGGCATGCTGGGGCATTACCTGGGTCTTAGCCAGGCTTTGATAGGCATTAGCTAAGCATTACCTAGGCATTAACCTTGCCGTAGCCTTACCTTACCCATGCTTTGCTTGACCTTGGCTAGGCCTTAGTCGGCTTGACAAAACCGTACCTAGGCCTTAATTAGTCCATAGCCAGGTTCACATACGCTTTACCGATGACTTACCTAAGCCTTGGCCAGGTTTTATTAGGCCTTACCGAGGCCTTACCTAAGCCGTCACCAGGCGTGACTAGGCCTTACCGAGGACGTAGCCAGGCTTGACTAGGCCTTACATAGGCCTTACATATGCATTATCCAGGCTTTGATAGGCATTAGCTAAGCATTACCCAGGCGCTGCCTATCCCTTAGCCTTGCCTTAGCCAGGTTTTGCTTGACCCTGGCTAGGCTTTAATCGGATTGGCGAGGCCTGCCCGAGGCCTAAATTAGTCCATAGCTAGGCTTACCTAGGCTTTACCGATGCATTACCTAAGGCCTTAGCTAGACTTAACTAGGCCTTAGCCATGCATTGCTTAGCCTTAGCCAGGCCTTAGCCAGGCTTGATTAGGTCTTACCGAGGCCTTATCTAGCCCGTAATCAGGCTTGACTAGGCCTTACATAGGCCTAGGTGAGCCATTGGTAAGGCCTAGGAAAGCCTGGCTGTGGAAAATTTATGGCCAACGTAAGGCATAATCAAACCTAGCTAAGGCATAGCTACGGTCTAGCAAATCCTGGCTAAGGCCTAGGTAAGGCCTAGCCAAGTCTGGCTAAGGTTTAGGTAAGGCATCGGTAAGGCCTAGAAAATCCTGGCTAATGGCTAAGTGAGGCTTGGGCAAGGCCAATCAAGACTGACTAAGACCTAGCTTAATTCTAGCTTAATTCTAGCGATAAGGCATAGGTAACATCTACACAAGGCCCAGGTATGTCCTAGGTAAGCCTAGCTAAGTCATATATAAGCTTAGTTAAGGCCTAGGTAAGGACTATGTAAGGCTGTCATAGGCCTAGCAAAGCCAGACTAAGGCCTAATTAAGGCCTAGTCAAGCCTGGCTAAGGCTAAGGTAAGGACCATTGGACCAATCAATAATGGCTAAGGCTTAGGTAAGGTCCAATCAAGACTGGCCAAGAGCTAGCTTAATTCTAGCGATAAGGCCTAGGTAAGGCTTATGCAAGGCATTGGTATGACCTAGGTAAGCCTATCTAAGGCCTATATAAGCTTAGCTAAGGCCTAGATAAGGACTATCTAAGGCTGACATAGGCCTAGCAAAGCCAGGCTTAAGGCCTAGGTAATGCGTCGTTATATCTGGCCAAGGCCTAGATATTACATAATAAAGACGGATTAAGGTCTAGCTAAAGTCTAGCGAAGCCAACCGAGGCCTAGTTAAGTCATATCCGTGGCCTAACTCAGTCCTAAGTAAGCCGAGCTAAGGCCTATGCACGCCTAGCTAAGGTCCATGTAAGGCATGGGAAAGGCTATCCTTGGCCTCGAAAAGCAGGGATTAGGCATAGCGAAGGCCTAGCTAAGGCTGGCTATGGTCTAGGTAATGTATACTAATGCCAGACTAAGGTATTGGTAAGGCCTATTCAAGCCTGAATAAAGCCTATCTAAAGTCTAGTAAAGTTTGGCTAAGGCGTATACAAGGTCTAGCTAAGGCCTAGATAATCCTGGCTAAGGCCTAGCGAAAACCAAGCTAGGGTTTATGCAATGCCAGCTAAGCTCAGCTAAGGGTTGGATAATACCTAGCTAATGCCTCGCCAAGCCTGACTAAGGCCTAGCAGAGCCTGAATAAGGCCTATTGTAAGGGCTAACAAAGCCTGGATAACATCTACGTACGGCCTTAGTAAGGCCTAATCAAGGCTGGCTAAGGCTACGGACTACTTAATGCATAGGTAATGCCTATTCAAGCATGGCCAATGCCTAGCTACGGCCTAGTAAAGCCTGCTATGGTCTAGGTAATGCCTAGGTAAGGCCTAATCAAGTCGGGCTAAGGCCTAGTAAAGCCTGACTAAGGCCAATGTACGGCCTAGTCAAGCCTGGTTAAAGACTAATTAAGGCATATGTAAAGCCTATACAGGGCCTAGATACGGCCTATGAAAACCTAGCTAAGGTCTATGTAAAGCCTAGCCAAGCTCAGGTAAGACTTAGATAATACCTATGTAAGGCATAACCAAGCCGGGCTAAGGCCTAACTAAGGACATACATAAGTACGATCTATCTACGGCCTATGTAAGGCCTGTCCAAGCTCAGTTATGGCCTAGTTACGGCATAAGTAAAGCATAATCACGCCTGACTAAAGCCTAGCCAAGCCCAACCAACGCCTGGCTAAAGCATGGCTAAGGCGTAGGTAACGCCTATGTAATGCTTATCTAATGCCTATCAAAACCTGGCTTTATGCCTAGGTAAGGCGTATATTGGGCCTAGCTAAGGCCTAGCTAATCGTAGATGATGCCTCGGAAAGGCAAGTTAATGCTTCTGTAATGCCTAGCCAAGCTCAGCTAAGGCTTGGACAATAGCTAGGTAAGGCTTAGCCAAGTCTAACTAAAGCCTAGCTAAGGGCAATCAAAGCCTGGTTAAGGCCTCGGTAAGGTATATGAAGGCCTCGGTAAGGCATATCTATGGCTCATGTAACGCCTATCCAAGCTGAGCTATGGCTTAGGTATGGCCTAAGTAAAGCCTAGCCAAGCCTGACTCAGATCAAGCTAATGCAGAGCAAAGCCTGACTAAAATATGGCTAAGGCATGGGTAACACCTATGTAATGATTAGCTAATGCCAATCAAAGCCTGGCTAAGGCCTAGGTAATGCCTCAGTATGTCTGGCAAAGACCTAAGTAAGAACTAATCAAGGCGGCATACGGCCTGGATAAAGTCTAGCAAAGCCTGGCCAAAGCCTAGTTAAGTCCTATCCACGGCCTAGCTAAGTCCTAGGTAAACCTAGCTAAGACCCAGGTAGGGTCTATGTAAGGCTAGCCCAGGCGTAGTAAAGCAGGGATAAGGCCTAGCGAAGGCCTAGCCACACCTGACTAAGGCCTAGGTAAGGCATACTAAAGCCGGGTTATGGTCTAGCTAAGGCCTAGTTAAGCGTAGCTAAAGCCTAGCTAAAGTCTAGCAAAGGATGACTAAGCCCTACGTAATGCTTATACAAGGCCTAGCTAAGGCCTCAGTAATCCAAGCTAAGTCCTAGGAAAACCAAGCTAAGGCTTATGTAATGCCTACTCAAGCTCAGCTAAGGCTTAGATAACACCTAGCTAAGGCCTATCCAAGCCTGACTAAGGCCTAGCTAATGCCAAGCAAAGCCTCGATAAGGTCTATGTAAGGTCTATGAAAGGCCTCGGTAACGCCTATCTAAGTGTTAGGTAATTCCTATCCAAGCTCTGCTATGGCTTAGTTATGGGCTAAGTAAAGCCTAACCCAGCCTGACTACGGCTTAGCTAATGCCTATCAAAGTCTAGCTAAGGCATAGGTAATGCCTCGGCATACCTGGCCAAGGCCTAGGTAAGGCATAATCAAGACTGACTAAGGCCTAGCTAATGGCTAGCGCAAAGTGGTCAAGGTTTAGATAAGGCCTAGGTAAGGCCTAGTCAGGTCTGGCTAAAGCAAGGCATCAGTAAGACCTAGCAAATTATGGCTAAGGCCTAGATAAAGTCTCTTCAAGCATGGCCCAGGCCTACGTAAGGCTAGTCGAGCATGGCTACGGCCTAGGTAAGGCATACTCAAGCCTGGCTAAAGCCTAGCTTAATTCAAGAGATGCGACATAGCTATGGCCTATAGACGACCTATATAAACCAAGCTAAGCCCTGTGTAAGCTTAGCTAAGGCCTAGTTAAGTCCTCCATAATCCGGGATAAGACCTACATAAGGCCAGGTCAAGCTTGGCTAAGGCATAGTCAAGGCCTACACAAGCCAGGCTAAGGCATAGTTAAGGCCTCACTAACTGGCGTACCTACATTTCTGACAGACTGAGAGATAAACACGCATTGACTAGACATAGCCATGCGCACAATGTTTTCAGACACCACGTGCCCGAAATCATTTTAAGGGTGACATTAATAGGGCGACGCGAAGGGCAACACCTAGAATTAGCGTCGCGTGTCGCTGATGACCTGCAACGTTTTAATTACGGTCGCCATAAATACTCGCATCATTGATATATATTTTAATTGTGTCTGTGCACTTGTGTCTGTGCGCTTGGGTCTGGTCACTTGTGTCTGCGCCCTTGTGTCTGTGCGCTTGGGTATGTGCGCTTGTGGCTGCGCACTTGTGTCTGGTTGCACAGACATAAGCTCACAGATGCAAGCACACACACACACACACACACACACACACACACACACACACACACACACACACACACACACACACACACACACACACACACACACACACACACACACACACACACACACGTATGTCAAGTACCCATCTATACCTGTAGTAAGAAGTCGCCCATAGCTGTAGAAGTTAACCAGCAATAGCGCTGTTAATCAGCCAGCCATAGCTGTAGTAAGTAGCCAACATAGCAGTCATAGATCGAGAGATTAGTCAGCCATTCCTGCAGCCATTTCCTAATTATAGTTCAGCCAAGACTGAGGTAAGTAGTTATTTTCAGCTGTGAAAAGTAGGCAGCAATTGCTGAGGCAATGAGCCAGCCATAGCAGTTGTGAGGAGTCAGACATATGTGCGGTAATTAACCCGGAATAGCCTTTTAAGTAGCCAGACATAGCAGTGGTAAGCAGTCAGTTATAGCCGTCGCAAGGAGTCAAACGCGATAGCTGTTGCATGCAGCCAGTGTTAAAAATAGAGCCATAGGTGTGGTCATTATTCAGCCGTAGATTGTTAATAGCGATGCATAGCAGTGGTAAGTAGCCTGCTATAGCCGTTGTAAGGAGCCAACAGCCATAGCTGTTGTGTAAAGCCATTGTTAAAGAGGGAGCCATAGATGTACCATAGCTTTCTAAGTATCCAGTTCTAGCAGTGGTGAGTAGTCACCCTTGGTACATACTACCTCTAGCTGTTGCAAGTAGCCCGTTGTAGCAGTGGTAGTTATCCAGCCATATCCGCGGTAAGTAGCCAATAGTAGCCAAAATAGCTGTGGTAAGGGGCATCCCATAACTATGGTATTGATTGAGCCATATCTGTGATAAGAAGCCAGTGATAGCTCTTTTATACAGCCGGCAATCTCAATGATAAATTGCCAGCATACCAGTGGCAAGTAGCCAGCATTAGCGGTGGCAATTTTCCATCCATAGGAGTGATATTTAGACGGCCATAATTATGGTAAGTAGTCAACTATGGCTATGGTAGCGAAACAGCTATGACTGCGGTAAGTAGCTAGCCATAGCTGTACTATGTAGCCAGCCATAGCTTAGGAACGAAATCAGTCATAGTAGGCTAGCCATATCAATGGTAACTAACCAGCCGTAGTTGTAGTAATTAGCCAGTCATAGATGTGGTATATACCCGTCCATTGGAGGGCTATGTAGTCAGATAGAAGTGTGGCATGGATTTGCCATATATGCGGCAATTAGTCAGCCATAGCTTTCGTAATTACCCATACATAGCCGGGGTAACAATCCAGCTATATACCTGTGCAAAAGTTAAGCACCACCCTATTTTTACGCACATGCGAGGGTATATTCATGTGCTCTGAAGAAAGCAATAGCATAAACATTTATGTACCCATCCATCTTAGTGCAAGAGGTAATAATGCAACTAGAGGACTGCTGATTATGATGGTGGGGAAACACTGTATGTTTTTGTTTGAACTTGAAAACGAGGCCTGGATATGGTTACGTTGACACAACTGACAACTATTGCCCTACAGTTGACACACGTGGCTAGATTGTCATTAATGGTGTCTGAAAACGAAGTTTAACATCTGTGCACGAGTTTGAGACTGTCATTATTAATACCGGGTATATCCACCTTGTGCCTGGATGACGGCCTGGACACGACATCTCATGCTGGTCACCAACCGACTGATACGCCATTGTGGTATTCGTTGCCATTGAAGATGGAGTGCGTCTGTTAATTCCTGTAGGTTCTGCACAGGAGGATCCCTCCTTCTCACCATGTTTCCCAGAATGTCCCAGATATGCTCAATAGGGTTCATGTCAGGGCTCCTTGCTGGCCATGGTAGGGTTTCGATGGCATTCTGGCGGAGGTATTCATGCACAGCTCTAGCACGATGTGGTCGGGCGTTGTCATCCATGAATATAGGGTGGGTTCCAGGTGCATGATTTACAAAATGAGGGACCACAACTCTATCCAGTATGGAATCTTGATATCTTTGTCCATTTAGTGTTCCAGGTACAGTCAACAGATCCAGCTTACAATCAAATGAGATGCACCCCCATATCATAACGGAACCTCCACCAAATGGAACTTCTTCCATGATGTTACGTTGGTCGTACGCCGTGCGTCTGGACCTCCATACACGAGTTCGACCATCTGTGGCATGAAGCACGAACCGACTTTCATCGGACCAGTGTACCCGTCTCCAGGATCTCATGTTCCAGTGTCTTCTTTCGTTGCACCACCTCAGATGCTCCTCTTTGTGGTGTGCAGTGAGGAGAGGACGTCTGACAGGTCTCCTAGCTTTCATGCCAGCAGCATACAGTCTCCTTTTGACGGTAGACATTGACACTCTATTGCGCGTTTCCCATTGCTGGCTGAGCACTCTGCTGTTGGTGAATGGAGATCTCCTAACAAGGCGTACTAGGGCTCGATCATCACGGGCAGTAGTCTTCTTCGGTCTTCCAGATCTAGGCCTGTCCTTCACCTCGTTAGTTTGCCCATGTTTTGCAATCAAACGACAGATTACAGTATGGTTAATGTTCAGCTGTCTGCCAATCTCTCTGCATGACATACCAGTGGTATGCATGCCTATGATTTGCCATTTCACACGATCACTTAACCTTCGTCTTGCCATAGCGGTTCACAATCAAGAGCTAATTCTCTCTGTACAAATAAACCACGGTCATGAACACAAAATTCCTAATCTTGTCGCCTAAATCTGTATGTAATGTTCTACACCTCAAACTGGACTTTTACATAACTGAACACGTGTGCTGTTTCCCGCCACGCACGGACATCAAGCGGCGTGAAGTCATGCATGCATGTGCATTTCGTACTTGGAATTATGTCAGCTAACGCGGGGACAAAAAGTATGGCAGCCTAGTTGTACCATCATGTTTCTACGTTCTATTGTTTTTGCTGGTGCTTAACTTTTGCACAGGTGTATATATCTGTGGTAGGTAGCCAGTTATACCTATAATAGTTAGCCACCCATATCTGTGGAAATTAACTAGACATAGATATGGCTGGATAATTACCACATATATGCCTGGCTCTTTACAACGACTATTGCCGGCTAATTACCTCAGGGATGGCTGCCTACATTTCACAGCCGTAAATGTCTACTTACCTCAGCTATCGCTGACTCCTTACCATATCTATGATTGGTAAATTACCTCAGCTATAGCTGGCTAATTACTAGCTACTTACCACAGCTATTTTGACTACTTACCATATTTATGGCTGGCTGCTTAATAGTGCTATCTCTGGTTAACTTCCACGGATGGAGGTGGCTATTGACTGCGTGTATATAAACTTGCCACAGCTATGACTGGCTACTTATAAACCTATGGATGTCTAATTACCACTGCTATTCCAGGCCCCTTAACACAGCTATATTTGGCTACTTACCAATGATATGGGTGACGACTTGCAACATGTTGGCTACGTACTACCGCTATGGCTGTCTTCTTAATACTGCCATGGCTGGTTAACTTACACAGACAGATGGGGCTGGCTGATTACTACAGATATAGCTAGCTAATTAACCCTGCTGTGTCTCAGTACTTACCAAAGCCATGGCTGACTAAATACCACATGTATGGCTGGGTAATAATTGCATCTATGGATAACTCCATGCCACAACTATATCTAACTACTTACCCTTGTGGATACATACCGCGGCTATGAGTGCCTAATTACTACAACTGGTTGGTTTGTTAGCAATAATATGGCTGGGGCATTACCACAGTTACGGCTGACTTCGTAACACTACTTGGCTGATTATCTTCCTCAGCAATAGCTGGCTACTTACTACAGCTATAACTAGGTACTTACCATAACTATGGCTGTCTCTCCGCCACAGCTATAGGTGACTACTTAGCGAAATCATGGCTTGCTAAACATAGCTGCTATGGATAGCTAATTACCACAGTTATGGATTGGTAATTACTACAGTTGTAGCTGGCTACTTATCTCCGCCGGTGTAGGGTAGTTGCTACTGCTATGCCGACTATTTACTACTGCCATGGCTGATTATATGCAACAGATATCGCTGGCTAGCATGGGATACTTGCAACAGCTAGGGGTGGTTTGTACCACAACTTTATCTGACTACTTACCACTGCTATGACTTAATTAACACACATATGGCCACCTCTTTAACACTGGCTGTATACGACACATGTATGTCTGGCTAATTATTGCATCTATTGCTAACTCCGTGCCAAAACTATATAGAACTAGACACCCCTGATATGGATGGATATATAGCCTCCTTGGAAGGCTCCACCAGTGAGCCAACTCACCTCTGAAATCCTGACCCAGAAGCTCTGATCCAGGCTTTCATTGACGAGTTTACCAGGCGAGCACACAGAATCCGTACAGATGTCATGGCACAGTTCATACCTTTAGACCTTGACAATCTCCCAAAACGACAGCAGCAACTGATTACCGAGTGGTGTGACCTAGTTCCGGTGCTAGGCTTCAACTCTGGCCGCTATGACCTAAACCTGATCAAGAAGCACTTTGTGGATGAGCTGACCAACAGTACCGGCAGAGTAAAAGCCGCCAAGAAAGCGAACCAGACAATGTTCCTCATCACCCCCGAGCTTAGGTTTCTCGATGGCTTGAACTACCTTGGCCCAGGAGTCTCCTACGAGGCATGGATCAAAGCCTATTGGTGTACACAGCAGAAGAGCTGGTTCCCATATGAATGGTTAGACACACCCGAGAGGCTTAATTATCCCGGACTCTCTGACTACCCAGCGTGGTGGTCTAAGCTCAAGGGTGGCTACCTCCTGAAGCTATCGGAGTGGAAACAGTGCAAACTGACATTCAGAGACCATGGAATGCGGACGTTTGCCGACTGGTTGCGATACTACAATAACTTGGACGTCAGCCCATTCATCGAAGCCCTAGTGCAGTTGCAACAGTTCTACACAGGCAGAGGTATAGACATTCTCAAGGATGTTGTGTCCCTCCCAGGAGTGTCTCTGCAGTATCCGCTTCGTGGAACCGCTCAAAACATGCCTGATGTTAGCCTGTATGCCCCAAACAAGGAGGCCTATGAGATGCTGAAAGATGCAGTTGTTGGTGGACCCAGCATTGTCTTCACTCGATACCACGAGGCAGGCGTGACTCGAATCCGTGGCGGTAAGGTCTGCAAACGTCTTCTAAGCTATGATGCTAATGCCCTGTACTTGTCTACGATGGCTAAAGAGATGCCATGTGGTAAGGAGACAGTGCGGCAGTGGTCCGGTGCTAGCGACGTAGCATGATTTAAGAAGGATCTGCTGGCTGACCACGGGTTCGGTTTCGCTAAGGTGGACATGGAGGTTCCTAAGGCACTGTGGGCGAAGATCGAGGAAATGCCACCTCTCTTCTACAACAGAGAGATTCCAGCTGAGGCAGGATCTGTTGAGATGCTCACATACCTAGAGAAAACAGGTAGGAAACGTCCCACAACCAGTAAACTAGTCGGCGCAATCTCAGCCAAGAGGAAGCTCTTGTATGCACCGTCACTCAAGTGATACCTCACCCATAGGCTAGAGATTACAGCTGTCTACCGTACAATAGACTACAAGCCGCAGAGACCCTTTGAGTGGTTTGTGAACAATGTTACCGATGCTCGTCGTACAGGAGATGTTGATAAGAGCAAAGTGCTCTTGGCAGATCTGTTCAAGCTACTAGGCAACAGTGCTTACGGCAAGCTCATCGAGGCTCTAGAGCATCACAGCAACACGACCTTCACCAAGGATGAACGAGCGGTAGATAGAGCCCTCCGCAGTGCATGGTTCGAGGATCTCGAGGAGATCGGCGAGTCCTACGAGCTCCAGAGTCGCAAGGCCAAAATCACCATTCGTCGCCCCTTCCCGGTGGGGATAGCCGTATACGAGCTCGCGAAGCTGAAGATGCTGGAGTTCTACTATGACTTCCTGGATCACTATGTGCCTCGTGACTGCTTCGAGTACCTCCAGATGGACACAGACTCTGCGTACATCGCAATAGCTGCCTCCAGCCTCGACGAGGTCATTCGCCCTGAGATGCGAGCAGAGTATGAGGCTCATACGCGGGAGTGGCTAGCTTGGGACAAGTGGTCTGGATGGTCTCCGGGACTGTTCAAGCTCGAGTTCGAAGGCAACCGTGGTATCGCTCTCTGTTCCAAGTGCTACTACAGGGAGAGCCTCGCTGGGAAGGTGAAATGCTCAGCCAAAGGTATGCCTAAGCATCAGAACGATGTCTCTTGGCAGAGGTTCCTCAGTGCCCTAAACGGTAGCGTGGACAGAGCTACAAACCAAGGCCTACGCATGCGCAACCAGGGCATGGTGACGTATGAACAGGAAAAACTCGGTCTCTCAGCCTACTACGATAAGCGGCATGTGTTGCCAGATGGTGTCCATACTGAGCCAATCGAGTACCATATCCCTCAGGCTTAGACACCTGGCGACGGTGGCAGCTGTGTGTCTGGAGGGACCACCTGAAGCTCCTCCCGAACAAACGGACGTTTGGGACAGCTCTCTGAGCATGCCAGATAGTACAGCGTAGGCTGGCCTTCCATCTCGACATACCTGTCAAGTTTGTGGACACCTGGCGACCAGTTAGGATCTGTTGCACGTCGTCGCTCACCATCCAACTCACCAGGTTCATACAGGTACCGAACCAGAGCACAAGATGGAATGCACACCTGTCCATTGTCTGCTCCTCCGGAAGGTTGGGCAACAGAGGATCGTTGGATAGCCTCTACTGGTTTCTTACCAGTTACCCAAGTTACCTCAGTATTGGATCGCTCTACCCTCATGGGCAATCCTTTCACCCACACCCTGGACCACTCTCCAGCATGTGCCATCTCCTGGGCATATTGGTGTGCAAACAGTCTTTCGGCTAGTGTCCGATTCCATCACTCGACGATTGCCTGGGCACGGTGGTGACCAACTTCACCTCGTATAATCGCCACACCATGTTTCTGCATGAGGGCCCAGTTTCGCCTCTGAACTACTTGTCCTCATCCACCTGCAACAATTCTGGCCACTGGAGGGGCTTTTCCGGATGCTTGTAGACACCCTGGAATGCCTGGGCCACCTGGACAGCTGACTTGTCTGTGAGCGGTGCTGCAGCCTTGTACCGGCTGGCGACATCGACGATGGTGAGGGCATTCTTGTAGGTTTTACGACCAACAGAGTCGTGTGGAAGGAATAAAACATCTGCCTGGTGAACTCTATTCAGGTCAGTTTCATCGAAATGGGCATGCCTGATGTGCCATGGACGAGGTCTGTATATCTGCCACATCGCCTTGTGGCTGAGCCACTGGCTAACTGCCTCCAATGTGAAGTTGTGGCCCTTGCGATGTACAGCCTCGAGTAGTTGATGGGGCTCACGTTAATATCCACCAGGCTGATAGTTGAGTTCCTCAAGAAAGATGGTTGATAAGGCCCCGGATTTCATCACCGACGTCCACTCCCATTCTGTCACGCACGGCCTGGGTGAGGGTATCACTGACGTCCACTCCCATCCTGTCACGCATGGCCTGGGCGAACTCTACACAGACGAACAGATGGCCATCATGCATTCGACCACCACTGAAGACCTCAAACACCTCCGTACACTGTAGTCTCTGCTGGATCCTCACTGAATGGTAGCTTATCGACTAACCCTCGGAAGTTACGTGTCTTGACCAGGTCGTACAGAGACGCCATCCTTATATAGTATGGCCTTAAATGTTCAGCGGCCCATATGGCCACAAGTGCTATGGCAACGTAGGGTAGCCAAGGGCCTGCGACTCCGAAGAACGTACCTACTCCTGAGGCGATGGCTGGTATGGCTTCAGAAATATTCTCCACACCATGGAGAGCATTGTTCACGATCTTGCGGTCCGTCTCACCTGCCTTCGTTGTAAACAGAGCGATCAGAGCCCCAACTGCTGCAAGCGGACAGATAGAACCTTTTACGTAAGTGCGATAGATTCCTTTCGCTTTGTGTATTAGCTTGCGGGATTCAGGCTCTACATCATCATACTCACCCGCAGTCTCCGCTACATCGTAGTCGTCTGCATCATAATCCTCCTCATCATAGTCCTCGTCATCTATATCTTCGACTGGATCTTCATAAGCCTCTGGTTCATACATATCCGTCGCTGGGGACAGCTATATAGTAGCTTTAAACTGTAGTCTATAGCATGACCTTCGCAATCTTGAATTCGGGCGTGTTTGCCTTAGCGAACTGGGGATTCAGCTTCGCCGACAAGAAGGCGGCAGAGGTCGAGCATGAGCGTCATAACCAGGCGATGGAGAAGCTGTCTAAGGAGAGGTTTGAGTACAGCAAAGCACTCGAGCATTTGCGCCAGAGGGAGGCACGCCGACGACAACTCAGAGCTCAGGCCAACCAGAGCCTCAAAGAGGCAGATGAGAGTCTCGATGAGTACTACGAGGCTGTAGAGATATCTCAGCCAACGCGCGACTATGAAGCATCGACAGGTCAGAAAACAGCAGAGCTTATAGTAGTGGTGGCAGCTGCAGCTGTGACGACAGGAGTCGTGCTCTATGCACGCTCACGCTGAATACCTGATGTGTTCGACACGAATACCTTAGCATAGCCAAAGTAAAGTACCGTCACACCTAATGAGCGAGTCCCAGCTATGAGGTCTCCAATGTTGAAGCTGAGCCGGTTGCCCGGATTAGATGGGATGTTCCTGCCCCCGAGGTGGTGACGGCCCTCGAGTGCTGACTCGAGGTCATCGCTTTCACTGGTTAGTCGCAGAAGTGCATATGACTTAGTTTTCTGTCTGTAGAGTTGGCAGTCAGCCAGCTCGCGTACCTCACCAAGAACATTGGTCCCAGCAACCACAAGCTTGAAGTCGTCTAGCTTATCCACCTCCTGGATGGCTCCTCCCTTCTGAACCAGGACCGCAACAGCGACACAGGCCGATGCACCACGATGCAATGTCAGCTCTACCCGTTGGTTAGCTGTGGCTTGGACCTGCTGGTGTTCTCGCTCCACATGCACGATCTGCTGTTTGGATCCCGCTTCCTTATCCTTGCATGGCAACCGGATTCACGTTTGTGTTCCCGAGGAGGGTGAAGAATGGAATTGCCAGAGGCTTCTCGACACCACCTGCCTCTAGTTCGAAATCCGTGAACCTCTCATTGCACCCTATAGCGTAGTACCCCTTTCTCTTTGCATAGAAGGTTGGTTCACGAGCCAGCGGACCTATGACTCGGTACTCATCGTTCACATAGGTGGTGTCCACGGTGCTGTTGCTCTGCACGATCTCCCACCTGTTCAGAACCTGCGGGAGCTCTACTGTCTGTTCTGTTGTGCTCTGAAGCTTGAACTCCAGTGTCATGCTCTTGATCTCGTGGATCTGTGCCGAGATTGCAAAGTAAATGTACTTCCCAGCAGCGGACAACGGGTTCTCATCGTGTATACTGGGTCGAATGACCATCAGGCAGTCCTTCCGAGGATCAGTGCGGTGCGATGTCGCAGGTTCAATGGCCCCATCCAGATGTTGCACATACTGCAGCATGTTTAAGGCCAGGGTACATAGAGGGGTTAAACGGCTGCCATGTTTGGTAAAGTTCTCCAGCAGATTATCTATAGGCAGCAGGACAAGTGGGCACGACAGTCGGCATGACAGCCACGGCGTGCACTGTCCCACTGTGACAGGGTCCGAGGCCTGCTTCGTGACATCAACATTATCTACGAGCGAGTCAAGGTTACACCGCCGACGGATGCGGAGATACTGGCCGCCATAGAGGAAGGAGCGCCAGTTCGTAGTACAAAATAACTCCTGACTCGGATACTCTACTGGAAGTTTGACAGCACCCAGGGTATGGCACTAAAGCTACCTGTGGGCCAAACCAACAGTCCTGTTATTCTAGCTTTCCAAAAGGCGACGGTCGATGCCAAAGATCTACTAACGGTCGGATAACTACCAGGACTACCTCATCAAAACCGCTCACAAGTCAGATGCTCATCGTGCATGGAAAAAGTGGGTCTTCCGTGAGAAGGTCCAGAAGAGAGTCCTACCACCTGACCCTCAGTGGATAGAGTTTCGGCAACAGGCTTCTGACGAAACTGACGAAGTTCCTCAAGCTTCTGACGAAGATCCTCAAGCTTCTGACGAAGTTCCTCAAGCTTCTGACGAAGTTCCTCAAGCTTCTGACGAAGTTCCTCAGGCTTCTGACGAAGTTCCTCCAGGCTTCTGACGATGTTCCTTAAGCTTCTGACGAAGTTCGTCAAGCTTCTGACGAAGTTCCTCTAGGCTTCTGACGAAGTTCCTCAAGCTTCTGACGAAGTAGCAGAGACGGACGAAGTTCCTCAGCCTTCTGATGAACGAAAAAAGTTGCGGCCGACAGTCTGTCAGCGATGACGCGTAGAGCAGGCTAGTTTCCTTACTGGATTCAGCTTTAGGTGAGGGTCTGCGCCTTTTCCAGAGAGGGCTTGAAGTGTGACAGCTCACCTGTCTCCTTGTTGATGAAGATGAAGCGGTACAGCTCAGCTGCCCTCTGTACACCTGCGATAAAGTCCCCTTTGGGCTCCTTGAGGGTTAGGCTGTCGTATATGGCCTCGAGCAGTGCACGTCCACACTTGGAGCTGAAGTATAGCAACCAGGCTTTGTGGTGGATGTCCGGGGAGATCTCGCGGGTGTACTTCTGAAACAAGATGAAGACAGTTATCTTTGTGTGCTGGATGTGCCTGGTGATGTTGCTGAAGTAGGTGACTGTCTTCTGGTCCATTGCAGGGTCATCGATAACTAGAACAAGTGGTTCTGTCAGTCGGGCTGCCAGCAGCTTCTCCATCAGGGCTTGCAGGTTTTGCGTCTTGGTGATTGGACCATTGTACCATTGATCATTACTGTCAACCGCCTCAGCGGCGGAGTCAGACACCAGGATGGGCTGTGGAACCCTGCAGCTCTTGGATGTGCATGTTGGCAGCGTGTATAGGGGCTGTAGGGCAGGCCAAGCTGGCTCAGTGTCTCACCGCTGTTGTCGCCGCCATGCCACCGATAGTCTGGGTGAGCTCTGACCTCTCTCTGTAGTCTGCTGGCCGCTGAGACGCTATGACTGTTGAGCTGTTGGTCGAAGTCGTTTGTATCAGGGAGGCTTGCACCCAGCTCATGGAGGATTCGTCGCACATTGAAGTACACGTGGAATCTGAGACAGCTGGCGATGAGCACAGCTTCAGGAGTACCAGAATAGGAGTGAAGCAGTGTGGAACTTACTCCACTGCCTGCGGTGACACACCACACAGCAAAGTTCAGCTGCTGATTCCAGTATGAGAGGCTTGGAGCAGCCATCCAAGTATGAGCTTGCTTCGCACCCTTGATGGTGATGGGGCGGTTGGTCAGCGGTCGTGGGTTGACGGAGGAGCTGGTTCGGGCCAGTCCATCCACTGTGATGGAGAACGGTGTTAGCTCTGGTATATCATCCAGTAGGCCTCTCAGGCCAGTCAAGGGTGTACCCAGGAGGGGCGGTTGTCTCCGGATGACTGTCGTGAGGTTCAGTGGGAAGGCCATCTATACTGGTGTTCTTAAAGCTACCGTACAGGCAGCACATTATTTGTAGTCGTCTCGACTCCAGAGACCGGCGAGGTGACCTCGCCATAACATCTCGCTTTTTAACTTCTCCATATCAACCCGCCTGCTGGAGCCTTTGAGGTATTGCTGGAGCACTTTAGGTTTCTCAGTGCGGTACAAGGCTTGGACCTTCAATATATGGCGGTACTCTTCATCAGTGACCTGGCCATCCTCGAGACCTTTGCTGACAGACTCGTCTATAGTCCGTAGCGTACTCTGTGCTAGTGTCACGTACTTACCATGCTTCTCCAACCTCCTTGTGATCTGCCACTGCCCCACCCCCAACCCCGTGGCCAAGACAGTGGCGGCTAGTGTCACGCCACCCAGCGGGATGGCGACGAGGGCACCCACCCATGTAGCAAGAGTGGCCAAAGCTGCCACACCAGCAATGGCTCCAATCACACCCGCAGCAGTGGTTGTACGCGCGAGGACGTTGTAGGCTGTCTTATATCGACTGCGCGTTCTGCTTTACTTTTCTGCCTCATGGACGAGATTCTGCCTGATGGTATCTATCTGCTGGAGTCGCCAGCCCTGGATGGTACCGCCCTCGTCAGCAGTCAGGGAGGGGTATAGTTCTGGTTGCTTCTGCCACTCTGATTTTGCCATAGTATACCTAGAGATTATACCTGCATCACCTGCTTATGAGGCATAGAAGAGTTCATTTTGGAGAGCCTGACGAACCATGCCAGCTTTTTGGTCTTGAGACAGCTGTCTCTTTGAACGTGGTCATCCAGCAACATGTCGGGTGCCAGTACCTTTCTGAGACATGATATCTGGAACTTCGCCTTATCACCAAGATACTAGGTCCGCCGCTTGATGGCTTTCTTGATCTTATACTTCCGCGCCATCTCCTCTTCCCACTGTATGACCTCTGGCTCATCCTCTTCTGAGAAGACACCTGGCTCATCGTCGTATGTGAAGACATCTGGCCGATCGTCGCCTGCCAAGACTCCTGCATCCCGCTTAATCTCTTCCAGGAGGATCTGCCAGTATTGGAAATTTTCCCTGTCCCTCCATGCCCTGCACACGTTCTGTTGATACCAGTTCTCCCGCTGTAGGCGCTCTCCTTCTTGTTGCCAGATCTGTTGCTGTGCAGGCATCTGTTGGTTTAAGACCTTTATCTGTGCAGGGGTTATGAAGGGCAATCCTCTATCGGGTTCATCATCTCGGCCAAGGCCAGATATTGCTGGTATGATATCATGTTATCGTCAGGTCAATGAGTAATAAGAGTGTAAACTCTAAATAGGCGTCCCATATCCCATCCGTTCTGGCGTATATGTTAATGGAGGGGCTGTCAAATAGGTGATTTACAGGTGTGAACTGATGGCTTTCCATAGGTTGCTGTTGGCACCTAGGAGATACTCTATCACGTCCCGGCCGACTTCTACCAGTGAGCTGCAGTGTGCACTGCCCGGAGGTTGATGTAGCACATCGGCGTGTATGTATGTTGTACCTCGAAGAGGACCCATTCTACACGGTACTGTACCACCCGTCTCCCCTCTAGAGAGGGTGAGATTATGTTCTCACCACCGGAGAGCAGCAGTCGGACCATCGGCATGGTTATATGTCTTGTTTAAACCCCTTTTATAGCGTGCTATGGAACCCATATTTGCTCACTCGACTGGTGTACGCAGTTGATGCTGCCAAGGTAAAAGAGAGTGATGGCAAGTCATTCGCCCTACAGTACGAAGCAAGATCAAAGGTATTCTTCCTCCACCCCATTGGTGGTGATGGGATGGAGATGCTCACAGACCTCAAGGATGTGTCGAAAGGGCGGCGCCTGGGCCGCAACATAGATGGCCACAAGATCGTATTTCGGTACGATTTCCCGAAGGGGAAGTACATCCTCGAGCCGTTGATTGAGGTCTCGGATACAGAGGTGGCAGACAACAACACCCTAAATGACGACCTCAGCTTTCATCTGGTCAAACCCTATTCGAGTGGTGCCCCGCTGATGACCCATGAGGATCTGCTATTGACCCTGGTAAACCTGCAGTTCATGTTTGAGAAGAATGAAGTGTGGTACCGCGCTGGACCTGGGGATAACTGGCAAACATGGTTGCCACTATATAGACCTCCCGCGGTCATTGACATAGAGGTTACTCCCCTCTCCACTGTTGTGAAAAGGGATGGGAAAGATCGAAAGCTCTACAATCGGGGATCATCCTTCCTCACCTACATAGGTGAAGGTGTCTCCCTGACGAGGGTGTGTCACCAGATCGGGGTTACAGGTGGAAAGCTCCTGCTGCGTCGTCCATTCGATGGCCCAGAAGAAGCTGTTAACCTCCAGGAGGGAATCCTACGGGTAGATGGTGTGTCACATGTCACCAAAGCCAAGGGTGCTGTTAAACTGCTTCAGCGAGTGGGACTCACTAGCCTGCAAATGACTCATATAGTCCTAGAGCTACGTTTCTTAGCCAGCGGCAAAGTTAAGCAGCTAGCCCCTGCCCCTGAGGGGATGAAGATCACTATCGAACCGGATGGAGCAGGGCTCGATCTGGCACAGATATTTCTCGAGGCGTTCACTCTGTTCAGTTTAACTCTTCATGTATAGTCAAGATGCCTTCTTGTATATAAGGCTCGGCGTAGATGGCAAAAAGTTATCTACCGGAAAGCGCCACGATAAATAATTGGGGCAAATAGTTATCTACCGGAACGTGCCGAGATAAATAATTGGGGCAAAAGTTATCTACCAGAACGTGGCGCGACGTAGATAGTTGTGGGGGCCACGTATCGCCGATCAGCGCCCAGTAGGGGCCTGCCTTGCGTAGTGAGGGCCGCGACGTAGATAACTTTTTTGTTTGAAAATATTTCTACCGGCACGGGTCGCGACGTAGATAACTTTTTTGTTCGAAACATTTCTACCAGGACGGGCCGCGACGTAGATAACCTTTGCTCCATTTATTTATCTATGCCGACCGCGACGTAGATAACGTCCCGCCTTTGATGGATCTACAACATCAAATAAACCACACGCAGAAGCAAGCACGCCCAGCACAACACGCACTTACAGAGAGACGCCACAGACCACCGCTGTTGCCAACACCTCAACCGGCACAAAGACAACACACAAAGCAAAACCCACATACATACACAAGACCACAAACACCACAGAACAACCAAACCACAACTCAATGGTTTAGACCTACACAGCTCAAACAGCAACCACAGATCAACACAGAGAGACAACCGAGGAGTAACCCACTTCCCCTGCCAAAAAACGGGGGAGCACCACACATACAGAACAAACCACATTCACCACAAACCACCTTCAAACCAGTGCAAGTTGGACCAAAACAAACATCACAAACCAACCGCCACTACACAAACAACCGACACTTTATAATACCCTACTTAAGACAACCACCTCCCATCCACCACGCACATCTATCAGATGTACCTTCCCAGAACACAACCTATCACACACTCAACACACCAACCCAGAACCCAACCCATCCAAACAACATCACAGACAAGTACAAGCACACCACAATCCAAATCATATGCCGAAGCCATAAAACAATCCAAAAACGAAAATGTGAAAAAACTACTCTTAGAAATAATCGGCCAATTAGACGTTTAACATCAGGTACACAACTACAAAAACGCAGAAAACAACGCATCATCAACAAACAAAAAACAACACCAGATATTGTCGTTAACCTGTCCAACCACAAACTTACCAAAACAGAAAATTCCATTCTAAACAAAGGCCTTTCATTTGTACCCACACCACACCACATATCACCAGACACACAAATACATTGCATAGATCAATTCATCAGGAAGTTAGAATGCAAATACTACTTTTACAGCAACAACCTTGAAAAACCCACAGCACCATCCAAATTCAAACTACCCTCAGAATGGAGACCAAGCACAACACCCAATGCCATCAACAAACTCCGGTCATCACTCACCAAGCTTATCACCAAACCACCCGACAAGTCACCACGATCCAACATCACACACCATGAGAAAACAGCCCTCAAAACATTAGCTAATAACACAAACATAGTCATCAGACCAGCAGACAAAGGCTCCGCAATAGTCATTCTCAACAAAACAGACTACATTGCAGAAGTACACAGACAACTTACAGATGTCGCATACTACACCAAACTCAGTGAAAATCCCACTTTAGAATATAAAGACACCATAGATGCATACATTAACGAACTTCTAATCACCGGAGCCATCACAGGACAGACACACAGATATCTCACCGAATTCAAAGTCAGAACTCCACGCATCTACATTAACCCTAAGATACACAAAGGCAAAATACCACCACCCGGACGCCCGATTGTATCCAACTGCGATGGCCCCACGTCACGCATTAATGAATTCACAGACCACCTACTAAAAGACACGGAAAATGATATCCCAAATCTACTACAAGACACCACTGCATTCATCCAACATATAGAAAACACTACAGTGGATGCTGGCTCAATCCTATGCACAATGGATGTCAGATCACTATACACAAACATCCCACACGAAGAAGGCATAGAGATTGTCACAGCACATTACAGACATACACTTGAAAAAACAAACACAAACAACAATAACCACACACCTGCACACATCTACCCAGACGAATTGGCCCAAATAATGAGATACATTCTTACAAAAAACAGCTTCCAATTCAATGAAGACTACTACATACAAACACATGGAACAGCCATGGGAGACAAGTTTGCTGTCAAATATGCTAACATTTACGTGCACACCATAGTAAGCAGAATGTTATCAACATGGATGGGCAGCACTCCATCTCACTTAGTTAGATACATAGATGACATATTTTTCATTTGGAACACCAGTGAGAACGAACTACTTGAATTTCACGCACACATGAATAAAGAGCATCCCACAATAAAATTTGACTTGGAATATTCAACAGAAAAAATCCCATTTTTGGACACAATGGTATACAAAGAAGATAACAAGCTTAAATTGGACCTATACAGAAAACCTACAGACAAACAACAGTATCTTCACAAACAATCAAGCCACCCTAAAAACACAAAACATTCCATAATCTACAGCCAAGCATTAAGATACAAACGCATCATCACAGATCCCACTAGATTAAAACAACGCACACAGGAACTCACAGATGCATTCATCCACCGGGGATACAAAGAGACAGAAATTAAAGCCATCATAGAAAAAACCGAGAACACACAGAGAGAAGACATTCTTTACAAACAACCCACACAAAAACAGCCTAGGCCAGCTTGCATACTACAATACCACCCATCATTAGAACACATAGGCAAATCCATTCGGACCTACTGGGAAAAGTACATCTTGTCTTCACCAATCTTAGCACCAATTTTTCCCAACTACCCAGTAGTAGCATTCAAGAAAAATAAAAGCATTAGGGACCACCTAGTCCACTCTAGCCTAATTAAAATAAAAAATCCAGATGCTAACAATAAGATCGTACCGACACCAAATGACACTCACGACATAGTAGGGACACTCCAACAATGCAACAACAGCAATTGCATCACATGCAAACAATACATGAACACTGCTGACAAATTCACTAGTTACGTCACTGGTAAAGACTACAAAATCAACACACAAATGAGCTGCAATACCACCAACATTATTTACCTCATAGAATGCAAACAATGCAGCTCTCAATACATAGGAGAAACAAGTCAAACACTCAGCAAACGACTCACACAACATATCCATGCAATCCGACACCAAACAGACACGAGAATCTCATGGCATTTCAACCAACCAAGACATTCTATGAAAGACATCACGATAAGACCAATTGAAAGAATTTTTACAGATAACAAAAAACTGAGATTAAACAGAGAACACTACTGGATCAAAGAACTCAAAACGATTCACCCGTTCGGAATAAACAAAAAAGCATAACACACTCACTCACTCACTCACACACACCCACCCACCCACCCACCCACCCACCCACCCACTCACTCACTCACCCACCCACCCACCCACCCACCCACTCATTCACTCACTCACTCGCTCGCTCGCTCACTCCCTCACTCACTCGCTCACTCACTCCCTCACACACTCACTCACTCACTCACTCACACACACACACACACACACACCCACCCACCCACCCACCCACTCACTCACTCACTCACTCGCTCGCTCGCTCGCTCACTCGCTCCCTCACTCCCTCACACACTCACTCACTCACTCACTCACTCACTCACCCACTCACTCACTCACTCACTCACTCACTCACTCACTCACACATAGGAGGTTTGACGGAAGTTTGCAGACTGGCAGGTATGCATAGGTAACTATGTAAATACCTGGGTCGGCGCTTTTAAATACTTAAATTTCTACCAGGACGGGCCGCGACGTAGATAACTTTTGCCCCATTTATTTATCTACGCCGAGCCTTATGTCCTTGAGGTGATATCATTTTGACTCCGGATATGCTACTAATCAACATATTTGTTTATTTATTTAATGTCCATTTTCAGGCACAGGTAAGGCCCTTCCCGAAAATATGCCACTGGAATGACTGTTTCGGTTCCCGAGCCAGTCATGGCAGTGGTAAAATTTTCAAAAATACTCCAATCCCGGTCGGCAAATGAACCCCCCAAGATCACTGCAAAGGCCGCTTTTGCCTGGCTTCATCGTGGAAGGGTTCATGTTGAATAATTGAGATGGATATTCTGGATTACTATTTGAGTTTTGCTTTTACAAAGATGTCGCGTAGATTCGGATTTTTCTTAAACGCAATTACTGGACGCTTGTTAAAGGATGGTTTCAGTTTTCCTGTAGGTTTTGATACTCTTCTTTCAGGTTTTCGGAAATTTCAAAGTTTGTGCGATTATAGGTTAGAATGAATAGAATTTTGTCACGTTGATCAGATAAGCTAGGGTCCGAGTTTATACCCCTTTGCCATTGCGTTTCGAGCTCTTTAATCCAAAACGATTCTCGAAGTTTTCTTTGTTTATCAGTTTCTTCTGCCAAATCTGAAAGGGGAGGCTGTTCAATTGGCATAATTTCAAGGTCACGAGTGACTAAATGTGACAAAATGGATAGAGAATAAAGCGAATGTATTTGAGCAAAATTTAGATACTAATATAATAGATACTATCAAGGACATGTTAGGAAGATTAGACAACCATGTATCGAGTCAAAGTATAAACAATATAGCGAATCTGATTAGTAGATTGTTTTCTGACAGCGCAGAAAGAACATTTGTTCATAGACAACCATACAAAGGAAACACTATGAAAAACAATAAACCTTGGTTTGGGAAAGATTGAGCCGAAAAACGTAAAGCTTGCCATAGAGCAAAGAAAGACCACAACTTTATAAAAACAGAGTACAACCAACAAAAATTAAAAACAACAAGTAAAATTTACAAGATTGTCATCAGGAAACACACACAAGATTCACTTAAAAAGACCCACACCAAACTACGCGCACTACAAAAAACAGACCGCGAAGCATTCTGGAAGATAATAAAAGGGAAAAATAACGATACATCAGCGACTAATAATATAGATATTACTCGTTTATTTGACCACTTTAAAACAACAAACGAAGATAATATGCAGAATGAGAGAATGGCGATGTAGAGATACCGGAGTGTCGAGAGCTAGACATACCAATAGATGAAGAAATAAAAAAAGCCATTATCAAATGGGCAAGCAACAGGCGTAGAAGGTATTTTAAATATATAAAAGCAACAACTAGCACAATGTTAAATATATACAAGGAGTTATTTAATAGAATTCTTAACAGTGGCAATATACCAGAAGAGTTGTTGACAGGTAACATACTTCCAATTTATAAAAACAAAGGCGACCCAGCTGATCCTTTGAATTATAGACCCATAACGCTGCTCAGTTGCCTAGGTAAGGTGTTTACTGCAATCATCAATGCACGACTAAAGGTATATGCTGAAAAATATGAAATCATAACGGAGGAACAGGTCGATCCACGTTAGATAACATCTTATCATTGCATTTAATAAATGAACTACTTTATGCACAAATGAAAAAGTTGTATTGCGGCTTCATTGATTTTAAACAAGCGTTCGACACAGTCTGGCGGGTAGTGGTATGGAATAAACTTTTGAAATATGAACTATCTGGTACGTGTTTTAAATTAATTTTTAATATGTACGAAGCCATAAAATGATTATTTCTCCTGTAAAATAGGAGTAAGACAGGGAGAAAACCTATCGCCATTTCTATTCGCCATATTTTTTAATAACTTGGAATCCCACATACAGAATGATAGAATTACCGGACTTGCATCTATCAGTAATTTTGTAAATGAACACCTTAACTTGTTTTTATATCTGACAGTATTTTTATATGCGGATGATACAGCCATTCTAGCTGACTCACCGAAAGCATTACACCTAAATTTAGATAGCTTTCACAACCATTGCCTTTCCTGCAAACTTAAAGTGAACGTATCAAAACGATAATCATCTTAATAATAATAATAATAATAATAATAATAATAATAATAATAATAATAATAATAATAATCGTTATTTATTGAGGGTAGCACTTCAAGTACACGGCCCGATCTAGCAGAGGCCCTCATTAACATATATACACATTTTTATATATATAATATGTACACATTTATACATCTTTGTACAGACAAGGAACTTAGGGAATCTATTTCTTATAATCATATAATATTCTGAATGTATTAAGAGTAATTTGAACAAAAGCTACTGATGCTTTCAACAGCAGCAAACTTTCAATCAAATTAACATTGATATATTCAGGATTGTAAAGTAAATTCCTTTCTTTTCTGCTGAAATGCTTTGGAAACAATGCAAGAAATAGAAATAACGATATTTTTATGTGCTAAAATATAGAAACTAATTCTCAATTTCGTAGACAAATACAGCTAAGCACATTATAACATACGATTATACATACATACATACAGAAACAATAGATTTAGTACAATTATTATCATTACCCACGCCGTCGAATGTCTTAACCCTTTAGTGACTAAATTTGTCAGGAAAACCTCGATTAGGTCTATCTATTGTGAAATGTCCGTTTCCAGAACAAGACAATGCCATTCTTGGAAATTTACCACCGGAAAGACTGGCTCGATTATCGCGAGCCAGTCTTTCCGGTGGTAAATTTCCATCTCTAAACGGAAGCTTAAAACACATTTCACAATTGGCGAACAGCATGTAGAAATTGTGGATGAATACCTTTTCCTAGGAGCAGTTTTTAAATATAATGGCAATTTCACCCCATGTATGAAAAGAAATCTTAATCAAGGAAATAAAGCTATGTCCGCCCTAGTAAAACGAATCAAAGAACTCCAAATACCAGTTGATCTCCAAAGCACGCTTTTCGACACAATGATCTCTCCAATCTTATTATACGCTTCCGAAGTATGGGGTTTTGAAAAGGGGGATATTATCGAAACATGCCAAAATAAATTCTTCAAGATCTTACTTAACCTAAATAATGGTACACCGACTGCAGTTATCCACGGGGAATTGGGCAAATATCCATTGCAAATAGCAATAAAGTGCAATATTATCAGATTCTAGGCTAATATAGTCAACGCCGGGTATAGCATGACCCCGTCTATCCTATATTACACATGCCTTGAATATGTCAATCAAAATCAGACTAAATTTAAATGGATAGAATGTATAAAAAGCATACTAACTTCCGCCGGAAATGAACAAGCTCTAAATGCAGAAAATATAAACACAAAACAAATGGTCAAGAACATTCGACAAACACTGCAAGAACAGTTCATTAGCAGATGGAAAAATGAATTACTCACATCTTCTCGGCTTACATTTTACTCTCCAATAAAAGATAGTTTTATATTTGAGAGGCATTTGACGATTCTGCCATCAAGGGAATCGAGGATTATGTGCCATTTCAGAACCCTGAATCGCAGATTGGCCGTAGAATCCCAGCGCTGGTTAGGTATTGACAGGGAAGAAAGAATGCACAGACTGCAACGAAATTGAAGATGAAATTCATTTCCTCTTTCATTATAGTAACCTCACTCAACAAAGAACTAAATATATATCAAATTATTATAGCCAAAACAACACCATCGAAAATGTGATGTGTGTGTGTGTGCGTGCGTGCGTGCGTGCGTGCGTGCGTGTGTGCGTGCGTGCGTGCGTGCGCGCGCGCGCGCGTGCGTGTGTGTGTATATGCATGTATGTGTGCATGTGTGTATGTATGTATGTATGTGTGTATGTATATGTGTATGTGTGTATGTATGTACAGATATGTATATATGTATCACCGCCAAGAAATGTATTATATTAATACCTCATATGCCTTTGTAAGGCCTGAGTGAATAAAGTCTGAAAGGTGTCTAGTTGCACGCCATCTTAGTGGATTTTTCGGTTCACCGAATACTGCTTTTGACACAATTTGCGTGAAATTAAGTAAATCATGTTTTCAGAATCGCAATCTAAATAGACTGAATTTGAAATTTGCTTTTGTTTTGAAAGTGTGTGTGTGTGCGAGCGAGCGAGCGAGCGTGAGTGGGTGGGTGGGTGGGTGGGTGGCTGCGTGCGTGCCTGTGGCGGGCGGGCGGGCGGGCGGGTGGGTGGGTGGTAGATGGATGGATGGATGGGTGAGTGGGTGGGTGTGTATGTGGATGGCTGGATTGCTGGTGAATGGATGGGTGGGTGATGGAGCGGGAGGGGAGGAACCGCGGGAGGTGGGGACTAAGGGATGGGTGGGGAGGAAAAGGGAGTGAGGGATATTTGGAAGGAGGAATTGAAGAGAGGGAGGTGGGTTTGAAGGAGGTAGGGATAGAGGGAGTGGGGCGGGAGAGCTGAATGAGGGACGGACGATTTGAAGGTTGGCGGGTTGGTAGGAAAGGAGAGTGGATGGAGGAATGAGGGAAATGGCGAAATGGTTTAGGAGGGAGGGAGGTGGGCGGAGGAGGGTGGGAGGGAGGGAAGGTGAGAGGAAGGAAGGAAGGAAGGCAGAAGGGAGGCAGGGCGGGAGATAGAGAAGTGGAGGGGAGGTGCAAGGGTTGGAGGGTGGGAGTGTGCTGGAAGGGGAGGGAGAGAGGGAGAGAGAGAGGAGGGGAGGGATAAAGGTAACGAGGATGGGGGAGGGAGGGGGAAGTGAAGGGTAGGAGGAAGGAAGGCGAGGACGAGGGATGAACAGGGTAGGGAGGGATGATGGAGAGGGTGGGAGGAAGGGAGGGAAGGAGGGGAAGGATGAAGCGCGGAGGGAGGAAAGGACGCTCGGAGTGGCGTGGAGGGAGGGAGGGAGGGGGAAGCACGGGAAAGAAGGGCGGAAGGAGGGAGGGGAGGTAGGTAGGAGGGAGGGAAGGGAGGAAGGAATGATGAGGCAGGAGGGAAATAGGGGTGGGGGAGAGATTAAGGGGTGTGACGGAGGAAGGGGTAGCGGGAGGGAGGTACGGAGGAGGGAGTGGGATGGAGGGGAGATAGGAGGGGTGTGTGTGGGTGTCTGGAGGGTGGATGGAAAGAAGAAAGGGGTTACGTAGTGGAGGACAGAGGGACAATTTGATGGAGAGCGGAGAAGGATAGCAGGAAGGGAGGATGGGCAGAAATGGAAGAAGGAGGAATGAGGAAAGGAGGGAGGACTGAATGGATGGATAAAGGGAGGGATGAAAGGAGGGACGGATGGGAAGGGAGGGAGGGACGGAGACATCGACGATTGGTTGGAGGGAAGGGGGAGAGAGAGAGAGAGTGAGGGACGGAGGGGTGGGGTCGAAGGGTCGGGGGACGGAATGAATGAATGAATGAATGAATGAATGACTGGAGGCAGGGAGAGTGTGAGGGAGGAAGGAAGGAATAGGGCAATGAACGATGTATGGCATGAGGGATGGGTGGGTGGGATTGAGGAAGGAAAGCATGGATTAAGGAAGAGGGTGAAGTGGCGGAGGGAGGGAGGCGAGAGGGTGGGAGGGAGCGATGGAGGGTGGCGTGAAGCGAGTGAGTGAGTGAGTGAGTGAGTGAGTGAGTGAGTGAGTGAGTGAGTGAGTGAGTGAGTGAGCGAGCGAGCAGGCGGACGGGCGGGAGGGCGGCCGACCGACCGACCGACTGAATGAGAGAAAATAAGGACTGAAGGAAGGAAAGAAGGATTGCACTGAGGGAGGGAGGGAGGAAGGGAGGTGCGCAGCAGGCAAGGGAGAGAGGGGTGTATGGAGGAAGAAAGGAAGCAATGAATGATGTAGTGAGTGATGGAGGGAGGAATGGAGCGTGGAAGGGAGGGAGGGGAGACAAGAAGGGAGGAATGGAGGAAAAAAGGAAGGAAGGGTGCAGGGAAGTAGGGGAGGAGAGAGCTGAGGAGGAAGTAAGGTGGAAGAGAGGGATAAAGGGAGGGAGGTTAATGGCGGTGTGTATGGAGGGATGAAGCAAGGAGGGAAGAAACGAAGGATAGATGGAAGGAGGAAGGAAGGAAGAATCCAAGAAAGGAGGGAAGGAACGAAGGAAGGAAGGGTGCGACGAATGGAGGGAGCGAGGTAAGGAGGAAGGAAGGCAACGAATGGAGTAACGCACGGGGAGGGAGGAATGGAAGGGGCTGGTGTTTGGGATGGAAGTGGAATGAAGTAGGGAGGAAGGAAGGGATGAAGGACGGATGTATGGAGGAAGGAATGGAGGAAGGGAGGGAAGGAGGGAGGGGGGAGGAATGAAGGAAGGGAGGGAGGGTGGAGAGGGGAGTGAGGGATGGGATGGAGAAAGAAAGGAGGCACTGAATGAGGTAGAGAGTGAGTGGAGGGAAGAATGGGGGGATGGAAGGGATGCAGGGAGGGAGAGAGGAAAGGATGAAGGAAAGACGGAATTAGGGAAGAAAGGAAGTAATGACACGGGCAGGAAGGGGAGGGAGGGGGAAAAGAAGGATGGGAGGGAAAGATAGATGGAGCGAGGTAGGGGTGGTGGGCAGGGAGGGTGAAGGAAGGAAAGAGTGAAGGAAGAAACGACGGGTGGATGGAAGGAAGAAAGCGAGGAAGGAAGGAAGGATGGATGAAAATAAGGACGGAGGCAATGAATGGAGTGGGGCATGAGAGGGCATGGAGAATGATGGTAAGTTGGAGAGGGAAGGAGAAGGAGGGAGAAAGAAATGAATGAAGGAAGAAAGGGTTTATGGGAGTTCATCCATCCAGCTAGCCAGCCAGCCAGCCGGTCAGACAGTCAGCCAGCCTGCCAGCCAGCCAGTCAGCCAATCAGCCGGCCGGCAGGTCAAGTCGGTAATTTATTTCTTCAGTAGCAGATTGTATTCGCATATTTAAACCATTTCCCGAATGCCTTTAGCAACCCGCTGAAATAATTTGGTGCGGTGAGCTTGCTTGAATGACAAACATTCTGTAAGTATTGCTTTGCAATACATGTCCCCTAACTAGTGATATAAATCTTTAGAGATTGACAGTCAAAAATCTCATTAAAAATTGTCAAAAGCAGCTGAAGCTCGAACTTGATCTATAACTTCTCATAACATAGCAATAAACCAAGTCTCAGTTATATATGGTGAAGGAGAAGGAAAGTCTTGAAAGCTGATATGTTTGTATTTCATAAGTCGAAAGGGGACATAACTCCATCAAAATGTTATGCATACGCCTGAAACTCGAACTTGGTCTGTAACTTCTCATAACAAAGCAATATAGCAATTCTCAGTATAATATCGTGAAAGACTGCGAAAAAAGTGCGGAAAACTAGTATTGCATAAGTCGAAAGGGGGCATAACTCCATGAAAAATTGACGAAAATGTCTGAAACTCGAACTTGCTCTGTAACACCTTACACTAAAGCAATGCACCGATCTTCGCTTAAATATCTTGAAGGAGTAGCAATTCTCAGTATAATATCTTGAAAGACTGCGAAAAAAGTGCGGGAGACTAATATTTTTCATATTGCATAAGTCGAAAGGGGGCATAATTCCATGAAAAATTGACGAAAATGTCTGAAACTGGAACTTGCTCGCTAACTCCTTACACTAAAGCGATGCACCGATTTTCCCTTAAATATCTTGAAGGAGTGCGGGAAAAAAAGTGCGGAAAGCTGATATTTTTCATATTTCCTAGGTCGAAGGGGGCCATAACTCCATAAAAAATTTACGCATACATCTGAAACTCGAACTTGATCTGTAATTTCTCATAAAAAAGCTATGTAGCAATTTTCAGTACAATATCTTGAAAGACTGCGAAAAAAGGTGCGGAAAACTAATATTTTTCATATTTCATAAGTCGAAAGGGGGCATAACTCCTTGAAAAATTGACGAAAATGTCTGAAACTCGAACTTGCTCTGTAACTCCTTATACTAAAGCGATGCACCGATTTTCACTTAAATATCTGGAAGGAGTGCGAAAAGTGTGGAAAGCTGATATTTTTCGTATTTCTTAACTCGAAAGGGGGCATAACTCTATCAAAAATTGACGTATACGTCTGAAACTCGAACTTGCTCTGTAACTTCTCATAACAAAGCAATAACCAATTCTCAGTTGAATACATTGAAGGACTGCGAAAAAAAGTGCGGAAAACCAACTGCGACAGACGGATAGACGGACAGACGGACGGACGGACGGACGAACAGACAGACAGACAGACAGACGGACAGACGGACAGATGGAGTGCAAACCTATAATCCCCCGGTTTTATCGGTAGGGGACTAATAAGCAGGTTCCTTCGATAAAATGGTTTAAATCATTGATCTCTGCGGCTAATCTAAAAGGTTAACTACACCTCAGAGTGAACCATATGTAATGAGCTTTCTTGAATAATGGTCAGTTTGCTTTGGTCAATGGTTCAAACAATTAATCTTTGCCGCTAATCTAAGAGATTATCCGCTCTTCATATTGAACCATAATCACAAGGACTGGCGATCCAATTCCCAGCAGAATTAGTTTTATATCACCATTTCTACAATTAAGTGATGCCATAAGGTTAACATTGATGTTTGACCACTCGCCTGCTCTCGTTATTGTGGTTTGGTAGTAAAGGCACGGTGCAGGTGAGTAGATATGTGATCCAAGAATAAGTTATATTTCTAAAACATATGATTATAGATAAGACACGAAGAGAAATGTCACCACCAGAACAGCAGACTTGAGTTTGTATTACGTTTGCATATACATAGTTTCTCACCTGTCACATTTATGGCGCCACCGACATACACGACATGCAGGATAGAGCTATCTTTAGTGTCAAAACTTCACTCTTTTGCTTCATCATGTCCTCGCTACTTCGCTCCTTCTTGTCTTCGATTTTTCGCTTCTTCGCATCTTCGCTTCTTCGTTCCTTCACGTCATCGCTCCTTCAGGTCTTCACTTCTTCGCATCTTCGTGTCTTCGTTTCTTCGCTCCTTCACTTCTTCGCATCTTCGCATCTTATCTTCACTCATTCACGCTTCACTCCTTTGCTCCATTGCCTTTTCACATCTTATCTTCACTCCTTCTTCGTTCCACTTTTTCGCTCCATCACATTTTTGCATCTTATCTTCGTGTTTTCGCATCTTATCATTCTTCGCATCGTGCTCCACATCTTATCTTGGCTCTTCACATCTTATCTTCGCTTTTTCGCATCTTATCTTTGCTTCTTTGCATCTTACCTTCACTCCGTCGCATTTTCACGAAAGAGCGATGGCCCTAATCAGTCACCATACAATACCGCACAGAATATTAGCAAATACATAGAACTAGATAGATCGTCCGTGTAACATTTTGGACATCCCTATGCCACCCCACCCACACTCCCACCCACCCACCCCATACTAACCTAACTACACTAACCAAACTGCCATCTAATCTATTCTATTCTTCTATCTACTAACAAATAGTACCAGCTGATAAATTTACAATGTCAAAATTATAATAATCGTCAACGGAAATGCCGACAGAATAGATCTATGACTGATGAAACGTTAGAGTCAATGGCACTGTGCTGTGGATATACTGAGTGGCCCAGTCTTTTGTGATGGCCCATAGGTCGAAAGGCCTGTATTAGTCAGATGGTTTATCAACTTTATCGTTACACGGTGGCCAAAAACACCAAATTTGGCACAGAGCATTTATGGGTTCATTAATTGATTTTAGCCTAGGCTCCATCTTCACAGTTTACGGGTTTTAATGGTCATGGAAACTGATTTTAGCAGAGAAATCTTATAACTGCCATTCAATTTCAAAATGGTGTCGGGAAATCCAAGATGGCCATCACAGAAAGTAGAAAATTCCATATCTCTGATTGTTGAAGGCATGGAAATCCAAATGAGGTACACAAAGGAGTCGCAGAACCCGATTCTTAGCAAACAACCTTGCTAATGTGGATCTGTACAGATATCACAGCCACACATCCTGGATGACTGCCACCCACAGTTGAAAATGGATTATTTCTGCTCAAATAGGGCTAAAATGGTCTGTTTGCGTAAGAAAACTAATATGCCCTCACACTGCGATTTTTGTTGTCATTAACCTTGATTTTTACCGAAGAAATCATTGTAATCTTTAATTACAGTGTACATTGGGTAAAATGTGATGTGAAATGTGAATTAAATCCATAGTTTTGCAGCATGCAGACAGGTATCATAATGCAATTAACCTAACATCGGCCTATGATTTGCCTGAACAATTACATCGGCAAACAGATGTACATGGTAAATTAGCTATGCTACATTGGCACGCTGTGCAGTTTCTTTTACATATGCATTTAACAAATTCTCTGCACGCACGAGAACTTCTGGAATCGTTGTCCAGACAGGTTGCCAAGACTCAGCTACTTTATTCCAAGTAAATTCAGTTGGACTTGGATGGTTCTGTTGCGTCAACATGCTGCTAGTCCATATGCCAGATTGGTACACCGCCCTCTTTGTGTACTGAAGAAGTGCATTCTGTGTGGGTGGTATTTTGTCTACAGCTTGACTTTTCAGGCAGAATAGCTCCCTACGGGCAGTGTTTACACTCGTCAGATTTCTTGTGTTATCATATAACAGGACAGCCAGGCGCTCGATCTTCTGAAATGTTTCAGATTCCATATCAACCTTTTCAAAAGGTTGAGTGGCCAGATGCACAAAAGTCTCAGTGACCGCTTCATATGCATGCCATGCCTTCCAGACTGATCTTTTCCCCTTTCCTAAATGCTGACGTTGTATCACATCCAGATAGGGCATGGAATACGGGTAGAGATCTTGATTTAGGCTCACCAAAGCGCACGCAGAGGGAATTGATACTGTAATGTGTGTAGTTCTTTCCCATTCCATAGGCAATTCGGAGGTCTACTAGGGAATTAATCTGTGAAAGATCATGGAACATGCCAGTAAGGATAACAACAACATCTGTATGCACAGTACGTACTTAGAGAGTTTTTTCTAACCATTCTGCAGTGCATGCTTCACGTGAACCATGATCCTTGTATCAGCTTCCTCCTGATTGCAGCTGGACATTTCGATCTCAGAACATTTTCATTAGCTGTGATATATACTGAACTTCCTGGGGGCCATTTGAAGTCTTCAGTCTTTGAGGAAAGAAACTCAAACGGCTCTTTCTTGTTGATTGAATCACGAAGGAAATCATTCCAGTTTCTTGGCATCTTTGTGTCACCAGATACCTTTCTGCGCACACCTTTTCCTCGTTTCTCCCTGGTTGATTCCTTCAGCCTATCTGGTATGTAAGTATCCCATACAACGTCCACTCGCTTTGTAGTCTGGAACTGCTGTTCCAGGTACTTAATACATACCTTGTCTACATATTCATTGAATGTCGTGACATTGGTAACAGGCAAACGTTGGACTATCACAGCACCGTCCAAAACTTTGCAGTCATATGTTGAAGGTGTCTTCCTCTGGCTCAGCTCCTCAAGACATTGCAAAACTTGAGATTTTGTACCAGGCAGATTTAGTTTTCCAAGGTCGGACAAGGAAGGTGGATATGACTGAACCTCGTGGGCAAAGAATTCGTTCATATCACCATCCCTATTTTGCAAGGAGATGTATAGCTGACCGAAAAGTGCTACATTGTCCTGAAGCACTTTTACTTTCTTGCCGTCCTTGGATGTTAATTTGACTTTCATTGAGAATAAGGGTAATGAATTCTTTGAGATTGGATCATGAATGGATCGAGTGCAACCCTCAAGCACTGCCTTTATATACTCCTGGTGTTTCTTCTTGCGTGTGTCTTCCATTGTACGAACTCTACTTTTTATGACCTCATCTGTGCAACTTAGGCTATCAAGAGTTACTAACACGGGGAGGTCATCCAGGAAGGGATTGCCCATCTTATCTATGACTTTAGATAGGCTATCAACCTGTTGTTGAAGCGTCTTCTCTGTTGTAAATCCCTGTTCATTGTGCTGGAAATTTGTAGGACTGTTCGGATCATCGTCAACAATATATTCCTTCTGGAATTGTTTCATGAGCCTGGTTAGCTCTGGTCCAGATGTCATCCAGCGTCTGAAGGCAACTGGATTCTCAGTTAGGCCTATTGCACCCCAGACCCTTTCACAACTTTATTTTCTTGTTTATGTGCCTGATCAATTGCGATAGCAGAATACCGATGTGTGGTCTTCGAGAATACCCCGTGGTGTTGATCCTCAAGCTCATCTCTGATTGGTTTCGGCAGAGATTTAATGTCTCTTATATGGGCAGAGGGTCACCTAGCATAGTTCACGTGGTCTAATGCAAAGAACAGAGGTACAAGCTCCTCAAGAACACACATATACAGTGAAAAGTTCCTCTTCCGGTGGGCTCTTACAAATATCAGGATCACAATCCCATATCGCGCCATCAAATCCTAGAACTTGAAAGTTGGACACTTTTCACACATTGAAGATTTTCTGACCTTCGTGGTTCGATGATGACGTCTTCAGTAGTGAATCCCGCTTCATTACCGGCAACCAGATAATGTTGCTGCGACAACAGTTATCGGTAACGGAGAAGGAGAAAGGCAGTCTGGCTCGCCTCGTCTGACAGGTGGTAGGTGACGATATTTTCTATCGACTACTGGGCCTATCTGACGCGATGTTCCTCAGGTAAGGACTGGAGGTTTCCTCCAGCTCACGGCTAGGTTCCTAACACTAACAAACTTGACCAACGCCGAACTTACATATACGTAAGTTAAACTATTTATTTTACAAATATACAAGGTTTCAAAGCAAGGAGCAGAATAGCTCATAAATCAAACTTGGTACAATCAATGTACTAAACTAATAAATCTATTCTAACTTAAATACGACAGAGCTTCGTTATGCTAGTCAATAGCTCACAGTACTGAACGTCAGCGTGACGTTCAGGATTCACGGTGGTGAATTGAATAATCTATAAGTCTGAAATCCTGACTTATATACAACTTATCTTGTCCTCTAGCCAAGTTCTATAACTATCATAATAATTAGATTCTACCTGAATCCGTTAAATGACTCTTCTAGGTATGTTATAAGCACAGCTTGATTGGCCCGGACAATCAGTCCATCAATCAACTTCTGCTTATCTCTTCCTAGAAGTTTCTACCTAATAAACGTCGGTCGTTCTGACCAATCAACGATCCCTGTATTTCGATTTCAATTCCAAAACCTCTTCTATTTAACTCTCTGCTACAGAGTTTGATCGACACTCATTGATTGTGAGCTATTCTTCTATGGAGATGATGCCTCACATAGACAAGGCAGTTGTAGCTGGTTCTGATTTGATGCGATCTGTCAGCTAACTAACAACATTACGGAATGTGTTGTTGTTGCATGCCATTGTATGAGTGACATAAAGTTGATATACAAATTTCGATTATGTTATTAATTCCTACAATACGCTACAATGTCCATGTCCTGTCCATTGCCTATTGATGGATAAGCATGTAGGATGCCAGAGTTAATAGGCACATGAGCTGTATGATCTCATTGCCAGCTGATGTTGTTCCATTCTCATGTGAGAATCTAGAATGCCTACGTCATCGACTAAGTCCCTTTGTCACGTCCGACTCCAGTGATTCTTATACCACGATTATTTTCCAAACTATCGCTCCAACCAACTGCTGAATATCATAAAAGTGTATGCCGACTGAACAGCAACAACTTTCATCTAAACTATTTCCAGATACACATCAACTCAGAACCGTGGGACTCATTCTAATCAATTCGCCTATTTCAATTTTGACGATAAAACTTTATCCATCCATCCTGAGTGTGCTACATTCACACACCATCTATTTAGAAACTGAATGTCATCAGCACTAGCTGATGTCAACTAGCTGATGTAATAATAATAACTAAATATTGAAAGTATAAAGTCAACCGGTCCATTAGCTCACCTGGTATTTTCAAATCATAAATTTCTCTTAGGACTTACTCGAAGATATAAGACATCTAGCGGGGTCATATATATATATATATATATATATATATATATATATATATATATATATATATATATATATATATATGTTTATATATTTAGACTCCACTCTGGCGGTCATCTTGGCAAATGGTCGTCTATGTGTCGATTTGGCAATGCCTCCACATCTGAAAATATTTAGAATATATTTGTCTACACATATGCCAAATTTGATGATTCAAAGTGCACAATTGTTATGTTAATCTGTCCCGCTAATATTATTGGCTATAAATACCCATGTTTTGGTATTATATCTTCACGCCTATGAATTTTACATGTAGAGATTGTAACATTTGACTTTATGTGGCGGCCATCTTGAAATTATAAGCATAGAGGGTACCTTGCCCCAAATCAGTTTCAGTGACTACAACACCCCTGGTGACACCTCATTTGTCTCTCTGTCACTCCTACAGCCAGAGATATGTAATATTTTATTTTCAGCGGCGGCCATCTTGGATTTATGGACACCATCTTGAAAATGATTGGTATATTCAACGCACCTTGCCCAAAATCAGTTCCGGTGACTTAAAAAACCACTGGTTTGACACCTCATTTGGCTCAATACGACTCCTACACCTAGAGATATGTGATATTTTGTTTTTACCTGCGGCCATTTTGGATTTTGGCCGCAATCTTGGAAAATCGGAAACAATGAAGATGGCTCCTATACTAGGCTAAAATCAATTGTTAGGCTCAAATGAAGACTCATACCAAATTTGGTGCTTTTGTCCGCCAAGTAACATTTTGCCTAAAAATTGTTGCTAAGCCACCTGACTATATGGGTAGGGTGACACAAGTAGGCATAGCGGCTGAAAAATGTGGTGAATCGACGATCACTAATTTAAGCTATATTATGCCCGAATCACGTGCGTCGCGAATAATGGTGATCTCACCACACCAAGCTTCCTTTCTTCATTTTATATGGAGCAGCGATTCCAGATGCCTCCCCTCTTTGATACTTGAATTTAGGGCCATTGGTGTTGCGAAGAAGAAAACTGCCTAGAATATAAATTCAGCCCAGCAAAGACATTAATACCGTTTTGAACCTGGCGTGAATGGGGCTTGTTTAACACGGACCCTAATTATACGCCAACCAAATCAATCAATCATCACCATGTGTAATCAGCAATACGTAGATTCGTTTCTATAGATAAGCATCGGCAGGGATCGATCGAGCCAACACAGGCTAAGTGGGGGGGGGGGGGGAGGCGTAGCTAGAGATGGGCGTGGCATGGCTAAGACTGGAAAGGTCCATTGTTGCACTATTTTTACAAGACAAATTTGAAATGTAAATCGGTCATTAGCTGTTTTGAAGCAATCATTTATTCGAAGGAGCGCACTTCTGCTACAATTTTCTAGCAATGCCACGCCCGTTTCTATCCAAGCTCCTTCCACTTTTATGTGTGCTGGAATATATTTGAAACTTTGCTACCTGGATTCCCAGCATCTAAATATCAAGGTCACTATACAGGTAAGATGTTGATTATATTGAAACTAATATCACTGGTGGCTTTTTCTGCGTATGTCAGCAACAGCTCCCCGCCAAATTAGTTTCAAACTATTCAACAGAACGTTAATCAATTTGTAAATTCGTCAAAGACACACAATTCGTACACTCTCTTGTCCGACTTTTCTATAATCATGCCGGAGATATACGGCATTTAATTGTGACGTCATTTAACATGTGCCATATTTGATTATGACGTGCGATGCTTACATATTACAGATCATGGTGGCTGGTCTGACTGGATGGGGTGGAGTCGATGCCCGGGATCGTGTGGTCAAAGTACGAGACAGAGGACTCGCTCGTGTAACAGTCCAGTTCCTTCTTTTGGTGGTAGAGGATGTGTGGGCGCGGAACTTGATAGCGACAATTGCCTCAACGTACAATGTCCGGGTAAGGAGATTTAGCGAATGCGTCATCGCTGATTTATCAACATGAATTGTTCATCTATGCATTCATCCTCGATGTCTTTTTAAAAACTTGTTTTATAAAGCATTTCTGTCTTAGTCGCAGTGGCGTAGTATAATGTCTGCGAGTTGACTGCTGACGCCGCAATGGATGAATCAAGTCTGTCACTCAAGTATTCAACGTCATAATCAAAATTACGTCACCTATAGGCTGATGTCATAATCATACAGACAATTATCCGCCATGAACGGTGGCCGTGGTCCGTCAGTTGTACGAATTGTATGTCTTTACTACTTAATAAACATTCTGCCATAGTCAGCAACAGCCCAAATTAGTTTCAATATATTCAACAGCTTACTGAAAATTGACGTGAAACTGGGACTCAGGAATTCAGGGTTCAACGTATATCAATCGACCCGGACACGCGCAAAGCATGGGCGGAGCTTAGCTAAAGATGGGTGGGGTATAACTCAAAGTGAATTCATCGAATGAGTATTGTCTTAAGAACAGTTTCTATTAAGTCACATTGCAATTATACGAAAGCCCAGAAGGCTCATTCGAAATTCAAAATTCAAAACTCGAGTTCGAAATTCAAATCTTAATCAACCAATTATAAACAGTCTTATATATTGAAAATCACTATCCCTACATATACACCCACTGCTACCATCCAGTACCTATGCTCATGGCTACCCTTATCCATAACCACCAATACACGCATAGATATTTAAACTGTACCAGACCCACATACTCATAGCCACCCTACATCTATCACTGGCCTACCCATACACCCATTGTTCTTACCCATACATGTCCAACTTTACCATATTACGCCATATCAATCTCTACACCATACAGACATTGCTAGCCATTGGCATATGCACATTGTACCCACACCCATATCTGCCCCTAACAATACACCATAGCCCAACCCCTACCCTTACCCCATGCCATACAACTACCCCTGCTGCACATATTAATAAAGCCACGACTGCATTATCCTAGCCTATTAACATAGCACAGCATAGTCTAGCCTAGTCTAGTCTAAAGACTTAGTAGCATAGCCTACTAGATCCGCTAACTAGCATGGCTTAGCCTACTGGATTACCATAAATTAGTCTACCTGCATAGCATACTAACCTAGGCTGCCTAACCTACTAGCTGGATTACGCTATTAGCCTGACACGCCCTACTGGCTTGCCTACCAGGCTGATTAAGCTACAATTCTAACATTCTAGACAACTGGCTAAGCATCGTAGCCCGGTCTGGCCTACTGGTCTATCCTACTAGCCTAGCACATACTAGTCTAGACTACTAGGCTAATCTACTGGCCTACTAGTCTAAACCTTTAGCCTACTGGCATAGCCGATTAATATATTCTAAACCTAGAGGGTTGGCCTACTACTTCCTAGGCTACTTGACCAAGATAGTGGCCTCACCTACGAACAGAGCCCCCTAGCTGTTGTCTAATACACATGTTGCCTCGTATACTAGATCATAGCCAAGCCTAGCATAATAGTTTGACTACTATCTTAGCCTACTAGCCAGCTAACCTACTTACCTAGCCTACGGTGCTAGCCTAATAGCCTGCTAGCATTCTGGATAGCCTCCACTTACTAGCCTAGCATACTGGTCTAGCCTATGACCCTAAACTCCCAATATACTGGTGCTACCTACTAACCTACAACACTAGCCAGCTACTGGCATATCATACTAGCCAGGTATAACCTAGTCTACTAACCTAGGGCACTGGTTTAACATACTCGCATATCCGTCTAACCTACCGGCTTATCCCTTCTACTAACCTGGCCTAGCCTGCTGGCCTACATATTAGCATAACCTAGTGGTCTAACATACATGCATACTCTCCTAACATAGCAGCCCTGTCTGGCTAACTGGCCCATCATACTAATAGTTCAGCTTCCTGGCTTAGCATACTAGCTTGGACTAGCCTACTGGTCTAGCATACTAGGGTGTGTATGCATACGTGCATGTGCGCGCGTATGTGCATGTGCGTGTGCGTGAGTGCGAGTTAGGGTGCCTGATGTTGATGAGTACTTGGGGTAGGTGGTGTGGTGCCTATACGTACGTATGTTGGGTGCATAATTAAGTACTTGGGGTTGTGTGGGTATGTACTTACAATCTGAGGTTGGTGCGTAGGCGTTTCAGTTTTTGTATTGGTGGAGGGTATACACTTCGGGCCATGTGTATATATGTACTGGAATAATATTTGCATCTGTGGATATATGTAACACATTACTATGCCGATAAGCTGAGCAAAAGTTTATTCATAAGGTTAGTTATGTGTATATGGGTAGATTGTTATGGTATATTGGACGGTTAACTTTGCATGTATGGTGTGGGCATCTATTTGTGTGGGTGTAGTGGTAGTTATGCGGATAAGGATAACTCTTAGAGTAGGAGTAGCTATGAAGTAGGGTTAGCTATGCTGCCAGTGGTATTGGTAGCATTTGTGGCATGGGTAACTATTGGTGTCGGGGTATGGTTAGTGGTAGCTGTTCTACCCGGTCCTCTCAGCTACCCATATCACACTATATCAGCCATTTTCCTGTACTACCCATACCCACATAGCTATTCCAGCCGCAGCTACACATGTATCCGTAAATACCCATAGCCCAATAGCTACCATACCCAATCGTTACTCGACACGTAGGTACCCGTACCCACATCTACGCCAAACATATATCTACCATATCTATGTCCACATAGCTAACCATACCAATAACATAACTATCCAAATCCTACACTACCCAGATGCTAAGTATGCTATAGCGCACCGCTACCCATATCCCCATTGCTATCAGAATTACTCTAAATCCATAGTTATCTCTATCCTACTACATAGCTACCCATACCACGACATACAGACCTTTGCCAACAGCTACTCCTATTACATAGCTAATCACATAGTGACCCATACGGGTATCCCCATATCTACCATGCGTATAGCTACTTGGCCTAGAGTTGCCCCATAGCCCATAGTTACCCAACCCTATAACTACCATGAACTATACCCACATTCGAACAGTAGGGTAATCAAATGATATATGCCAGGAGGTTGGTCAGTTATGACAGTCCTGCAGGTTAGCTGGCTAATGGACTTGGGATAGCAGGTCAAGCTAGTAGGCTATGCAAGCAGGTTAGGCTGGTAGAGTATGCTATTTGGACTGAGTAGTAGACTTGTATGTAGGAAGCATAGGATAGTAGAGAATGCTAGTAGGCTAGGCCTGTAAAGTATGATTGTACGTTATGCCAGTAGGCCAGATTGGGTTACTATGCAAGGAGAGTAGACATGTAAGTTAGACAAGTAAAGTAGGCCAGATTGGGTTACTATGCAAGGAGAGTAGACATGTAAGTTAGACAAGTAAAGTAGGCCAGATTGGGTTACTATGCAAGGAGAGTAGACATGTAAGTTAGACAAGTAAAGTAGGCCAGATTGGGTTACTATGCAAGGAGAGTAGACATGTAAGTTAGACAAGTAAAGTAGGCTAGGTTGGGAGGTTGGCTAGTAGGACAAAAGTGGCCAGCCAGTAAATTATCAGACTATGTTAGTAGGTTAGCTCAGTAGGCTGGATCAGTAGGGTATGTTGGTAGGCTAGTTCCGGCTAGTAGGCTAGACCATTAGGTCAGGTGTGGCTACTAAGATAGGCGAGTGGGTTAATATGCTAGACCAGTACGTTATGAACACGGGCTAGACTAGTAGGTTAGGCTAAGCCAATAGATTAGTAGTTATGACAGTATATTATTCTGCTAAGTTAAGCCGGAATGCTATATTAGGTCAATATGCGTGTAGGTTAAACACGTGGGAAATGCCAGTAGGTTAATAGGCCAGGCCAGCAGGGTAGTTTGGTACTATAATCCAGTATCCAAGGCTATGTTATTAGGTTCGGCCAGTAGGTGAAGCCAGTGGGCTAGTAGATTCTACCAGTAGGATATGTCAGTTGGTTAGTTGGTTTGGCTAGTCATAGGTATAAGCTAGGAGCCGACGTTAGCAGGATAGGCTCGAAGAGTAGGCTAGTAGACTAACTCACTAGGCTATGTTAGTCTAGTAGAATAAGCCAATAGGCCAGTATTTTAGTTGGATAGGCTAGCAGGCTAGCTAGTATGCTAGCCCAGTATGCTAGATTAGATGTTGGATAGGCCAGTAGGAGTTTAGCTTAGGCCTGTAGGCTAAGTGTGTAAAATATGATAGCTCACGAGGCCTGTAAGCTAGTAGATTAGCCTAGTATGCTAGACCCGTAGGTTATCCCAGTAGGCCAGGCCAGGAGGCCAAGCTAGGCGGGTAGGCTATGGTAGGCTAGCAAGTGAGCTAGTAGGCTAGGTTGGCTGTGTCCGTAGGCTTGTTAGCATGCTATGCTAGTATGATAGCCAAACAGCCTAGGCTAGTAGGCTAGGCTAAGGTAATGGCGGTCGTGTTGGTATGGGTAGTGGTAGTGTCTTGTATATGATAGTGATGATTATATGGTAAATGTGTCTGTGGGTGTAATAGTATAGATAGATATGGGGATGTATGTGTGATTATAAGCAGAGGCAATGTATGTATAAGTGAGTGTATGTGTAGAGTAGCAATTCGTGTATATGTAGGGCGTAGCTATTGGTAGATGTAGCGATATGTGTGTATTGGCCTGGATAGGTATGGATAAGATAGCTATTGGTGTATTGGTGCAGTAGTTATGGGTCAAGTTCGACTCGCTAACTGTAGTCAGTTTGCTGGTTTAATGATCATGCGCAGTTGCTATGCCCAGTGGAACTTGATCGTAGTCGACTATAGTTCGTTGGTACCCGGTTCCCTATTGAATTACTATTGCAGAAAATTTGGAACCGGGTACTGGTCGCCATTAACGCTTTCTATCGTCTGTTTTGATGACCTACGAAAATGGGTTATTTTTGTCCGCTAAGCCGTCAACAAGCGTCCATATGGCATAAAGTTGGAAGGAATATGGGCTTGGGAACATTGACATACAATGGGAAAGCATAATTTCATCAAACCTAAGCTATTTAGTGAAGTATTTACACTTTTATATGCATTTATTCGTGGCAAGCGATCGGTGTCAGCCATTTTGAAATTTACGCAAATATCGGACTAACCATCTGAACCGAGGTCGGGTGCTCGGTTGACTATAGTTGACTAGCTAGTTAACTATTTGAAGTTCGACTGGTACTCTAGTTAGCTATAGCTAACTATGGTTAGGAGTCGAACTTGACCCTAGATGTTTTGATAGAATTTCGGACTATGTGCAGCATACATACTCATATAATGTCAAACAGACACATAGTGACTCAGGTTGTGGCAAAAGCTCCCAGAATCTAGTCTTGTCCTCACTCCATTTACCACCATGGACTAACATTCAGGACCTCCATGGGTAATTTAGGACGGTAGCGTATCCTTGCTGGCACAGAAACTGGTGATTTTACAGATAAATACTTGTGAAAATATGCATAGTAAAAATTGCCTCTATAGTGTTCCGTTTTAGCGCTATCTATCGCTGATTTTGTCCAAAACCAAGCGAAAATTAAATATGCTGCTATTGAAATGCGGTGATAACATAACGAAGCTAAGATTTTCAATTCTAATTCTAATAAGTGATAGGTATATTAGTACGAATGTGTAGTGTACAGCCAATTAGTTTGGGGTACATATTGGCCATTGCCATGATATGCATTTGTGGGTCATATTTCCATCAGCAATAGGCAATAACATTACCTTTTTTGTTCAAGAAGGATGTAAATGTTTCTCCATTTGTTTCAGAAACAGAAATCGTCATCGACCTTGCATCAGCCATAATTGTTTCAGACTGCACAGACGTAAAATATGATTGGGTGGATTAAGATTTGAACTACGAAATCACGTTTTGAATTTTGAAGTCGAGTTTTGAATTTTGAATCTTGAATTTCGAATGAGCCTTCTGGGCTTACGTACAGTTATGCCTACCCGTTATGTAGCCTTATATGTTATGTGTGTACACGCATGCGTGCGTGCATGCGTATGTGCTTGATCATGTGCGCGTGTGTACGTTACTCCGTCCATCCGTCCGTCTATTCTGGCAAATATGACACAGCTTCCTCGGGGTGGGGAGGGGGTGGTGTTATGAACCGATCTTGTGGCGGATGGTGACCCTCCTCTTCTAAGTAGGCACCCATATACATACAATTATTTATTTTGCCACAGCATTTATAAAAGGATGTTTATTTGTGTTGGCTGGCACTCTCCGCTGGGCGGTGGATGGAGTTATGTGACGTGCTGGTGGACTAGGCTAGAGCGCCAAGTCGTACAACCCCCCCCCCCCCCCCCCATTCTTTCTGTTGGACCTATGCCTTAACAGGTGCCATGCCGTTATCAAGGACGTTCAATCCCAACAATTGAGGATCCGATTGTAGTTCGGATCGACCGGTCGGATACCGGCCATACCAGCTGAGCTGGGTACGCGCCACCCGTCCTGGATTCGTTTCCTGAACACGCCCCTCTGGGTAGAGCCATACGCGTATATAGGCCTATGGGAGAGATAGTGTGTTGAAAAATGACTAAGTTTGTTAAAGCGCATGATGCGCATGCGTGCTAGGACGCTGTTTATAAGGAACGCGTAGTTACGACCTAGATAGGATGGCGCTTTTAGTGTACCGAGATGGTACCCTGCAATCCTTATTGATTGCCTGTTCCCGTTAAGTCTGGCATTAATCAAGACCAGAATTTAACGGGCTTTTTAAATCTGTAAACCATTTCAAAATCGGTTGAGAAATGGCTAAGTTATCCAGGGAAAACTTTTCATGATTGTGTTCGAAATATTGCCGTGACGTCATAACCACGTGGACTCAAAGCTTCTAGAATGTTCTAGAACGTTCGACTACGCTATTATTAGCTGCGCGCTGATTGGCTCTTGCTCGAACGATGATTGGACGAAGCCTGCGCCTTTGACGTCGCGAGGAGTATAAAAGGAGAAGCGATCCAGTGATCGAGAGCATCCTCGGCCATGGGCCGAACAGGTTGGATCTGTACCAGCTACTAATAAGCGCGACAGACAATACGCGTCTTTCTTTGCTATGTGTCAGGTTTTTATCCCGTAACGTGCAGTTCTCCAACCCACCGCACTAAAACAATTTTTTAACTCCCCCTTTACGGGAGTAATTTGGCACTTCTGATAATTGTTCACGAATACCAACAGCCACATTCGGAATACAAATTTGCGGCGAGGCCTTTACGGCGTGAATATGTGAGTAGAGATGGGATGTTCTTTGATGGATGACTCGCCGGATCTGCCGGCCACGCCTAAAAGTGGTACTTCAATCGCCGCTGCACTAATATCGTGTCGGTTCTTTCGACATTTTCGACCGCAGCAAGTAAACTCTGCCCGGTGTATCTTCAGAGCTGGTTGACGTACCCAACACCGTGAAGCTTTGTTTTGTATCCTCGTTTGCCTCTGACAGCCCCCGCTAGTGACGGGTTGTTTATACCTTCCATTCGTGCCATCGGTGTACGGGAACTTTCTCCACCACGTAGTACTATCGTATCTTTTACTGACTGCTCGTTAACCATTCTATTAGGCCTACAGCACTAAGCGATGCACTCCCACCATGAGTATTCTTGCGGAAGTCTTCTTTGCGGAAAACAGCTTGCGGGAACCAACCTGTGGGAACTTTCCAGCTTCCGGAGAGCGCATCATTTCACGTCGACTACGGATCAATGTATCGATTTCAGTAACATGGTAGCCTAACTTAAGAGTGACTACTGAGTATTCAAGTAACTATACTTCACAGTTTAATTATTTCTCTATATGGGTTTTGTTAATTATATTGTATCCGCAATAACAGTCCCGATGCCTAAAAGGAACTGTAACGGTCATAGGACCGCTAGTTATAATTTCTGTATTTGTTAATACTAAGGTAGGTTCGTTAACCTGTACTGTCATATATTTTTTGATCACTCGACACTGTATAGATTGTTCTGGTTAGATTATGTATATATATATGGCCAGTGGCCATCCGTTCTTATGTTTTGTTTATTCATAGAAAATATAGGACTGCAGTGCACGTAGGAAACACTATACAGCAACACTTATATATGCAACATTTTCTCCCACAACCAACAATTTTTCACTGAGGTCGCTGTCCGTGCTATAACTCTGTTTAGCCCGGCATGCTACCGACTAAACCTTTTCTATTCAGCACAATAGGATAGGTTCGAAACGATTAGAGACACTTTCTTCATTACATACTGTGTAATATACTCTTCTCTTCTGGTAGTGCGATAATCTAGCCCCACACTCCAGTAAGACTCATAAGTAAGATTTTGTCTCTCTTCGTGTTCCACTCAGCCTTGTGGCTTCTTATTTGTTTGGATGTCCATATCCGCACCATGGGCTGATCCGACTCTGGGAAACTATTGGGGGTTCCGAGCGGTGATGGCCAGGGTGTGGTGTCACATACATTTCCCTTGTATCTTTAGATACTTAGTAGTTAGCATTTTAGTCCATGTAGGAAAGCACTGCGAAAACATATATTAATTATTATTATCTAATTTACTGACAATCTTCCCGCACCGCAGTGCAAAACTGGCAACTTGTATATAAACCTAACGACAGGTTAAACGGTTAGTTCCATAGGACCGGTGACGGGCGAGATACGTACCCCCACCGAATTCCATAAGAATGTCTGGGCATGATATGTAGATCTGCCACGCCCTTGTGGGAAGGACATTTACGGTGGGTATTCGTCTCTCTTACCCCCACCATAACGATAGAACAATGGTCTAACAGTGCTTTCGTGAAAAGTAACCCATGTCTTGTAACGTTTTATGTGGTTACGGGGCGGGATAATCGGATTCTTATCCAGTTCGGAGATCTTGCTACGTAACATGTATGAGCGCTGTCTTCAGTATTGATGTCTTAGGGCATCTGTTCTCGGTCACAGCCGTGTCTAATAGCTATGTAGATACCAGCCAGTTGCGGCCAACTAAAAGCGAATTAAGCAAAGCAGAAGGCCTGCATAAATAAAGTGGCAACTACTGATACAGTAGACCAAGAACTACATAAGACGGTGACAAGGGAATCCATCGGGAATCCTTCGTCCCGTCTTCACGTAAAACAGTGCGCATCCATATAGTCATATTCTCCCTAGGTATGGTCTTTTCTTTCTAAAGCATTTTTGATAGAACTATTAGGGTAGGCCCATTTTTACCTACTTTTCTTCTTCCGCTTTATGCAGTGGCGACACCTTCTAGAGACGGAAGCCCGCACAAGGCACTTGCCTCTCGCAAGGATTCAGCGACGACGTCCACGCCAGGATAATACTCCTCACCCAAACTAGCACTAGGAGTAGTGCCCGCGTGAGGCACATAACCTTTCGTCCTAGATAACCTTCTTTCTTTCAGCAAAGAGGTATAATAACTTATATTAAGTTAATCAGTTAAGTCTCGTGTACGGGAGCCTCCCTTGCGGGGATGCCACTGCGGACCTACGAGTCTGTGTGGTACCTCCGGGAGCCCCATGTTCAAAAGTTCATCTACCCGTCTCTATGTCTCGTATTTTCGTATGCTCTGATTGTAGTTTTATCTAGCATATTTTTAATCGTTTAGGTAAACGCATTGTAGACGTATATTTTTTAGGTCACCAAATCAAATCTTGTAAGTCCATAGATCACGAACTTGCTATGGACAGGCATACGGATGACACAAATTCTTGGGATGAGACCGTTGTGTTTAATGTTCGCGACGACGGTCGCACAGCCCCACCGGAACGATTGAGTTCCACCGGCCTTAGGAGCCGGTTTTTGTTTCCCGCAGGGCAGTCTCGTACAAGGTCCGTCACCCCGAGACTGGATGCTAACCAGCGTCATCACTCGTCGTGCACTTGCGGCGCGGCGAGTCAACATGATACACCGGAACGGCCCGACACTACTCGGCGAGCTACACGATCACTCACTTTCAGTATATCACATCATATTTAATTACGTCACATGTAGGCTGACATCACAATCAATAGAGACGTATCTACCTCCATTGGAAAGTCAGTTAAGTGAATGAAGTCTTTACCATTTACTAAAATATTCTGTTAAATATTTTGTAACTGATTTCACTGTGTGCTAGTCATCAAGTGCCCAGTCAAATTAGTTTCAAATTATTGAGCAGCTTTCCTGTATACCCAGCGAACAATGCTACGTATGTGTATTCATTGGTCCAACGTAGTTTTAGCTCGTTGGATTACGTTGGTCCAACATATGACGTATTTTTTCCAAAGTAGGTACAACGCTGGCTCAACGTGCCTAATCCTCTATGATTCATCTAGCGTAATGCCAATGTTGAGCCAACGACACCATAAGTAAGGCCAGCCTAGGAAGGTCACCGAGCAAAACTATGTTGAGACAACGAATAAATGTTTGATGGGTAGTTTAACTTGAAATTGTGATTTTGGTAATTCACGGTTCAATGTATATAAATCTATCTTAACGCGCAAAACATGGGCGGTACTTACCGAAAATGTGTTGGGTGGGGTGGGGGCATATCTAGTAATAGATCCCTCTATTATTATTATTACTATTATTATTATTATTATAAATTCGCCATGTTAATAATTTTGATTGGCATTCATATTACGTTCTATACATGTTGTGTAACTTCTATTGTATGTGTTAACCATTTAGAAATATAAAATGCTTCAAAGTGAACATATTGGTTGCATTATAAGGACTGGATGTAATAGACCCGCAACTTCCTATTGCTGTTTATATTAATTACCACCTATTTCATTAGACCTTTAAATCTTAGTTATCCCTAATCATTTGTGAGGGTAATGGGGGAACTGATTTTGTTGATTTCCTACACAATTTCTGTTTTGTCACGTGTTCACTTTTGCTATGCTATGGCAGGAGAGTACTGCTATATTATCTAAAACATCGCATAAGGCAATGCATGCTTATTGTTATGCAGACAGTTGGACAGGTGGGTTGGCGGGCGGGCAGGTAGGCTGGCAGTCGGACTGGTGGGTGGGGAGGGATGGGCCGGGTACTGGCTGGCAGGCAGGCAGGCAGGCAGACAGATAGGTAGGCAGGCAGGGAGGCAGGCCGGCCTGAATACAATGCACCTTTCTCCTTACGGGCGTTGGGTGAGTGTAATAACTATAACAGAAAATGTTATTTTGCTTTATTTAAGTGAATGGCCAATGGTCGGCATGGTCACCATGGACTGCATGTTCCAGGTCATGCAATAGTGGCATACAGGTACGGAATCGTCTGTGTAGCAACCCGGTATCCAAGTATGGCGGATTGATTTGTCCTGGGGGAGAACGGGAACAACGGACGTGTGAGACGCAAAGAAAATGTCAAGGTAATGACAGCGCCACAAAAGTATATATATTCAGGCAGCATGTGAATCCCCGTGGGCATTTTGTGATGAAATCAAGCCACCCATATGGATGTCTTTAGGATAACCCAAGGAATAATATAAACTTTGATGGCAGTTTGGGAATCTACTCTGGGCACTGTAATAACTTTTTTCCAGAAAACCTGTGAATGTGCACATTTTCCTATAGTATTCTATCAATTTAACCCAATTTCATCCATTGACTATATATGTGGGTTTTATTTTGTCCAAACTAAATACTGATTATTAGAATAAATAGGCCCTACTAACATGAAATTATATAGTAATATATGTTTGTAATGGTTTTCCTCATGACGGCGTAGGTATGGTTGTAAGCGGTATCTGTCTGCCTGTCTATATGGCTCCCGGCAGCGTAACTCAGGGTTGGGAGAATGTAGAATCGACTTTTGGCACATGGATTCATGATTTTAATGGTTTGAAAAAATTACGGTTTGAGATCTAAAGGTCAAATGTCTAGTCCACGATGAAAGAATGGAGAACCAGCAGATTCGCCACACAAGTTGACGTAGTTGTTACTTTATTGTGAATAATCCTAGAATTCTTCAAACTTACACTTATCCGTTATGTTTTAATTAGGCATACATGTAGTATCATCTTTACTCATCTCAATGGATCCAATAAATAGAAATAATGTAAAGTTTGTATATAATGGCTAACCTATGAGCACTAACAAATACTAATTAAATACAACCGATCACAGAATAGAAGGATTTGATTTGATTTCAATGTGAACATTCCGACATGTTTTTGGTTACCATACACTGACATGTAATTGACAACCTACCATTGGGTCAGGGCGACACCACTCATAGCTTCATTTACACATGGGTGGCAGGCACGACTGTTAGTACTCGAGTAGGCACAATATACCAACACAAAAACATGGTTTAATCATCATAATAGATATCTTATTAGCTCACCTGGCCTGAAAGCCCAAGTGGGCTTATGTCGTGGCGACCGTCCGTCGTGTGTCCGTCGTCCGTCCATCGTCCGTCCGTCCATCCATCAACTTTTACTTTAAATGACTTCTTCTCAAGAACCGCTGGGCCAATTTCAATTATATTTGGCAGGAAACATCCTTAGGGCATAGGGGTCCAAGTTTATTCAAATGAAGCCGATCGGCCAATTAGGCCGGTGGCCATCTTGGATTTTGGCCGATTTTTTTAAACGTCTTTAAAAATCTTCTCCGAAACCGCTTGAGGAATGGAAGAAACCTCATGAAATATGATCTAGGGCAAGAGCTCAACTAGGTTTGTTCAAGGGAACTTAATTGGTCAAATAGTTCAGCAGCCATCTTGGTTGACCTAGTTTTAGCGAAAATAACTTCTTCTCCAGAACCACTAAAGGGATCAGGCCGAAATTTGGCAGATATGATTAGGGACTAAGGGCCAGTAAAGTTTGTTCAAAAGAAGTTGATCCATCATAAAACATGGCCGCCGTGGGCCAATCAAAATATAGCATGCCCGGGCCAAATGTACCGCTGACACCCACACGCCAATATGGCTTAGTAAGAGGCTGCGAAATCATAATTTAAAATACTTATTCCATGCACACATCTGTTGAATAGTTTGTTACTAATTGGACGCAATTGTTTTGCTACCTCATCTGTCTATTCATCCAGGATATGTCCATCGTATTCTTTAAACGAGTCCTTAAGAACTGCTGGGCAGGAAGGATCTATAGGGTCAGATCCATGGTTGGTCCCCAGACAGCTGCTTGATCGATTTTGTTGGTGGCCATCTTGGACTTTGCACTATTTATAAAATTACATTTAAAGACCTGTGAATCTGCTTGACATGAAACCCAAGAAACTTCATGGTCTTCATCGTATTAGGCAAGAGCTGGACAAACCTTGTTCACGTATTCAACAAGATTGGTAGATTTGTCTTGTGTAACCTAGTTTTCAGAAAAACAACTTCTCCTCTGAATCCCGCTGATTGAAAATATAATTAGGAACTAAGGTCCAATTAAATATGTTCAAGACAAAAACATGGGTGAATGCACGCACACTCAACGTGTGCATCTGACACAACCGCCCGCCCGCCGGTCGCTCAGAATACGAGTTGGTTCAATTGACCAAAGAATGCATAAGTTCTTCGATTAACATTGCTCTAACATTTATACGTAATCTTAAGAAACTCAGAATGCATGAAATCGAGTGATGAGCCTGCACATTGCAATACTTTTTCTCGTGGTGGTTAGGTAGGTGGGCACCCCCGAACACCCTTCTATGAGAGGTGGGGCGGGACATCCATTTCATTTCTTCCTCCAGACAATGCCATCTAGTGTGCCCTTTTGTGGAACCTGCCCTCGCCCCTCAAATTTGCTTCCGCCGCCCTGTGTCACTCCGACATTGGTGAAACCATATATGATGGTCGGTTATCCCCTTTGACCATTGCCAATTCCAACAATGACTTAACACACACACACACACACACATATATATATATGTGTTATTGACTTGGGTGTGTGTTATAGGTTTGACAACTGCCAAGACAATATATAAATGTAAAATCTAAAACACCTTACAACTGTTCCCCCTTTCAGAGGTTTAGATTTTTCTTGGCATTGTAGTTAATGATATTCATTTTACTTATATGGTGGGAATCTTCTGTAATTTATCATATGTAGTGTGTCGGCAAGTTCAATAACACATTTGGATGCCATGAGCATCATCGTCACTCCAGGTATTACATGTAGTTTTCCGAACTTCAGGCAGTAATTGAATCTATTCTTTTGCTCACTATTTGTGCACATACTAGTGTTTTTGCCGATGCCTCATTACCATCAATCACACCTGTTCCGTATGATGTTGTACATATTATGTCCAGTGTAATACATACTGTATATTATTAACCAGACTTGCTACCAATTTGATCATAAATCATGTTTTAACTCTGATCATTGACCATTTGTGACGATTGCCAATATTTCTTCACTCAGTATGACAAATAAGTTATCCCACAATGTATTACAGTATACTACCATTCCTGAAATTATTAGATCAAAAATGATATTAATTTTGCAGATGAGCATTACATGTGTATTGCCGCTTTAAAGGGAACGTCCTTTAGGTAAAACACGTGGCGTAACATGCGTGATACACTTTCATATTAAATTAGCAGTATCTAAATGTTGGCGATCTAGGAACTATTCATTGACAGGGGTAGAGAACTATCCATAGAAATAAAATAATATTACTTCGAAGCAAATATGCCATACACATCACAGAGCTTAGGGTAAATAAGAGATACTTGTTTTACTAAAAAATTGTCTAATATAACACACGTGACAGCCACGGAATGAGTCACACAGGAAAAGGGTTTGCATATGCTCCAAACGTTACTCGGTAAGTCAAGACTCAATACCTCATGTCAACATATGGTACCAAAAATAATTCTTATCACATTCTAAAATCTTTGTGTGACACACTATATGATCAAAATATTCTCCGAAATGTAACACACATGACATGGAATGTCAGTGTCCACCATATTTCGAGGTGCCTGGATTAACATACTCTACCCACCTCCTCATTGTGCTTCAATTGACCCTATCAGTTTATGCATCCATCATATGACGTTATAATGAACTACGCGACGTGCAAGATGACGCCATAATCATTACGTCATGAATGACTCGATTTAGTCCATCTTAAACGCTTAATAGTCCGTCAGGTTGTATGAATTGTATGTCTTTAATATTTAATAAACTGGTGAATATTTTTAACCTAATTTGACTGCATAATAGGCAGCAACAGCACCCAGTCAAATTAGTTTTCAAATTATTGACCAGCTTAACTGTATAGTTTTCTGGAAATTGATAGTCACGGAGTTCAGGGATCGATTGATCTCAACACAAGCGAGATGTGGGTGGAGCCTAGCTAGAGATGGGTGGGGCATAGCTAAAGCTTGAAAGGTCCATTTAGAGGGGTCAGGGATTGAATGGAGTCTGGTGGGGTGTGGCTAGATGCATCGGCATAAACTACCCACCTCCTCATTGTGCTTCAATCGACACTTTGCAGCCTTTGCTGTCAATCGTTTCTGGCACTTTCTACTTCTCCCATGATCATAGCATGACCCATGCCTCTATCAATCTCCTCATGATTGGAGCTCCTCAGCATGATTTGTCTTCCAATTTTGTCAATTTTGTGCTACATTATCACGACCTTAGTGGCCTCTGCAGTTTTACTATCCTGCTGTTCAGCCAAATGTCTGTCATACGTTGTCACACGTCAAGCCTCCTGACGTACCCGCAAATAGTTATCTCGACGGAGTCTACTGTCGACAATCATTTACTGTCAATGGCCTAATTAGTCTTAAAGTTCGACACCTTTGCTACGTTGCGCTGTGATTCATCGAACCATTTACATTACGTCATTAGTAAATTATTCGTTTGTCTGATAATGATAGAATGGCTTGGCCCTGTAGGTGCTACTTCTATGTGTAATGAATATTTCCTTTCTTGATCTTTAGCCTTAGTGGCATGCCGAAATTTTCTAGTATTGCCAGTACCAACCTGCCTCCACAATCATCGGCCCTAATAGACTGGGTCCCCACAGGTTTGAGCTCAGCTTTTACCAGTTTCTAATGGTATCGAAAGCTTGCTTTTATGTACCGATTGCTGAGTTTGAAGTGGTCCAGGATAATATCCATTGGAGTGAGAAAACTGCTAACGCATTGTATTATAGCTGGTTAACTTTTCTTAATTTAAGCTAACTGAGGGTCATGGTACTAACCACCCCGGTATGGATTAATCTCAGTAGCTCTACATTATCTGAAGCAGAAAAATAAATACTACATTATCTGAAGCACAAAAATCACATAATCAATACTCAATCGTGGCCTAACATTTGTACCAACACCAAGGACCAAAATAGGCATAGATGCACTTTTAGATAATGGCTCAATGGAGGTTCTTGAATCTGTCCACCGTGTCAAATTAGCCGACTTTTTTCGAAACTCGAAAAGTAACAATCTGCCATTCGTTGAAAAACTGGCTGGGCACCAGTCTCAAAATGTGTCGACCCAGCGATCTCTGACAATATAAAAATTGTAAAAGAACGTATTGAAAATGTTGAATTTCCAAACAATGACATTGTCATTACACCTGCTGATAAGGGATCTGCCGCTGTAATACTGCTTAAAGACAACTACATTTGTGAAGCGCATCGTCAACTCAGTAATCCAAAACATTACCAAAAATTAGACGAACCGCTCTGGCAAAATAACTGCGACAATTTTAATGAAATTCTCCAAAATATGGTTGATAACAAGAGTTTAACGCAGAAACAGTTTAAATACCTTGTTGCGAAACGAGACTCAAAACCACGTACATTTTATCTGTTACCCAAAATTCATAAACCTTGATTCTTGGTCAGATCCTATGATACCACCAGGACAACCTATAATATCGGATTGTGGTTCTGAATCCTATAGGATCAGTGAAATCATTAATTATCACCTACAACCAATTGCGAATAGACATTTCAGCTTCTTGAAAAACACTGAAGACTTTCTATCACAGGTCTCTGAGATCTCGATACCTCCAAATTCAATTTTTATTACACTCGACATCGATGCTATGTACACGAACATTGACATAAAAAAGGTCTGAATACTGTCCGGAAAAAAATAGAAAAATATCCAGATAACAATAGGCCCACTGGCGAAATAGTAGCTCTGTTGGGGGGGGGGGCAAACTGATTTTGAATTCGAGGGTGAAACATACCAATAAATGTGCGGATGCGCAATGGGTAAGCGTTTCAGTCCAAGTTCCACCAACATCTATGTAGCAGAGTGGGAGAATGCGCTTAGCAAATGTCAGAAACAGCCTATCTTTTACTGCAGGTACCTCGATGATATTTTCATTATTTGGCACCATACAAAGTGAGAATTTAATGAATTTTTTGCCACTGAACAATCATGACCCAAATATTAAGCTAAAAGCCAACATTGACCAGATGTCCGTAAACTTTTTAGATGCAAATCTATACAAAGGTGTAAAGTATGACACAACTGGGCACGTTGATTAGAAAGTGTATTTAAGGCCACAGAAACGCATCAACTACTTCACAAGAAATCTTTCCATCCACCTCATACCTTTAAAGTTATTGTAAAATCAGAAATCATCCGTTTTCATAGAAATTCGAGTGATAGAAAGAACTTTGAATCTGCACGCTCCCTCTTGTTCAAAGCCCACACGCCGAGAGGCTATTCGTCTAGATTCTTGTGCCAAATTAAGTCTGAAACTTTACAGGATTTGGAAACTATCCCTGATAATGCTGAAGATCACAGGCCTACCAAGATTCGTCACAATTTAGATTGCGATTCCAAAAACGTGGTTTATGTAATATCTTGTAAATTATGCCAAAAGCAATATGTCGGTGAAACAAAATGCCCTTTAAGATGGCGAGCAACTAGACACCTTTGCGATATTAGACATGAAAAAGACACGATGTCACTGAACACTTTAACCTTCCTGATCATTCAGTCGCTCGGAACTTCGAAATTATACCTGTAATGAACCCTGGGGCCGAAGGAGACAGGATATCATGGTGAATTTAATCGGCTTTATTCTTACACGACATGACAACAATGAAGGTAGACTGTATAAATAAATGTCCATAAACAAATAAATACATAAATAAATACATAAATACATACAAGTTCAAGTGATGTCAAGGTTCAATATTGAATCCTATGCCTAAAGGAGACCAAGCATGCCCCTATGGCATGCATATGGAGACGCTAGTATAAATTTTAGATACCAGACCGGACCCCCATAAACCCCTATACGACCTTATGACCATATAAGGGACACAGAGATGGACTACCCTAAAGCAGAAAACCACATAAACCCACGGCATCAGAAGAAGAAGCCATTCAGAAATGTTTGCAATCAACCTTCCATCAGGGCCGCCTACTTGTGCCAACAAGAGGGGTCCCAATAGACAGGTTACTTTGAAAACATCCCTGAATGTAAACATTAATAATAAAGAATGTAAAAAATAAGACAACATGGCTGCCCATCAAATATAAGCAGAGGCTGTTGAATATTTCAGGAACCAACTCGACCAGGGCCGCCACTGCATTATGCTGCAGCCACCGCCAGTCATGAAAGCTCCAAAAATACCCAACAGGTCTAACATTATAATATAATTAAAGACAAACAATAAACTAAGTTGCTGAATTAGGCTCTAAATGACCAACACCGAAACCGGAAACCATAATTGATAATGACGTCATCAGAATAAGGGCAGATTGTGCACGTAATTGATTATGACGTCATCAGAATGTAGTGACAGATTGTGAACGTAATTGATTATGACGTCATCAGCATATAGTGACAGATTATGACATCATCAACCGTGACGTCATCAGAATATAGTGACGGAACAGTTAGTGATGTCATAGCCAAATGACATTGAGAATCCATGACGTGACACGTAACAAAGATATTATCAAACTCTAGACTACTGAAAGGGATTTAGTTTCTTACATCATATTGATTGACGCCGTAATTCACCATAAGACATGAGAGGCCATGCAGAATCCCGGCAACAGCCGCCACCGAGCATCCAGAGCTACAATGAAATAATAAACATTAAAAGATCTGCCATCAGCATAATATAGACAGCACACTTACAACCCGTCATAATAGTACATCTTAGCGAGGCGATGGTACGTAAACCACAGCCACATTGACCATAAACCCAAGAAAGGGAATTAAGTATTTACACTATCTACAGGGCGGCAAGAATTATCTCACCCTTTAACAGCATGGACTACTATGGTGTTTATTCAGCATGTACCTCGATAGCCAATCCTCACAGCCCAAAGGCCATAATGACAGACCACCCAACCGCATACAGAATAAACCCACAACAACGGTACATGTGCGAACAAATGCGCACTAAATACATTACAATGAAATATGACCTTGTCCGGACATGACCTCGACCGGACATGACCTCAACCGGGCGTGACCTCGACTGGGCGTGACCTCGACTGGAAACAGACACCCCAGCTATACTGACAAAGCAGGCCAGCACACAGTCCCCGGAAAAACTGACATACATCATACATGCAAGGAAACACACAGCCAGCCACGCTCGGTGGTGTGTTTTAACCCTCAGAAACCCGATGTCACTTTTCTCGATTTTTGCAACAACAGGAGACCGCACTGGTTCAGACCTTCAACCTCTTTGGCGGATGACGTCGCTGTCTAAGACAGCTACATCAACCACCAACCCATTGAACGATCAGCATCAGACTTAATAAAATTTAAACAGAACAAATTTGCAAATATACGGACATCGGGATAACAAGAGTGAAGTGTATTGCGCGTGTTTATCCATACCAACCTTAAGGTAATCCAAAAAATACGAAACATGTCGACTCGACACACACACCAACAGCGGTCTACGCTACCCAAATTGAGCACATAGCGAATACCGAAAAAATGTTACATTATAGCGCTGAAACCATAATTCAAACGGAGTATAATTACTGAGAAAAACCTCGACTTCAGGCGTAGGCAAAAATATAACGAGTCCGAAAATAACCTCTGACAGGCCAGTCAGACCACAGAAATCCGTGCGCACACGTCACGTAACACAGCGACCGCCACCAAACCCTTGATTGACGGCTACAAACAAGCCAGCTAAATCAATAACAACCTACAGACCGGGCACAAAATCCACTAGCCGAAATATACGGGGTGATACCAATAACAGACTAGTGCATTACACTACAATACCTATTGAACAAATCTCTAATAACTGATAAACAAAGGAAACTTAGAGAATCATTTTGGATTAGGAAATTAGAAACAAAATGGCATAAATGTTGACCCACCTACCTACCTACCTACCTACGTACGTACCAACCAACCAAGTAAGGAAACTTACAATCAAGCACGCAAACAAGCAAGCAATCTTTTTTGACAAATCCAACATGTGGACATACAGACAATATTCAACATTCTGTTGAATATTTTGATACTAATTTGACTGGGCACTGTACGAATTGTATGGCCTGACTATTTAATCAATATTCTCTTGAATATTTGAAACTAATTTGCCTGGACGTTGTATGTCTTTACCATTGTCAATTACGTCCTGTGCACGCTTCACAGGCATCACAATCAAAGTGCTTAGGGAATGACGTCTCTACCGCCATCATGAATATTGAATAGTCCGTCAAGTGTACACATTTTGTTTTTACTTTTAAATCAACATTCTGTTGAATGTTTTGAAACTAATTCGACCTGACACTGTTACGGCCATAGGCAGCAAAAGCACCCAGTCAAATTAGTTTCACAATATCCAACACCTTACCTGTATAGAAAATACGGACGGAGCTTAGCTAGAAATGGATCCCACCTTTGGAATTGTCATGAACAAATTTGGGCATTAAACGACCTATTTTAGCAAGAGCCATCAGATAGTTATCTTTGGCCTCCTTGACACACGTAGACCCAATCACTATGCACCGATTCTCTTATGGAATGAGGGTATAATTTATCCAAACTGTCACTCAAATGTTGGCGTCATAGTCAATTATGTCACAGGTAGGCTGATGTCACCGTCAAAATACGTAATAAATGAGGTGGCTATGGCCATCAGGAACATTGAAAAGTCCTTAAGCTGTACGATTTGTATTGTGTATGTCTTTTCTATTTAATAAACATTCTGTTGAATATTTTGAAACTAAGTTAACTGTGCTGCTGTTATAAGCAACAACAGCATCTAGTCTAATTAGTTTTAAAATATTCAATAGCTCACCTCTATAGTTACCTTGGAAATGTGATTCTGGAAAGTCACGGTTCAAAGTATATAAATCACAACGACGACGGCTATGCATGTATGCCTATCATCTTCTCTTATTGTATTTTAACCATTTCACGGAGAGGCCGGTCAACCCGGCATCTACAGTGATCTTGAGGAATGTCAAATTGCAGGCCATGAGAGCACAGTTTTTGATAATTTACCACTGGAATGACGAGAGAGAGAGAGAGAGAGAGAGAGAGAGAGAGAGAGAGAGAGAGAGAGGGAGAGGGAGAGAGAGAGAGAGAGAGTCATTCCAGATTCCAGTGGCAAATCTGCAAAAAGTCTTCTCTTGGCCTGCAAACAGACATACAAAATCTAAATATTTTAACATTCCTCACCAAATTTAGTCAGTAAAGGTTTAATATATTGTGACAACACCATGTACTGTGTCTGTTCCGTCTTTCCCTTATGTAGTATAGCATAAAACACTAGGCTGAACATTCGAGATAGTGTATAAATTTCCATTGTTATGTCTCGTAGGGCGTCGGGCAAAATCTTTAATATCGTGGACGCAATTTTACTAGGCACTGTATGTGTGGTAAATTTTAACAGTAAAACATGTATAACAATATTGTCGAGCGCGACAAAGTAGACAAAATTCGCTCAAAATAATGTTTTTAATTAATGATTTATTGTCTTTAATCCTTCACTGGGAAAAGATCGATGCGTGCAACTATTTAGCAGTATGGATAAACAACTGATATTCCGAATTTCCTGTTAAAACGGCTGTCAATAACATTGGTTGTATCAGAAATCAACTGAAAGTGTATGCATATGCTACGTTGGTAGTGCCTGCAGTATGTTCGGTCCCTGAATTTTACCCATGTGGTTAGATAGGTATCTGAATATGCTAATGAAGTATTAAGTTAATGCCCACCATGATGTAATTTAATTAGTTGTACACAATTTCATACCGAAAATTGGTTGAAATTTTAGCCAATTCACAGTTTTCGCTGCCCTACTGTCTGTAAGTTATGCTCGGCCCCAGATTTTCACCCACATAGAATTGAGTTTGACTACGCTAGTTATATTCTGAGTTTAGAAAGGTTCTAGATGAAGTAATTTCATAGTATGCAAATCTATACCCAAAAACTGACGAAAATTGCATCTGATTCATGCTTTTCGGTGCCCTACTGTATGTAACTCGTATAAGGCACTGGATACGCTAGTTATATTGCCAATTCAAAAACATTCTACAGCGAAGTAATTTTGTAGTACACAATTCCATACTGAACATTGGCTAAAATTTTAGCAGATCTACAGTTTTTAATACAATGCTGTCTGCAATAGATTTTTCCAATTACCCATATGGTTAGTTAGGGTTATGAATGTGCTAATTTGAAGTCTTGAGTTACACATTTCTGTATCGAAAATTGGCTTATATTGTGGATGATTTACGGTTTTAGGTGCCCTGATGTATGTAATATACACCTGTGCAAAAGTTAAGCACCACCCTATTTTTACGCACATGCGAGGGTATATTCATGTGCTATGAAGAAAGCAATAGCATAAACATTTATGTACCCATCCATCTTAGTGCAAGAGGTAATAATGCAACTAGAGGAATGCTGATTATGATGGTGGGGAAACACTGTATGTTTTTGTTTGAACTTGAAAACGAGGCCTGAATATGGTTACGTTGACACAACTGACAACTATTGCCCTACAGTTGACACACGTGGCTAGATTGTCATTAATGGTGTCTGAAAACGAAGTTTAACATCTGTGCACGAGTTTGAGACTGTCATTATTAATACCGGGTATATCCACCTTGTGCCTGGATGACGGCCTGGACACGACGTCTCATGCTGGTCACCAACCGACTGATACGCCATTGTGGTATTCGTTGCCATTCAAGATGGAGTGCGTCTGTTAATTCCTGTAGGTTCTCCACAGGAGGATCCCTCCTTCTCACCATGTTTCCCAGAATGTTCCAGATGGGCTCAATAGGGTTCATGTCAGGGCTCCTTGCTGGCCATGGTAGGGTTTGGATGGCATTCTGGCGGAGGTATTCATGCACAGCTCTAGCACGATGTGGTCGGGCGTTGTCATCCATGAATATAGGGTGGGTTCCAGGTGCATGATTTACAAAATGAGGGACCACAACTCTATCCAGTATAGAATCTTGATATCTTTGTCCATTTAGTGTTCCAGGTACAGTCAACAGATCCAGCTTACAATCAAATGAGATGCACCCCCATATCATAACGGAACCTCCACCAAATGGAACTTCTTCCATGATGTTACGTTGGTCGTACGCCGTGCGTCTGGACCTCCATACACGAGTTCGACCATCTGTGGCATGAAGCAGGAACCGACTTTCATCGGACCAGTGTACCCGTCTCCAGGATCTCATGTTCCAGTGTCTTCTTTCGTTGCACCACCTCAGACGCTCCTCTTTGTGGTGTGCAGTGAGGAGAGGACGTCTGACAGGTCTCCTAGCTTTCATGCCAGCAGCATACAGTCTCCTTTTGAGGGTAGACATTGACACTCTATTGCGCGTTTCCCATTGCTGGCTGAGCACTCTGCTGTTGGTGAATGGAGATCTCCTAACAAGGCGTACTAGGGCTCGATCATCACGGGCAGTAGTCTTCTTCGGTCTTCCAGATCTAGGCCTGTCCTTCACCTCGTTAGTTTGCCCATGTTTTGCAATCAAACGACTGATTACAGTATGGTTAATGTACAGCTGTCTGCCAATCTCTCTGCATGACATACCAGTGGTATGCATGCCTATGATTTGCCATTTCACACGATCACTTAACCTTCGTCTTGCCATAGCGGTTCACAATCAAGAGCTAATTCTCTCTGTACAAATAAACCACGGTCATGAACACAAAATTCCTAATCTTGTCGCCTAAATCTGTATGTAATGTTCTACACCTCAAACTGGACTTTTACATAACTGAACACGTGTGCTGTTTCCCGCCACGCACGGACATCAAGCGGCGTGAAGTCATGCATGCATGTGCATTTCGTACTTGGAATTATGTCAGCTAACGCGGGGACAAAAAGTATGGCAGCCTAGTTGTACCATCATGTTTCTACGTTCTATTGTTTTTGCTGGTGCTTAACTTTTGCACAGGTGTATATATTCGGTGCCAGAAATTAATCATCTTAAAGGGATTTGAATACGCTAGTTAGGCCTATATTGTGAATTAAAAAATGAATCTACTCTGAAGTAATTTCATTGTACGCAATTCCATACTGAAAATAGTCTCAAATTTTGTCAGATCCACGTTTTTGAGTACTCTACTGTCCGCAATAGTTTCTGTCCCAGAACTCCACCGATGTGGTTAGATTAGGTATATGAATGCGCTTTTAAAATACCAAGTTTAAAAATATTCTACCATGAAGTAATCTCGTAATACACAATTTAGTAGCGGTCAACAGTTATCAGATGACAATAATTTACTATTTTAAGTACCAATATATGCATAATCTGGTTGCACTCAGCTTTCGAACATCTGGCGATAGAGAACTCAATATAGTGCTGTAAGGAATATTGCGCGATTCTACCATCAAATAATTTCATAGTATGTAGTTACATATTCGACATATGCCCCCATTGTAAGATAGTTGGTTCACATTCATCACATTCACCACATTCTGATAGGTGTCGATATGTCCTGGCATATTGCTTGTAATAGCTTCGACCCCAGATTTTCAGCCATATAGTTACATATGTATGTATGAATACGTTAATTGCATTGCCACGAACTCAGCCCGACGCCATTCCCAACCCCTCACCATGTCCCAGTCGTTCCGCCACTGCTCATAGGGGGATCCCCAACACACATCCCACCCAAGTAGTAGGGTCGGAGTCAAAATGATACCACCTCCCTCAACTGGCAGCCGTTCGGCGATCCGTGGCCCCCACCGCCCTCTCAATCCCTGGGCATAGGGTTGTTGAGACATGTGATTTTCGTGGTCGGTGTATGGAGATGCGAGCTACTGTTCTCCCGGACATGGAAGGCCGTGGCGAATATAAAACTCCCGTGCGGACCCCACTGTCCAGGAGAACCTCCTCAGGATACCGGCCAGTGGCCGGCCTCTCTCTCTCTCTATTCTGACCAGTATCCTGAGGAGGTTTTTCTATCTGTGGGCCACTTTTGTACCTATGCTACCTATCCTACCCCACCTATTTCCTACCCCACCCTGTTGCTATTCCAGCCGGCTGGTGTGTGTGTGTGGGGGGTGGGGGGTGGGGGGTGGGGGTGTCGCTGTGGGTCTTTATCTAACCTGGTCATATTACCCCAGCCCTAGTGTCTTACCTAGTTACATAAAACCCATGATTGCAGACCACAGACCCTCGACTGGACCAAAGTCAAATATAGTAGTTTATTTAGCCCACCTGCTATGCATTCACACCCAATTAGACACAGCATCGATAATGGTATACCACGTGTGAACGCACAATCATACATTACGTGTAAACACTCAAAACACTCAACTACGTGTAAACGCTCATGTACAAACAATATTACACACAATGGGCCTGTTCGCCTTGTGATCAACCACACATAATAGGGTCTGAACGCCCATTTAGAGACAGGTATCCACAGTGATATACACCACGACTACTGTTGCACAGCTTCGCGATGTTGCAAAGCAATTCGGACTTAGAGTAGCCTCTAATACCAAGGAAGCCGATTTGCTCCAGATCATCAGACAGGCCGGTGCCGAGGAGTCACAGAAGCGACTCTCCCGAGCAATGAAGACCGGAAGGTTTCCAGCACTTACCAAAGATGATCCTTTGAATCCCCACAAGAAAGCACAGTGGATCCGTGAGCTTCGTCAGTTGGACGAGGAGGTGACTGCTAGCTTGTGAGCCAAGACTAGTGAGGCAGATGGCGAACCATCCACTGGAGTGCTTATCACCCCTATGCAGGATTATTATGTGAGTGATGAGGGGGCCGAGGTCTGAACCCTTAGCCTGGAGCATGAGGCAAGAAGTTGGGCACATTCTCGACCAGCGCCATACTGAACATTGGCTAAAATTTTAGCAGATCTACAGTTTTTAATACCATGCTGTCTGCAATAGGGTTTTCCAATTACCCATATGGTTAGTTAGGGTTATGAATGTGCTAATTTGAAGTCTTGAGTTACACATTTCTGTATCGAAAATTGGTATTAAAATTTTAAAATATTCTACCGGATGAGGGGGGCCGAGGTGTGAACCCTTAGCCTGGAGCATGAGGCAAGAAGGTGAACACATTCTCGACCAGCGTCTCGGCGAAAGGGAGACAGAGGATAGAGGATGTCGGTCAGTACACTGGACATTCCTCAGTGGTCTAGAAGGAGACCTCACAGGCCAGATCATGCAAAAGATCCAGCAGGCTGTCCAGAATGCGTTCTACCTCCGCTACACCCATACCTATCGCATCCGTCACATCGAAGACAGTAGGGTGATACGCTTCCACAAGAATGCTCCAGGGAGCCCATGGCTGAACACGATAGGAGCAGCTCAGGACTGGGTGGTAGTAAGAGAGCAAGCCCGCCTCGACACAGACAATATCGATCGACCCAACACCAAGTGGGCTTTTGTTCGATCAATCAACGTTGAGGTCAGGGCTTTCATCGACTGCCAATCTCTGCTTAGGACAGGCCCCCTCCCAGACTGGCTACGACAGAAGAAGAGTATGACTACCCTCGACACCTACAGGGACAACATGTGTCTCTGGAGATGTCTAGCAGTCCACCGACGTGCAAGGGATGATAGAAGTACAGCTCCTGCACGAGAGCTTGCCACACTGTACTACGGCAAGACAGTGATAGTACCTGATGTCCACAAGACCTCGCTGGATCAGCTGGACAAGGTAGAGTTCTTCGCCAAGATCGGGATTCACGTGTATGAACCAACCGAAGAGAGCACCTGGCACTTGATCAGGGAAGCGGCTCACCACCGTGACACCATGACCATCGGAGAGTGGGACCACCACGCCTTCTACATCAAGAACATCTCCAAGCTGGCACATACACTAGTCTGCAGTCACTGTCAGCAGAGGTTTACAAAGGCATGCAATCTTCAACGCCACGCTGATCACTGTACAGGGGGCAAAACAACAATCGTGTGTCCTGGTGAGAAGGTTAAGGCGCCACAGTCTGCATATGAGAAAGCCTTCTATCCACGCAAACATCCAGTTCAGCGGCTACTCGTTGGATCTTGTATGAGTCAAGAAACAGAGGTGTACACATACACCATGTAGAGCGAGCGTTGGATTGAGGGTGCTCCCGTAGATGGTTATGATCCAACCACCAACACTGTTTACCAGATCCATGGCTGTCACTGGCACAGGTGTCCACAACACCAGCGAGGTGAGGATGCCAAACAAAGATACTGCAAGACAGTCCTGAGAGAGGAGAAGCTGAGAGCATCTGGATGCACGCTTGTGGTACAGTGGGAGTGCTGTATAAAACGCTGTCCAAGCGTCCCTAAACGAGTTCGGACTGTCCCATACCCACACTTCATAGTTTACGACTTCGAAGCACTCCTAGATGGTATCAAGACTCATCCTACGGAGACTCTCACGATCGAGAGCACTCACATACCTATATCTGTGTCAGTTGGCTGCTCCTTAGATGGCGCCACAAGTGAGCCCACTCACCTCTGCAATCCTGACCCCAAAGAACTGATTAGAGAGTTCATGCTGGAGATCCAATGGCGAGCATATCTAATCCGGACAAGGGTTAAGGCACAGTACATACCAACAGACCTGGACAAGCTCCCAAAGCGACAGCAGCGACTGATCAACGAGTGGTGAGACCAAGTGCCTGTACTGGGATTCAAGTCTGGGCAGTATGACCTGAACCTAATCAAGAAGTACTTTGTCGATGAGATGACTGACAGTATAGGTACAGTAAAAGTCGCCAAGAAGGCTAGTCAGACCATGTTCCTCATAACACCTGAGCTACGGTTTCTTGATGTGCTGAACTACCTCGACCCAGGAGTCAGGTATGGGACAAAGTTTACGGGTGTACACAGCAGAAGAGCTGGTTCCCGTATGAAAGGTTTGACACACATGAAAAGCTCAACTATCCAGGGCTTCCTGACTACTCAGCATGGACATCTAAGCTCAAGGGTGGCTACCTCTTGACGCGATCAGAGTGGGAACAGTGTAACCAGACATTCAGCGAGCATGGAATGCGGACATTCGCCGACTGGCTGCGATACTACAACAACCTGGACATCAGGTCATTCATCAAAGCCCTAGAGCGGATGCGAGAGTTCTACACAGAACGAGAAATAGACATCCTCAAAGACTCTCCCAGGTGTGTCACTGTAGTACCTCCTACGTGGAACCGCTCAGCACATGCCGGATGTTAGCCTCTATTCACCGGGCAAGGAAGCCTACGAGATGCTGAAGGGTGCTGTTGTTGGAGGTCCCAGCATCGTGTTCACCAGATACCACTAGGCCGGTGTGACTCGAATCCGCCAGAGTGAGTGTGTCTGCCAACGTCTACTCGGCTATGACGCAAATGCTCTGTGCCTGTCAACGATGGCAAAAGAGATGCCATGTGGTAAGGAGACAGTGCGCCATTGGTCCGCTGCCAGTGGTGTAGCTAGCTTTAAGGAGGCTCTACTAGCAGACAGCTGGTTTAGGTTTGCTGAGGTGGATGTAGAGGTCCCCAAGGCTCTGTGGTCAAAGGTCGAGAAAATGCCTCCACTCTTCTATAACCACGAGATCCCGATAGAGGCAATCTCTTCTGAGATGCTGGCTTATCTAGGGCAAGCAGGAAAGAAGTGGCCCACCACCCAGAAGCTGGTCGGTGCCCTCTCTGGCAAGAAGCGGCTGCTGTATGCACCAACACTGTAAGTGTTATATAACCCATGGCCTGGAGATCACTGCTGTATACCACACCATAGATTATGAGGCCAAGCGCCCATTCGAGTGGTTCGTGGAGAATGTTATGGAGGCCAGCCGCTTGGGAGATGTAGATAAGAGCAAAGTGCTCTTGGCAGATCTCTTCAAACTCCTCGGCAACAGTGCCTACGGGAAGCTCATCGAGGCCCTAGAACGTCATAGCAACACCAGCTTCACGAAGGATGAACGCGTGGTGGACAAGTCCCTGTGTAGTGCATGGTTCGAAGATCTCGAGGTGATCGGTGACTCATACGAGTGCCAGAGTCGCAAGCCCAGAATCACTACTCGAAGGCCCTTCCAGGTGGGGATAGCTGTTTATGAGCTTGTGAAGCTGTGAATGCTGGAGTTCTACTATGAATTCCTCGATCGCTATGTACCTCGTGACAGCTTTGAGTACCTGCAGATGGACACTGACTCCACGTATACCGCTATAGCAGGCTCCAACCTCGACGACGTCATTCGCCCTGAGATACGAGCAGAGTACCAGGCTCATAAGCGGGACTGGCTAGCTTGGGACAAATGGTCTGGACGGACTCCGGAACTGTTCAAGCTCGAGTTCGAAGGTTCTCGTGGTATCGCTCTCTGCTCCAAATGCTACGTGGAGAGCACAGCTGCAAGTAAGTGCTCGCCTAAGGGAATGTCAAAGCGCCAGAATGAGGTCTCTTGGCAGAGGTTCTACAGTGCCCTACCAGGCGGGGTGGACAGAGCTAAAAACCGAGGCCAACGCATGCGCAACCAGGGTATGATGACGCATGAGCAGGAAAAACTCGGACTCTGCTTGCTATGATAAGCGCCATGTGCTGCCAGATGGTGTCCATACCGAGACCATCGAGTATCATGTTAGCACCATAGGTGGCGGTAGCTGTGTGTCTGCAGGGATTAGCCGAAGCTCTTCTACAACAAATGGTCGCCTAGGCACTCCGTGCTGGCGTGCCTGGTAGTACAGTGTAGGCCGCCCCTCCACCTCCACATAGCTGTCAAGCCTGTGAACATCTTTCGACCAGTTAGGATCTGTTGCACGCCGTCGACCACCTTCCAGCTCACCAGGCTCATACAGGTACCGAACCAGAGCATCAGGTGGTAGGCACTCCTCTCCCTTGTTCGCTCCTCTAGAGCTGTGACTGGCAACAGCAGTGTCTGATAGCCTCTACCGGCTTCTTCCCGGTTAGCCTAGTAACCTCGGCATTGGATCTCTCACCAATAATCTAGACCGTTCACTCGGCGCAGCCATTTCCTGGGCGTATTGGTGTGGGAACAGTTTCCCTGCCAGTGTACGATTCCATCACTCAACGATAGCCTGGGCACAGTGATGCCCTACCTCTCCTTGCCTAACTGCCATACCATGTTTCCGCATGAGGGCTGCAGTCTCACTCCTTACCCTCATCCACCTGCAACAATTCCGGCCACTGGAGGGGATTTTCCGAAGCCTCGTAGACACCCTGGAATGCCTGGGCCACCTGGCCAGCTGACTTGTCTGTGAGCGGTGCTGCAGCCTTGTACCTGCTAGCGACATCGACGATGGTGAGGGCATACTTGTAGGTCCTACGACCAACCGAGTCATGTGGAAGGAATAGAAAATCTGCCTGATGAACTCTGTTCGGGACAGTTTCATCGAAATGGGCATGCCTGATGTGCCATGGACGAGGTCTGTATATCTGCCACATCGCCTCGTGGCTGAGCCACTGGCTAACTGTCTCCAATGTGAAGTTATTGCCCTTGCGACATGCAGCCTCGAGTAGTTGAGGGGGCTCATGGTAATATCCACCAGGCTAATAGTAGAGTTCCTCAAGAAAGACGGTTGATAAGCTCCCAGATTTCATCTCTGACATCCACTCCCATCCTGTCACGCACAGCCTGGGTGATCTTATCACCAACATCCACTCCCGTCCTGTCACACACGGCCTGGGCGAACTCTAAACAGAAGAACAGATGGCCGTCATTCATTCGACTATCACTGAAGACCTCCTCAAACACCTCCATACACTGGCGTCTAGTCTCTGCTGGATCCTCACTGAACGGTAGTTTATCGATCAACCCTCAGAAATTAAGTGTCTTGACCAGGTCGTACAGAGACACCATCCTTATATAGTATGGCTTAAATGTTTGGCAGCCCAGATGGCTGCGAGTGCTATGGCAACGTATGGTAGCCAAGGGCCTGCGACTCCGAAGAACGTACCTACTCCTGAGGCGATGGCTGGTATGGCTTCAGAAATATTCTCCACACCATGGAGAGCATTGTTGGCGGTCTTGCAGACCATCTCGCCAGCCTTCATTGTGAACAGAGCGATCAGAGCCCCAACTGCTGCCAGCAGCCAGATATAACCTTTTAAGTAAGTGCAATAGATTCCTTTCGCTCTGTGTACTAGCTTGCAGGATTCAGGCTCTACATCATCATACTCACCACCGACATCATAGTCCTCCTCATAGTCCTCGTCATCTATATCCTCGACTGGATCTTCATAAGCCTCTGGTTCATACATCGCTCTGGGGATCCGTCGCTGGGGGACAGCAATGTAGTAGCTTTAAACTGCAGGCGTGTTTGCCTTAGTGAACTGGGCCTTTGCCAACAAGAACGCAGCAGAGGTCGAGCGTGAGCGTCATAACCAGGCGATGGAGAAGCTGTCTAAGGAGAAGTTTGAGTACAGCAAAGCACTCGAGCATATGCGCCAGAGGGAGGCAGGCCAACGACAACTCCGAGCTCAGGCCAACCAGAGGATCAAAGAGGCAGATGAGAGTCTCGATGAGTATTACGAGGCTGTAAAAATATCTGAGCCAATGCTCGACTATGAAGCATCGACAGGTCAGAAGACAGCAGAGCTTATATTAGTGGTGGCAGCTGCAGTTGTGACAACAGGAGTCATGCTCAAGCTGAATACCTGATGTGTTTGACACGCATACCTTAGCATAGCCAAAGTAAAGTACCGTCACACCCAATGAGCGAGTCCCAGCTATGAGGTTTCCGATGTCGAAGCTGAGCTGGTTGCCCTGATTAGGTGGGATGTCCCTGCCCCCGAGGTGGTGATGGTCCTCGAGTGCCGACTCGAGGTCGTCACTTTCACTAGTTAGTCGCAGAAGCGCATATGACTTAGTTCTCTGTCTGTAGAGTTGGCAATCAGCCAGCTCGCATACCTCACCAAGAACATTGGTCCCAGCAACCACAAGCTTGAAGTCGTCTAGCTTATCCACCTGCTGGATGGCTCCTCCCATCTGAACCAGGACTGCAACAGCGACACATTCAGATACACAACGATGCAATGTCAGCTCTACCTGTTGTTCAGTTGTGGCTTGGACCTGCTGGTGTTCTCGCTCCACATGCACGATCCACTGTTGCTTCAGCTCCTGATCATTCTCGCCATGCCAGACATGAAGACTTGGAGCATTAATCGTCACATCTGCGAGCTGCTCAGTGTACACCCGGAGGAACAGCCTAGCCTGCATGGCAGCCAGATTCACATGTGTGTTCTCGAGGAGGGTTAAGAGGGGAACTGTCACGGGCCTCTCGACACCTGCCCGTAGTTCGAATTCCGTGAACCTCTCATTGCACCCCACAGCGTAGTACCCATTTTCCTTCGCATAGAAGGTTGGTCCATGAACCAGCGGGCCTAGGACTCAGTACTCATTGTTCACATAGGTGGTGTCCACGGCGCTGTTGCTCTGCACGATCTCTCACCTGTTCAGAACCTGCGGGAGCTCTACCGTCTGTTCAGTTGAGCTCTGAAGCTTGAACTCGAGTGTAATGCTCTTGATCTCATAGGATCTGTGCCGAGATTGCAAAGTCAATGTACTTCCCAGCAGCGGACAATGGATTCTCATGATGTATACTGGGTCGAATGGCCGTCAGGCGGTCCTTCCGAGGATCAGTGCGGTGCGATGTCATGGGTTCAATGGCCCCATCTGGATGTTGCACATACTGCAGCATGTTTACGGTCTGGGTATGTAGAGGTTTTACATGGCTGCCATGTTTGGTAAAGTTCTACAGCAGATTGTCCATAGGCAGCAGGAGAAGTCGGCACGACAGTCACAGCCACGGCCTGCACTGTCCGACTGTGACAGGGTCCGAGGACTGCTTCGTGACATCAACATTATCCATGAGCGTGCCAAGGTCACACCTTCGTCTGATATGGAGATACTGGCCGCCATAGAGGAAGGAGCACCAGCTCGTAGTACAAAAGAACTCCTGACTCGGATACTCTACCGGAAGCTTGACAGCACCCAGGGCAAGACACTCAAACTACCTGTGGCCTAAACCAACAGTTCTGTTATTCTAGCTCTTCAAAGGGCGAGGGTCGATCCCAAAGATCTACTAATGGTCGGGAAGTGGGCTGCCTCCATAGCCAGAAAGAGTGAGATATGCTGGATAGCCTCTAGTCTGAAGCAAATAACTACTTCAGGGAGGTCACTGGCCATGTAGAAGGTACTCAGGAGGGGCTCACTGTTGGCTGCAAGGAGGCTGTTGAGCACATCTTCAACGAAAGAGGGAGCAGGAGATTGGCCAGCAATCTGCCAGCATTTCTGAAATTCCCAAATAACTACCAGGACTACCTCATCAAATCTGCTCACATGTCAGATGCTCGTCGCGCATGGAGAAAGTGGAAGTTCCAGAAGAAGAGAGTCCTACCAACTGACCCTCAGTGGATAGAGTTTAAGCGACAGGCTTCTGACGAAACTGACGAAGTTCCTCAACCTTCAGACGAAGTTCCTCAAGCTTCTGACGAAAGTCCTCAAGCATCTGATGAAGTAGCGGGGACGGACGAAGTTCCTCAGCCTTCTGACGAATGAAAAAACAGTTGCGGCAGCTGCGACAGGATGTCAGCGATGACACGTCGAGCAGGCTAGTTTCCTGGCTGGATTCAGCTTGTAGGTGAAGGTCTGCGCATTTTCCAGAGATGGCTTGAAGTGTGACAGCTCACCTGTCTCCGTGTTGCTGAAGATGCAGTGGTACAGATCAGCTGCCCTCCGTACACCTGCGATAAAGTCCCCTTTGGTCTCCTTGAGGGTTAGGCTGTCGTATATGGTCTCGAGCAGGGCACGTCCACACTTGGAGCTGAAGCATCAGCCGGCCTACTGTCGAATGGTACAGACATGCGTGCGGAGGATGGTTAGCACTTGGTCGGCGGTAGCCTTGTCTATATCTGGGAGACTAAACAGCAGTACTTCCTGCACCAGCTCTTTCGCCTGCAGAGTGGGGAATCCTGCACCTCCGGCAGCTACGAAGGATGCAATGGAGGCATCAAGCATGAAATCCCAGCAGCAGCTGAGAAGATAGCGTAGAGGGCCTGTGTCAGCACCCACGGTGTCTAGTACATCCAGTATCTGTATGATACATGCACGGGAAGCCATGACTATCCTCTGATCTTAAATGGCAAACAAAAGAACCCTGTCTTCTTCACCTCTGGTAGCTGGAGGCTGGCGGTAGCACCTTTTTTGCCATCGACAGTGATATTGCTCAGGCCGATGGTGCCTATCTTGAAATTCTCTCCATCCTGTTGGAATGAGCTCCGCGATTTCAGGAGATCCGTAACCAAGTCCTGTGTAAAAGACTCAGCCATACCTTGATGGCTCCAGCCTCATCGACTCCGAGCATACCTCGCATCGTCGCCCTCTCCTTGATGCCCATGCCCTTGTATACAGTCTTGGCCTTGTTAATGGCCGGTTGTCCTACCATATCAGTGTTCCCGATGAGATCTCGGGCTGGGATGGTACCGCGGATCTCCTTTCTCATCGAAGTCTAGGAAGGAGATAGAGGCAACAGTATCATCTGAACCGAGGTGTGCCTCGCCCAAGTGAGTAAGATCGCCTAGCTCTTTGCTTTCTAGGTCTGTGAGTGACAGAGTCATAGTGCATTATACAGACGGCTTAAACCTACTAGTCATACCCCCAGTGAAAAGGAGGACCATTCAGTCGGCTAAGGGAATAGGTAGCAGTGCTTAGGGTACTGGCCCTTTCTGCTGGGGCACACCTTGTGGGTGGTCCACCATTGGCAATCCTCAGTCCGTGATGGGCTACACACCGCCCTCCGGCACGCCATGCCTCTGGTCTCGTGATCCATCTCTCACTATTTAGAGGTTTTAAATGTAGGCGACGATGATCTCAGCCATTGCACTTGTTGCTAGCCCTAGAACCGCGGCATCCATTAGTGTAACACATTCACCCATGATCTTGGCGGCGGCAGTGTAGGAGGCACCACTGATGGCGATCTTTGGGATGGGGTGAGTTATTCCGAGACAGTGCTCGGCCACCCCACTCACCACTGTAGCGAGGACAGCTGCAGTGGCGGCAGGAAGAATCTCATTTCCACCTGTCATCTTCACCATGGCCACATTCGCCGCCACATTACTGGCAATATGGACTGCCAGAGGTTTTGATTTGGTCAGTAACTTCTGTGTCTTGGTTCGCAGCAGGTTCTCCACCTTCTGAAGACTTGCCTGGCTCTCGGGCCATTGCTTCATGATCTGTACCATTGACGTCATTGTTTAAGCACTGAGTATACAATGCGGTTAAACATCTGCGTCCCCTGTCGAGAGAGCTAATTAGATCTTCCCAGTCTGCATCTGCCAGGTGTCCGGGTTGGTACTCAGGAATATTCATCTCTCTATTGGGACATCTTAAACATGTCCGGCCTCACGCTATGCGAGAAGTACTATGATGTCTGCTGGAGGGAGTTGAAGGACTACAAGAAGAAGACACCAGATGAGCTCGCTCAGCTCTCTGGTGCTGAGCTGACAGAGGAGCTGACAGCTGTGAAGCTCTATCTAGGATTTGGTAAGGGACAGATCTGCTTCCTCGAATACCTTATCATGGGCGGGAGTATCGTCGAGCAGCTCCTGTGAGCTAAAGGTTTCTTCAAGGATCGGGAGTATCTGTCAGATGTGTTCCAGCAGTTGCAGACCGTCATGACCTCACCTGACTCAGAGCTGAACAAGGCTCTGTGATACTACAAGCTGGAAAAAGGATGCGCTGCGGAACCATCCAACCCTTGGATGTGCATGTTGGCAGCGTGTATAGGGGCTGTAGGGCATGCCAAGCTGGTTCAGTGTCTCACCGCGGTCCCCACAGCTACTGTAGAGAGTCAGGACAGTCTTATAGCTGATTTGCTAGCGGCAGAGTAGGCTGATCCTGAGCATCACAATAGCTAGGCCTGACACCACTCATAGAGTTACCATGGGAAGCGGTGTCGTGTCGACTGACTGCAGTGTCGGGATCAGAGCTGCCATGAGAAGCGTCGTGTCGAAGCCGAAGTGGACACCGGGGGAACTCCCCTCGACTATTATGTTGTTATAGCCCCTGACTTGGAGGTCCTCGATATTCACGAGCATGTTGCTCTGAATCAACCGTATGTGTGGTGAAATAGCAGTCAAGTTTGCGACAGGCCTTCTGCAACCCCTGCTGGAACTTAGCAATAAGACTACTGGGGTCTGCCACGATGACCATATCTTCAACGAGACTGATGAACATGGCCGGGACCTCTGCGCCACTGACACCATCTATGGAATGACGCAGCTTTGTCTATGCTGTAAGGAGGCAGTAGCACAGTGCTTCCAGGGACTGGTTGATCCGAATGATCCCTGCTGGTGTGAGGCCTGAGGTGGTGTGTGGGACAAAGTACTTCCACACATCTGGATAGTCCTGCCGCAAGCCAGTGATGTGCATATTTTGCACCAGCGCTCCAGGGTCAGAGTCTGGATTGAACGAGAATGCTGCTGTCTTCCGACAGCCTACTCATAGCGGTGTTCGATAGGTGAATCCTGAGTAGTCACATCGCGGGTCACCCTACATAACCCCGTGACCGCTGTTATCACCACCATACCACCGATAGTCTGAGTGAGTGCTGAACTCTCTCTGTAGTCTGTTGGCCGCTGAGATGCTCTGACTGTTGAGCTGTGGGTCGAAGTCGTTTGTATCAGGGAGGCTTGCATCCAGCTCATGTAGAATTCGTCGCACCGTGAAGTACACGTGGAATCTGAGACAGCTGGCGATGAGCACAGCTTCAGGAGTACCAGAATAGGAGTGAAGCAGGGTGGAACTTATTCCACATCCTGCCGTGGCACACCACACGCAAGGTTCAGCTGCTGATTCCAGTATGAGAGGCTTGGAGCAGCCATCCAAGTATGAGCTTATTTCGCATCCTTGATGGTGATGGGCGGTTGGTCAGCGGTCGTGGATTGACGGAGAGGCTGGTTCGGGACCGTCCATCCACTGTGATGGAGAACAGTGTTAGCTCTGGTATATCAGACAAAGACCTCTCAGGCCAGTCAAGGGTGTACCCAGGAGGGGCGGTTAGCTCCGGATGACTGTCGTGAGGTTCACTGGGAAGGCCATCTATACTGGTCTTCTTAAAGCTACCATACAGGCAGCTCACTATTTGTAGTCGTCTAGACGCCAGAGACCAGCGAGGCGACGCCGCCAAAGCATGTAGGTTTTTAGCTCCTCCATATCAACCCGACCGCTGGAGCCTATGAGGTATTGCTGTCACACTTTAGGTTTCTCCGTGCTGTACAGGGCGTGGACCTTCAATATATGGTGGTACTCTTCATCGGTGACATGGCCATCCTCGAGGGTTTTGCTGACAGACTCGTCGATAGTCCATAGCATACTCTGTGCCAGTGCCACGTACTTAGCATGCCTCTCCAGCCTCCTTGTGATCTGCCGCTGCCCCACCGCAAGCCAGTGGCCAAGACAGTGGTAGCTAGTGTCCTGCCACCCAGCGGGATGGAAACGATTGCACCCACCCCTGTAGCGAGAGTGGTCACAGCTGCCACACCAGCACTGGCTCCAATCACACCCACAGCAGTGGTTGTACGCGCGAGGACGTTGTAGGCTGTCTTATATCGCCTGCGCATTCTGCTGTACTTTTCTGCCTCATGGGCGAGATTCTGCCTGATGGTATCTATCTGCTGGAGTCGCCAGCCGTGTACTGTACCACCCTCGTCAGCAGTCAGGGAGGGGTATAGGATTGGTTGATTCCGCCACTCTGATTTTGCCATAGTATACCTGGAGATTAAACCCGCATCACCTGCAGAATCTGCTCATGAGTCGTAGACGGGTTCATTTTGGGGAGCCTGGCAAACCGTACCAGCTTGCTGGTGTTGAGACAGACGTCTCTTAGACAGTGGTCATCCAGCACTATGTCGGGTGCCAGTAGCTTTCTGAGATGTGAGATCTGGAACTTCACCTTATGACCAAGATAGTAGGTCCACCGCTGGATGGCATTCTTGGTCTTACACTTCTGCGCCATCTCCTCTTCCCACTGTATGGCATCTGGCTCATCCTCGTCTGTGAAGACACCTGGCTCATCGTCGTATGTGAAGACATCTGGCTCATCGTCGTCTGTCAAGACTCCTGCGTCCCGCTTACTCTCCTCCAGGAGGGCCTGCCGGTATCGGGAACCTTCACTGTTCCTTCACCTCCTTGCAATGCTCGCATTCTGTTGATACCAGCTCTCCCGCTGTAGTCGTTCTCCTTCTTGTTGCAATGCGAGCATCTGTTCGTCTAAGGCCTTTATCTGTGCAGGGGTCATGAAGGGGCAACCCTCTATCGGGTTAATCATCTCAGCAAAGGTCAGATATTCCTGGTGTGAGTAATAAGAGTGTAAACTATAAATGGGCGTCCGATATCCCGTCCGTGCTGGCATATATGTTAATGAAGGGGCTGTCAAACAGGTGATTTACAGGTGTGAACAGGCTAGGACTGATAGCTTTCCATAGGTTGCTGTTGGCACCTGGGAGATACTCTATCACATCCCGGCCGACTTATACCAGTGATCTGCTATGTGCACTGCCCGGAGGCTGATGTGGCACATCGGCGTGTATGTATGTTGTGCCCTGCTGGGGCACCTCGAGGAGGACCCATTCTACACGGTACTGTACTACCCGTCTCCTCTCTAGAGAGTGTGAGATTACGTTCTCACCACCAGAGAGCAGCAGTCGGACAATTGGCATGGCTATATCTCCTGTTTAAACCCCTCCTATAGCGTGCTATGGAACCCATATTTGCTCACTCGACTGGTATTGCTGACCTGGCAGATGTGTACGCAGTTGATGCTGCCATGGTAGAAGAGAGCGATGGCAAGTCATTGGCCCTACAGTACGAAGCAAATTCAAAGACATTTTCCCTCCACCCCATTGGTGGTGATGGGGTGGAGCTGCTCATAGACCTCAAGGATGTGTTGAAGGAGCGCCTGGGTCGCAACATAGATGGCCACAGGATCGTGTTTCGGTACGATTTCCCGAAGAGGAAGTACATCCTCGAGCCGTTGATTGAGGCCTCGGATACAGAGGTGGCAGACATCAACACCCTAAATGACGACCTCGGCTTTCATCTGGTCAAACCCAATTCGAGAAATGCCCCGCCGATGGCACATGAAGGACTGCTATTGACCCTGGCAAAAAACCTGAAGTTCATGTTTGAGAAGAATGAAGTGTGATACCGCGCTGGACCTGGTGGTGACTGGCAAACATGGTTGCCACTATATAGGCCTCCCGCAGTAATTGACATAGAGGTTACTCCCCTCTCCACTGTGTGAAAAGGGATGGGACAGTTCGAAAGCTCTACAATCGGGGATCATCCTTCCTCACCTACATAGGTGAAGGTGTCTCCCTGACGAGGGTGGGTCACCGGATCGGGGTTACAGATGGAAAGCTCCTGCTGCGTCGTCCATTCGATGGACCAGAAGATGCTGTTAACCTCCAGGAGGGCATCCTACTGGTAGATGGTGTGTCACATGTCTCCAAATCCAAGGGTGCTGTTAAACTGCTTCAGCGAGTCGGACTCACTAGCCCGCAAACGACTCATATAGTCCTAGAGCTATGTTTCTTAGCCGGCGGCAGAGTGAAGCAGCTAGCCCCTGCCCCTGAGGGGATGAAGATCACTATCGATCCGGATGGAACAGGGCTCGATCTGGCACAGATATTTCTCGAGGGGTTCACTCTGTTCAGTTTAACTCTTTATGTATAGCCATGATTCTCATCATACTGCTCGTGCTGGCGTCTACAGCAGTGGTACAGGGCGCTGAGACTGCCATGATATTGGATGCCAAGTGGGCCCACTTCTGGGATGCCCCCCCACCCCCCAGTACAATCCTTGGGTCGACCCCTTGCGGAGAAAGATTTATGACTGCTTTCACCCACGTGAAGAGATCGAGTCTGTCTGCCACTTCTATGGTGTGGAGAGGGTAGTCCGTGGAGAGGGTAGGACGTCTGCTGGAAACCCCTGCTCAGCACCAGATTCTCTGCGTAACATGTGAACATGCCAGAGTCTGTCGTGGTTCACATGCTAATCACTTTAGCCTCCTCCTAGGTGAGCGTTGTCAAGGTAGCTGGAAGCCCCTATGGGTGGTCCCATCATGCCGATGCGAGTCTGGCAGAGACTACGTGTTTGTCTGAGCCTACACAGAATAGAGGCCGGCCACTGGCCGGTATCCTGAGGAGGTTCTCCTGGACAGTGGTGTCCGCACGGGAGTTTTATATTCGCCACAGCCTTCCGTGTCCGAGAACAGCAGCTCCCATCTCCATACACCTTATATTTGCCACGGCCTTCCATGTCCGGGAAAACAGCAGCTCCCATCTCCATACACCGACCACGAAAATCACATGTCTCAACAACCCTATGCCCAGGGATTGAGAGGGCGGTGGGGGCCACGGATCGCCGAACGGCGGCCAGTTGAGGGAGGTGGTATCATTTTGACTCCGACCCTACTCCTACCCCTCACCATATCCGAGTCACGCCGCCACTGGTCATAGGGAGATCCCCAACCCCCATCCCCACCCCTGACCATGTCCCAGTCGCGCCGTCACTGGTAATAGGGAGATCACCCAACCCCCATCCCCACTCCTCATCATATCCCAGTCGCGCCGTCACTGGTAATAGGGAGATCCCCTAGCCCCCATCACCACTCCTCATCATGTCCCAGTTGCCCCGCTAACTGGTTATAGGGAGATTCCCCAACTCCCATCCCCACCCTCACCATGTCCCAGTTGCGCCGCCGCTGGTTATATGGACACACGATCTGCGATTTACTCATATGGCGTCATAATCAATTACGTCAAATGTAGACTTATATCACAAGCATAATTAACTAGTTAATACAACGTCATAAAGACGGAAAAGTCCGTCAAGTGTACGAATTCGATGTCTTGATGGATTTAGTATGTATTAAACATTCTAGGCAGCAACAACACACAATCAAAGTAGTTTTAAAATATTCAACAGCTTACCTGTATAATTAACTTGAAAATTCATGTTCAAGGTATATAGCTTAGCTAGAGATGGGTGGGTCATGGCTAAAATTCACCTTTCCAGAGTATCCATCTATGATCTGACGTCATAATTAACTAGGTGACGTGTATGCTGACGTCATATTTGTGATATCATAAATGATTCCATATCGCCCGTCTTTAACACTTAACAGTCCGACACGTTGTATGAACTGTATGTCTTTGCTATTTAAAAAACCATGCTGTTGAATATTTTGAAACTAATTTGACTGGGCGCTGTTGCTGCCATAGGCAACAACAGCACCCAGTCAAATTAATTTCAAAATATTCAACAGCTTACATGTATAGTTTTCTGGAAATTGATAGTCAGGGAGTTCAGAGATCGATCGCTCCCAACACGGACGTGGTGTGGATGGAGCTTAGCTTGATATGGGCGGGGCATAGCTAAAAGTGGAAAGGCCCATTGATTCCTCTATTGACCCATTTTACGCCTATTGAGAATTATATTGAAGCAACGTCGATGCCAAATGTGTGTCCGTGGAAGCCATATTCAAGGAATGACCATTTCGTGTGGAAGTTTTGAAAGAATTCTCTAGATATGTTGGCTCTCCAATACTGGAATTTGAAGGATTGATACATCAACAGCTTCCCGTTCAGATTAATTTCAAAATTGTCAACAGGTTAAATATTTTTTGAATCTACATTGTAAATGATGTGTTGTACTTGAACAGACATAACATCAAGGCCAATGTCTTACGGAGACATAACGCTGCACGTGTCCCTAACCCTTTCCATGCCACAGTCTATGCACCTATAGATATGTAGATAATTTATTCACCAATAGGCCATCGGCCTTGAGTGTACAACGTATTATGCATGCATGGCGGATACCGTATAGCTCATAAGATTAAATCAGAATATATTTACAACAATATTTCATAGAGAAATTTCGTCCCACGTTTCTATTCGTTACCTATTTATCAATAATCTCCACGATAGCAGGAGAGGAACGATGAGTGAGACCAGGGGCGTGCTCGCGAACGGGTCGCAACCCACAACTGGCACAACCAAGTTGGAGAGTTTATGACGTCATAATGACTCCAAGGCAGAGCTATAGCAGGCATTGATCTATATACTAACTGGATTGGCCATACAAGCACAAATCGTGTGACAAAATCGTCCAACAGCTAACCAACAGCGCCTTTGTGACGTCGTCATTGACATAATGACGTCATCATTTACGTCACAATATACCATCTCGCATTATTTTAGGCATTCCCCCATAGATCTGTGTGGTATTTTCCCGTGTGACTGGTGGTGAATGACGTCGTAGTTGTTAAAGGGGATGTATAACTGACAGACACTTTCCTGTCGTAAATCTATAGATGGTTATATTGCTAGTGTTACTGCGCCGATTTTAATGATTCGGGTATCTGGAAATAGCAGTCTCTTACATTATAATCAAAAGCTTTGCTAAAATCGACAAAACACAATAAAAATGTTTTTCCTTTACCTAATATATGGGAGATCAAACCACTTAAAACAAAAATATGATCAAAAGTACCATAGCCCTCCCTGAAGCCCGCTTGGGCACCTACGTACACTTTATTTGTTTCTGCCCATTTAGTTAGTCTTATTTAATATCTTCGTGAATAACTTACCCAGCGTGCTCAGTAGCTCCACGGGCACGCTTCTATTTATTGCTCTCTAGAATTGCCTATAGGCGCGGCCATTTCACGCAGAGGACTGTGGGGCTGTGTCTCGCGAGATCTCCATCGATACGAGATCTAATAATTCTCGGCGCAAAGACACGCTCTATTTTTAGATTGCTGGATATCTCATAATTATTATCTTCATGCGCGTGATTTATGGTGAGTTCTCTTATTTGTTCTGGTCCGACTGTAATAGAGTTTGCGCGGCGATGACCGCTTAATTATTTTTGATAAACAGCCAACGGAACTCCAAATAACTACTCTAAATAAGACCACTTGCTAATGGGCATTTTCATGTTGTCTATCCATCATATTACGTCAAATAATGCTTAATAGTCCGACACGTTGTACGAATTGTATGTCTGCTATTTACAAAACATGCTGGTGAATATTTTGAAACTAATTTGACTGGGCGATGTTGCTGCAACAAGCAGCAAACAGCGTCCACTCAAATTGGTTTCAAAATAGTCAACACCTTACCTGTATAGTTTTCTGGAAATCGATAGTCAAGAAGCTCAGAGATCCATCGATACCAACACGAGCACGGTATTAATGTATTAATAAACCATCCAGATTCAGTGACCGATTGACTAACGTTAGGCCTATGGAAGTCATTTCAAGCAACCGCCACCAAGATGTGACTTACTTGGGCACAATTGTGTGTTTTTCTAACAAAATCCTTTAGAATGTGTAACACCGAAATTTCAATATCTCAGCTAAAGACAACTATACGAATATCTTTTTAATACTTTGACTGGTAGCCCACCCCACCCTACCCACCTACTTGTTGCTATCATAGACCTGTATTAAGTATTGCAACGACAACGACTGTCCATGTAAGCCTATCATCTTCTCTTATTGTATTTTAACCCTTTCATGAGGAGGCCGCCAAAACCGGCCTCTACAGTGATCTTGAGGATGTTAATTTGCAGCTCAAGAGAAGATAGCTTTTAAAAATTCACCACTGAAATGACTGGCTCGATAATTGAGCCAGTCATTCCAATAGTAACTCTTCAAAACAGAGTTGGCCTGCAAATAGGCACTCAATAAGCAACTATTTTTTTATATTCTTGACTCAATTTAGGTAATACAGGGTTAATAAATTATGAGGACGACGATGATTACAGACTTGTTACAGACAGTCTTGAGGCGTACTATGTGTGTGGTAGATTTCAAAAGAAAAACATGCATAATAATATTGTAGAGGGCGAAAAGGTAGACAGAGTTGGCTAACAATAATGGATCCATCTAAAAATAAAGGCTTGGCTTCTTCGAAACTACACCTCTAATGTAATGACCGGGCATCTTCTTACGCTATCACAATGACTAGACTGTTACACAGACTTAACTTCGGATACCAGACAGACCTGGGCCCAGTCTATCTCTGTAGCAGACTATAAAAGCAACACAAAATTTTTTACCATGAAGTAATTTCGTAGTGCACAATTTCATACCGAAAATTTGCTAAATCTCCGGTGATTCACAGTTTTCAGTGCCCTATTGTCTGTAGTATGGTTAGCTCCATAATTTCACCTACATAGACTTGGGCCTTAATATACTAGGTATATTCCTAATCTAACTAATTCTAGATGAAATAATTTTATTAGGCAAAAATTGGCTTAAATGTTGGGTTTTTCGTGCTTTTCGGTGCCCTACTGTCTGTATGTAATATGGTCGGCTCCAGAACTTCGCTCACATAGACGTAGAGGGATTTGAATACGATAGTTATATTGGATATTAAAAAAATTCGACCGTGAAGTAATTTCGTAGTATGCGATTTAATCGCGTAAATTCGTTCGACTTTTGGCAGATCTGCGAGTTTTCAATGCCCTACTATTACCTGTCTGCAATAGGTTTGGCCACATAATTTCACCAATATGGTTAGATAGCTATATGAACACGCTAATGAATCTTGAGTTTTCTCCCACGTAGTAATTTCGTAATATTGATTTTAGTAGCCATGGACAGTTGTCAAATGCCAACAATTTATTATATTCGGTATCATTCTGTTCTCGATTTATAATAATTTTTTTTATGTATGGATGTATATAACTCAATATGAGCTAGTGCTTTTGCACAATTCTACCATCAAGTAATCTCATCGTAGGTAGTTACATATTCGCCATATGGCCCCATTGTAATATGGTTGGTTCACATTCACCACATTTAGATAGGTGTCGGTATGTCCTGGCATATCACTCATAATGGGTTCGGCCTCAGAATGTCACCCATATGTTTAGATAGGTATAGGCATACGCTTACGGAGTAGTGAGATTTAAACCTATCTACCATGAAATAATTTCGGCTCAAATTTAGGCCGATTCACGGTTTTCGTTGCACCCAGTCAAATTAGTTTCAAAATAGTCATCAGCTTACCTGTATAGTTACCTTGAAATTGGAAGTCTGGGAATTCATTATTCAGCGTATATATAGACATCGATTCCAACACGCAAAAAGGGGTGGAGCTTAGCTAGAAATAGGCGTGGCATACCTAGAAATGGACCCCTCTATTGAAATTGGCATGAGCAAATTGAGCATTACAGGGCTAATACCACTTGTTAATGCGTGGTCCACACAGTATGGACCACTTGTATTAAGAGAGCACCCGTATGTATAGGTCACATATTTTAACAAGGCCAATCATAGAGTGTAGACCCTTGCCATCCTGAACGCACGTAGACCCGAGTGCAATACACTCATCCTCTGACTGAGTGAGGGTAATTAATACCACTCGCTAATGAGCCTTTTCAGGTTGTTTATCCATCATATTACGTTATATGATGTAATTAATTAAGTGACGCGTAGGATAACGTCATAATAATGACATTATGACTGACTCGATGTAGTCCATCTTAAATGCTTAATAATCTGACACGTTTGTATGTTTTTGTTATTTAATAAAAATGCTGTTGAATATTTTGAAAGTAATTTGACTGGGCGCTGTTGCTGCCATAGGCATCAACAGGACCCAGCCAATTTAGTGTCAAAATATTCCACGGCTTACCTGTATAGTTTTCTTGAAATTTATCGTCTAGAAATTCAGAAATCCATCGATCCCAACTCGAGTGGTATGGGTGGAGTTTAGCTAGAGATGGGCGGGGCATGGCTAAACTCACAGTTTTCGGTGCCCTATTGTCTGTAGTATGTTCAGCCTCAAAATTTACCCCACATAGACTTGAGCTTTAATATGCTAGTTATATTCCGAATCTAACAAATTCTAGATGAAGTAATTTTAATACGCAAAATTTAGCTTAAATGATGGTGTATTCGTGGTATTCGGTGCCCTACTTTCCGTAATATGGTCGGTTCCAGACACTTCGCTCACATAGACGTATAGGAAGGAGTTTGACTATGCTAGCGACATTGGGAATTTAAAAGAATTCGAACGTGAAGTATTTTCGTAGTATGCTATTTCATCGCATAAATGTGTTCCAATGTTGGCAGATCTGCGGTTTTCAATACCCTACCGTCTGCAATATGTGTGGCTACATAATTTCACCCATATGGTTAGATATGGATATGAACACGCTAATGATTCTTGAGATTTCTACCACGTAGTAATTTCGTAATATTCAATTTAGTAGCCATGGACAGTTGTCAAATGCCAACAATTTACTATATTCAGTATTAGAATCTCAGTTTTTTGCATAAAGCTGTATATAACTGAATATGTACTACTGCTTTTGCACGATTCTACCATCAAGTAATTTGGTAATATGTAGTTACATATTCGCCATATGGCCCCATTGTAATATGGTTGGTTCACATTCACCACATTCAGATAGGTGTTGATATGTCCTGACATATCGCTCATAATGGGTTCGGCCCAGAATATCACCCATATGTTTAGATAGGTATAGGCATAAGCTTATGACGTAGTGAGATTTAAAAATTTCGTAACGTAAATAAGCTCAAACCTAGGCTAATTCATGGTTTTCATTGCAATACGTTCAACCCCAAAATTTCACCCACAAATACTTATAGGAAATATGCTAGTTGTATTCCGAATCTAAAAAAATTCTACAGGAACGTAATTTCATAGTACACAATTCCATACCGAAAATTGGCGCAAATTCTGTCAGATCAACGATTTTCTGTCTTGGCGCGGTGGTCCAGTGGAAAGATGTCTGGTTGCTGATGCCATGCAGCGTTGCAGTATGACGGTTCGATCCTCAGCCGGGGAAATGGTGATCAACAAATTAAACTAATGGGTGCATGACTGTCAACTGGTTAGCATGTGGAAATTGAAGCCGCGCATTGCCAGTGCATCAATAAAATAAATACTAATAAAGTATAAAAGGTTTAAAAAATGTTTACTATACAATAATTTCGTCATATGCAATTTAGTAGTGGCACACCATTGTCAAATTCCAATAATGTACTATATTCGGTACCAGAATATTTCTACATGCCTTGTAGCCAGTTTTCGAACATAAGGCCATGTAGAACTCACTATGTTCTCGTGCTGTGCGAAATATTGTAATAATTCTACCACCAAATATTTATTATAGTAATGTGAAAATATTTCTATATATCCCATATTATTAGCTGCGTGTAATGGTAGAACCTGACTTATCAAGCAAATACCCTAACATTTGTACATATGGTCAACAAGATTGTCATCATTGCAATGGTTGAGGCCGTTTTTTGGCCTTTTTGTCGAGCAAAAATATTTGATTTAATTGTTTGTCACTGTTTCCAGTAAAGATATCATTTAATAGGTGACATAGATACGATAGCCAAATGAAACAGATCACGATGTTGTGGCTGTTTCCCACTGGGTCTTCAGTCAGAATGTTTTCTACTATATCATTTTCGTTGGAGAAAATTAGGTTCACAGTATTGGTTCTATCCTGGCCACTTAACTTTGTTGAAAAGGTTATCTGTCGGTACAGATCGGGGTCCTGTATTGCATCAAAAATATACTTGCTTTGTGCATTTCACTAGCATTGCAGTGTAAATTTCACCAATATATTTCCGGGTAATAAGCTCTTCACGTCTGTTTAAGATGGTATCAAGATTTAGGTTTAAATTATTCTTTACAGTATTCTTTATTATGTTTGAATGGGTGCCATGGGCTGTACTGCTTCTTGCGCCGATTTTCTACTGACTGGGCTGTCGGTTCTGTTGATTTCTTTATCTTTACAAGTTGTTGATACCCAATGACCCAAATTTGATCTGTTACGCTCTGTTGATGCAGTAGTGCAATTTTCTAATCACTGACTGCTTTTAATTTTGTCTGTTCCTCTCTCTGTTAAGGAGTTTGGCCTGGAGAATAGGGATGGATGGTAAAATTGTTGGACTGACCAAAATATAAGCTGCTTTTCCTAGCCCATAGCTATTACTGCCCATATCTTTTTGCAAGAAATATTCCTTCTTTTGTGGTATTGTCCGCCTATATTTTTGTCATGAGTGGCTTGCATGCCTTTATATAACCTCATTTATTCGTGAAACAGTTGAGTTTATTCTCAGAATTATAATAACCTCCGGGCACGCTATTTACCATTGATGCATTGCATCAATATGTGTACTTGTACCTCTATAATTGTTCACATCATCAACGTTGCCTTTGCTATGGAGAGGTATCAATATACCCTCCGACCAGCTTTCAGGGAAGTTTCCGCCACGAAAAATTCCGTTAAATAAAATTAAAATGTGAGGTTTCAGTTCATCTACTGCGTTCATATAAAATTCATTAATTAACAAATCTGAACATGCACTTTTGTTAATCTGTAATTGTGATATAGCCGTACTAACTTCTTCGTCAGATATTTCGGCGTTCAGCTCGTCAAAATTTGAAATTCCTCATTCGCTTGAGAATAGCTCGATACATAATTTTGCACCGCTATATCTGCATAATTCCGGATTTGGGTTATTAATGGCTTTTAAAAAACCCGATAATGTTACGCATATAAACCTATGTCGAAATCGGGCGATGACGTCATGGATGGATTGCGTCCTAATAAAAATGGCATCGCATGTGTCTGGTGATCTATAGTCGATCAATCAATAGAGATTTTATTGATGGTGACAGGAGATCGATAATCGGAATATCGATTATATTACAATTTTTATATCAATCTGTAACATAATTTTAATTGAACACATACTAAATCCTAAAATTATAAACTATAAATAATAACAATATCAATGTACTAATGTTATTATGCTACGACAGGTAGTCGTCGGCAAAAAAATCCTATCTTACCAAACACGCATTGACTATAGGTCAAAGGTCATTAATTTCAGACTATTCAACCAGATATCTATTACATTGTAGATTCATCAAAGAAATAGAATTCCTGACGGACTTTTCGATTTTCGTGACAACGCTATTTAATTCTGATTGTGACGTCATCTAATATGTGACGTATTTGATTATGACGTCATATGCTTGAGTGACAGATCGGCTCCATCCATGAAAGACGAGAACTAAGTTATCATAGCCGGTAATGGACCTTTCTATTTTTAGCTAAGCTCCACCTACACCTCGCCGTGTTGGGATTGATCGATCCCCAAATGCCCTAGCTATCAATTTCCTGAAAACTATACAGGGAAGCTGTTGAATATTTTGTAACTATTTGTAACTAATTTGACAGCAGCAGCGCCCAGTCAAATTAGTTTCAAAATATTCAACATAATATTTATTAAATAATAAAAGCAAACAATTTGTACAACAACGCATAGACCGTCTTCAAATATGCGTTCGTGACGTACTTATCGACGTCATTCATGACGTCTTTTATTATGATGTCATTCTACACATCACGCAGTTCATTATGACGTCATATGATGGGTGGGTACTCTGGAAAGGTGAATTCAACACAAGGGCCACGCTGACGGAAATTGGATAAGTGGTGTCTGTAAGGTCAGCAAGACAAGGGTCAAGCTGAATAATACAATGGTTCAAATGAAGATTACGTGGCATACTGTAATTAGTATAGTATATTCGTCATCTTGTCATCGATCAGTATCAGTATGACCTGCTTGCTACCATGGATAATTTGGCCATTGGAAGTAAATAATTGTCGACAGTAGAATCCGTCGAGATAACTATTTGCGGGTACGTCAGGAGGCTTGACGTGTGACAACGTATGACAGACATTTGGCTGAACAGCAGGATAGTAAAACTGCAGAGGCCACTAAGGTCGTGATAATGTAGCACAAAATTGACAAAATTGGAAGACAAATCATGCTGAGGAGCTCCAATCATGAGGAGATTGATAGAGGCATGGGTCATGCTATGATCATGGGAGAAGTAGAAAGTGCCAGAAACGATTGACAGCAAAGGCTGCAAAGTGTCGATTGAAGCACAATGAGGAGGTGGGTAGTGTATGCCGATGCATCTAGCCACACCCCACCAGACTACATTCAATCCCTGACCCCTCTAAATGGTCCTTTCAAGCTTTAGCTATGCCCCACCCATCTCTAGCTAAGCTCCACCCACATCTCGCTCGTGTTGAGATCGATCGATCCCTGAACTCCGTGACTATCAATTTCCAGAAAACTATGCAATTAAGCTGGTCAATAATTTGAAAACTAATTTGACTGGGTGCTGTTACTGCCTATTTGCAGTTAAATTAGTTTCAAAATATTCACCAGTTTATTAAATATTAAAGACATACAATTCATACAACCTGACGGCCTATTAAGCATTTAAGATGGACTAAATCGAGTCATTCATGAGGTAATGATTATGGCGTCATCTTGCACGTCGCGTAGTTCATTATAACGCCATATGATAGATGGATAAACTGATAAGGTCAATTGTGAAATCAGGAAAATATGCCAAAACATGATTTGCTTCACTAGAAAACGTTTTCTTTCAGTAAATGGCGGCTGGTCCGCGTGGATGAGTACAACAAGTTGTTCATCAATTGATTGTACTAACGACGTGGGATATCTGCTTAAATACAGGAGCTGTACCTACCCACGTCGCCGGTACGGCGGCAAAACATGTACCGGGTCACGTGGACGAGCGGAACAATGTAATACCATGCGTGATAACTGCCGAGGTACTACTGTAATATACATAAGAATCATTATGGTATGTGCCATTTTTTACCCTTTGAATTCTGAATTCCAAGAATTTCAATTTCAAGATAGCTATACAAGTAAGCTGCTGAATAATTGTAAAGTAATTTGACAGTAGCCTACCCTGTTGCTACCATATGCTATACAGCTTCAAGTAAAATTACTTTCGAAAGATATAGCAGAATATTTCTTAGATTGTAAATGAGATTTCGAGTACTAGCTTTCGACTTCCAAGGTTTAATCCTTCAGTTTTGATTACATTTGGTCAAGAAAATCAAAATATTTGCTTATCGAATATCCATTCATAGGCCAAGAGAAGACTATTTTTGGAAATATATATATATATATATATAGTTAATGTGTTCTGGAGTTGAGTGTGCTTCTATAGAAGGTTTGGGCGTAGGTGTGGAGAGGTGATTGATGCCTACTTGAAAGAGTGCATGTGGAATAGCTAAGATCCGCCCATGCTATGCACGTGTTGGGATCTATTTATATACTCGGAATCCTTAATTAAAAGAATCACAATTTTATGGTAAATATACAGCTCACCTGTTGAATATTTTGAAACTAATTTGACTGGGGCTGTCGCTGCCTATGTAAGCAACAGTGCCCAGTCAAATTAGTTTCAAAATAGTCAACAGAATATTTATTAAATAGTAAAGGCATACAATTGGTACCACTGACGGACTATTCCAGGTTTATGACGGAGTATTTCTGCCAATTATGATTGTGACGTAATTGATAATGATGCCATATAATTGTGTGATAGGTTGGATTCATCCATTTCGCATCATAATGATGATAATATGTAACTAAACGTCACATCTTTACGGATAGAGTCACAGTCCTGCGATTGAGCAGTATGTGGAAGGGTGTTCAATGCCCATTTCCTTGTTCCTAGAAATATCTTGGTACATTCCAGACGTACTTTGGGGAGATGCAGCAATACATATCAAAATAACACATATGCCTATGTTCAACTTTGTTTGATAACTGTGTGATTTTTCATACAAACGACATACGTTATATTATAGAAATATGCATCTTCCGCCTTCACGAACCTGCCTGATAACTTCCCCAAGAGAGAATTAATTGCACAGATTATTGGCTCAAAATATTGTTCACAGCATATATTCAAACTGCACCAATAATCATTAAATTTTCAGAGAATGGAGGATGGTGTGAATGGGATTCACCGAACGTGGAATTTGACGAGAAAACGGGTAAAATGCCGCCGGTTGTACGCACTCGCCTCTGCGAGTGCCCGTCTCCATTTAATAAAGGCCTCCGATGTCGTAAGAATATTTATTCAATGTCTTTTATTATGATTATTATCTCACCTGGCTTGAAAGGCCAATAGAGCTAATGCGGTGGCGGCCGTCCGTCGTCTGTCTGCCCATCCATCCGCCGTCTGTCCGCCATCCGTGCGTCGTCCGTCAACGTTTCCTTTACACGGCTTCTTCTGAAGAACCACTGGGACGTTACAATTATATGAGGCGGGAAGCATCCATAGGGCATAGCGATTCAAGTTTGTTGAAATAAAGCCGATCGGCCAATTTGGCACGCATTCATCTTGGATTTTGGCTGATTTTTAGAAACGTGTTTTAAAATCTTATTCTCCAAATCCGCTGCGGGATCAATTCAAAACTCATGAAAGATCATCTGGGACAATGACTGAACTAAGTTTGTTCAAGAGAACTTGATTGACCAAATTCTCCGGTGGCCAGCTTGGATGACATAGTTTTCGCGAAAAGGACGTCTTCTCCAGAACAACCACCGAATCGGCGATCTGGGAGATATGATTAGGCACTAAGTATAATTAAAATGTGTTCATGGGAAGTTGCTATATAAAAGACACGGCCGCTGTGGACGAATCAAATGTAGCTTGTTTGGCGACCATATTGGATATTTTTATTTGATGGATTTTGAAACCGAAATTGGTTTTATATAGGTTTTTGCGTATGCTGATTTCAAATTTGCCACATTCGAAACTGCCGGGAAATCGGTTTGGCGGCCATCTTGGATCATATTCCCGCCAACAACTCCCATACTAAAGCAATAGCAGAATTAAGACGTCATCTTCTCGAGAACCGCTCGATCGATTTTATTTATATTTGGCAGAAAGTATCCTTATGGTGAAAAGATACAGGATTTTTCATAGGAAGTCGATCGGCTTGGATATTGGTCGCGTGTTAGAAAAACGTCTAAAATATTCTTTCGGAAACCGCGTGGTTGGGGGGCGGGGGTGTGATTCAAAACTCGTGAAAGATCATCTAGGTCAACAACTGAACCAAGTTAATAGTATATATAATAGGGTTATCGGCCCACCCCAACGCCTCCCACCCCTATTATACATACTACTATGGACCACATCCCTAAAGACTCCTCTATCACACAATATTAATACGACTCAGAGAGGGGCATGGAATGAACATGATTTCTGGACCAGAAAAAGAAGACCACGGCTACATCTGTGACGTCATCACCATCTCTGACGTCATTTGTGACATCATCACCATCACACTCATGGACCGTGCCTATAGACCACATGCATATGGACCATGCCTATGGACCACGCCTCTGGCCCACCCTGATGGGCTACACAACTGAGCCCGGCCTGGGGGTGGTGATCCGCAGGATCCGCCGGGCTCGCCAGGTGATACCATCAAAGTCCCCTATTAGAGAAACGCAACTGTACCACACGCCAATCATGGATGTTCTATATGAAATGGGATTCGATATTGACGACGCTCTTGACCAACTAATGGAGGAGGACGACACGAGCTTGGATGGTGAGTGGGGGCGACGCCGAGAGGTAGAGCATGAGCGTCAAAATAGGATCGATGATGAGTTAGAATATTATAGGGAGTTTTTAAAAATTCCTGAACCTGGATTCGATTACATGTAGAGAGGCAAGGGGACGAAGGAACTACAATATGGTTCAAGAATATGATAGCCTCATCCGACAGGAAGAGGCCACAGTAGGGCCAAACTATGATTTCTTAGATGATGAGTGTGATGAGTCTGTGGAAGTCATACAATGGGAAGAGGAGAGGGCGCAGGAGTATAAATATGAGAAAGCCAGCCGGAGGCGGGCATACTACAAGGGGGCCATGCTGAAGTTCCAGATGTTACGGCTGCGCAAGCTACTGGCCCCTGATATTATGCTGGATGATGGGTGTTTGAGAGAGGTATGTCTGCACACCAATAAGCTCACACGCTTCGCAAGATTAGCTGAGATGACTCATCGGCAGATCCTACTGGTGATGGCGAGATAGCACGAATTTAAGACCTAGGTATACCATGGCTAAATCGAGTGGCGAAAGCAGCCTGAACTATATCCCACCTTAGTGCCTGATGAGGGCGGTACAGCCCATGGATGGTGACTCTAGCAGATTGATACCATCAGATAGAATATTGTTCATGAGACAGAAAAGTACAGCAGAACACGCAGGCGATATAAAACAGTCTACAATACCTCAGAGGTGCCAGTGGGCGGATGGACATGGATGTATTAAAAACGAGATGCTGCTGAGGGGCCGCATCGCAGATCTCTACGATGCCAAATAGTGTGCTGCGTCTGCAACAGTTTTAAGATGACTACTATAGATGGCCTTCCCGGTGAACATCATCATGATCATGATGATCATGCAGAACCAACTGCCCCTCCTGGGTACACTCTGGACTGGCCGACTACATAGTCTGCTGAATGATATTCCAGATCTGACACCAATCTCCATGGGTGGTCCCGCATCAGCTTCTCCATCAATCCACGACACTGACCAACCTCAGATCCACCATCAAGGATGCGAAGAAAACTCACACCAGGATGGTAGACCCGAGTGGCTCGTTCTGGAACCAACAGCTGAACTTTGCCATCTGGGCCGCCACGGCAGTATGTGGCAATGACGTCGGGTTGCTTCGCTCCTATTCTGATACCCATGCAGCTGTGCTCATTTCCAGCTGTCTCAGATTCCATGTGTACTACACAGTGAGACGAATCATCCATGATCTAGGCGTAAGCCTGCCTGATACGAATGATTTCGAACCACGGCGCAACAGCTACAGTTTCTCGGCAGCCAACAGACTCCAGCGAGAGTTCAACGCCCACTCAGACTATCGGTGGCACGGTGGTGACAACAACGGCCTGGGCCTTATGTATGGTGACATGAGACGAGACTACTTGGGCTTCCCCTATCAAACACCATGAAAACTTGGCCGTCGGAAGACTGCAAAGTTTCCATTTGGCCCAGACTCCGAGCCCGAGGCGTTGGTGCAGAATATGCACATCACCAGCATCAAACAACACCACCCATATGCCTGGACACAACCTCAGGGCTTACACCAGCGGGGATCGTTCGAATTAACCAGTCCTTAGAAGCATTATGTTATTGTCTCCTGACAGCCCAGACCAAGGTGCACTACAGATGGGGTGAGAAGCAAAGCCATGCAGGCTATGTCCAGCAGTCTCGTCGGGGATATGATCATTGTTGCAGACCCTAGCAGCCTCATTGCCAAGTTCTAGCAGGCCTTACAGAAGGCCCGCCGCAAGCTGGACTTTGCCATATCTCCACACCTACGGGTTATTCTGAGCAACCTGATCGTGAATATTGAGGATCTGGTGATCAGGGACTATAACAGCATGATAATCGTGGGGAATTCTCCAGGTGTCCACTTTTGGATTAACACTAACATCAACTCAGCTGCGCATGTCGTCCTGACGCCCGTGATACAGGTACCCACACGCATCTCTGCGGGCCCCACATGCCAGTGCTACGTCAATACGTTGGGATAACAAACATCGACCCATCCTGGCACCGGTCACTCTACCCAGCAGTGCTAGTGCACTCGGGACGATAGCCTTATGAATGGCGTCAGGCCTGGCTGTTGTCATGCTCGTCACCAGTCTTCTCCGCCGCTAGTAGGCCATCTAGAAGATCATCCTGACTCCGGTGTGGCAACGGCTGTCGAGATTGCCTGAACTAGCTTAGTCTGTCCGACTGCCCCTATGCACGCGGCCAGCATACAAAGCCAAGGGCTAGATGGTTCGGCACTACAGCCTTTTCCCAGCTTGTAGTATCGTAGGGCCCTATTCAACTCAGAGTCTGGGGGTAACATGGATGTCTGTAGTAAATGAAAGACATCCGAGAGATACTCATGATCCGTGTAGAATCCTTTAGCACACAGGAGCTGTTCGACGATACTGCCGCACATGATGAGGTATTCGACGAAGCGGATTTGCCCCTTACCAAATCCTAGGTAGAGCTTCACGGCTGTCAGCTCCTCTGTTAACTCAGCAATAGAGGGTTCGCTCAACTCATCTGGTGGCTTCTTCTTGTAGCCCTTCGATTCGGTGCGAAAGACGTCATAGTACGTTATACCGATCTCACATCGTAAACCGGTTCAATATGGTAATGGTTTGCAAACCGCCGTAATGATGCTCAAACAAAAGAAAACGAGTTTCGGTTTAGCCAATACTGATTAATCCTTTTTTAATTACAAATATGGCTGCTAAGTCGGCCTCTGCAGTGGTCTTGAGAACTGGTAATTTGTAGACCTAAAGAAGTCCATTTTTGCCAATTTACCACTGGAATTACTGGCTCTATAATGAAACCAGACACAAGGGTAAATTTTCAAAAAGTAATCTGCAAATTCAATAAGAAGATTATAATTATATTGACAAAAATTGTCCATTAAAGGGATAAAACGCAGACCCATCTGAACATATAAAGTCAACATCTCCCTTATTTCCAATTCACACTAAATTGCTTATGATGAAATGCACTCTGTTTGTAAACTTTCCAATATTTTAAAACTATTGTGACTGCAAGATGTTGCTGTTATTTGTAGCACGCACCAAATCCCAGTCAAATTAGTTTCGAAATATTTAACATATACGATAATATTTATAAAATTGTAAATGATTGACTTTCTATTGGTCTATACAAAATTCAGTGTTAACATAATCTAAAAATGATTTCTCTCCTTAATTTGTGAACGTATGATTGATGCTTGTTTGGCGTGGAATGGATGAGTGTCACATTGCGTGAATAATTATCACAATTCCGTTAAAATCACATGATTACCGACATCTAAGCGTCTGCTAATCTAAACAGGTAGTCCACATCCCGAGTTCTGAAAGTTGTCGCGATTCGGATACAATATAAACATGTTTATTGGTGTTTATTGCCGGTGTATTTTTGAGCGAGCGAGTTATCACAACAAAGCTAAGTAACCCATCTCATGCTTAGATAAGTCTTTAAAGCTAAGATTACAAGTTAACACCACATAGACTAGTTGTCTCAGTTTGCGCTATATCACGGTAATAGTCTTAATTCAATAGGCATATTACTCTAATCACGCCACAACTCTTGTAACGGGGACAAAATCATCATTACCGGGATGTCTAACCATTAACCAATGTAAACGATATGACTCGATGGCCGCGTGTTATCAAAATGTTAAATGAGAGTAACTGATTGAAAGATTTTGCTATTCCGTGAAATCAACAATTTTCAACAAGCAGTCTAAAAATAATAACACATTATTTAACTGATTAACACAAATTAAGGTATATATTGAGGCATGATGATTAAACAAACGCTAAATCTCGCGAATTAGAATTAATCAATTGCAAATGGAACACAAATTATTGTTAAGCCGAAAGAAGCTAGATTTTGTTTATTACTGCCATAATCGGAAATGAATGCTATATACCTTATTCCTGATGCGTATAACGAAAGTAAGTCGTGATCGTGTCGTTTGGGTCAAAAGTTCCAGACAACACACGTATACTTGCTATATGCTTATCGGGAAAAAATATTGCATATAATAATTGTATCTACTCATCCTTGGCCCCACCCACCCCATAAACCCGATATACGTTTCAAACCGGTTTGAAAATTGACATCGTCAACGGCTTGGCATTACGCCATACCGTGCAGCTTTAGTACACAGTACTAGCTGTTCCATGGTTTAAGCTGCTATGTATAGCATTATAATGCTAATGGGTATTCCTGAGTACCAATCTAATCAGCTAACAGATGCAGACTGGGTAGATCTGCTTAGCTCTCTCGAGGTAGAGCGTACGTACATGTTTAACCGCATTGTATACTCAACGTTTGAACAATGACATCAATGGTACAGATTATAAAGCAGTTTCCAGAGAGCCAGGCGAGCCTTCAGAAGGTGAAGAAGCTGCTCAAAAGCACGACCCAGAAGCTACTGACACAGGCTAAGCCCCTGGCCTATCATGTCTCCAGTAACGTGGCGGCGAACATTGCCATGGTGAAGATCGCTATCAGTGCTGCCTCGTACACTGCTGCTGCTAAGCTCATGGGCGAGCGCATTCTACGAATGGAAACCGCAGCTCTGGGGTAAGCAACGAGTGCCCTGGCTGAGATTATCGTGGCCTATGTCTAGGCTTAAGACAGGTATATAAGAGACCATGGACGTCTGGCAGGTCCATGAGACAACAGCAGCCTATGAAGCATGGCTATACCAGAGTCGCAGTTACACAGTCGAGCACGAGGACTGAACATCTTCAATGCCCAGAAATGGTGGTTAGCCCACAAGGTATACCCGTGCAGAAAGGGACACGTAGGTGAGGCATGCCTCGGTTCAGATGAGACTGTTGCCCCATTTCCTTCCTTAATTTCGACAAGAAGGGAGAGTCACGGAAGATCCGCGGTACCATACTAGCCAGAGACCTTGTCGGAAGCACTGGCATGCTAGGACAATCGGCCATCAACAAAGTCAAGACTGTGTACAAGGGCATTCGCGTCAAGGACATGGCAGTGATGCGTGGCATGGTCGGATTTGACGAAGTTGGTGCAATCAAGGCGATGGCTGAGTCCTATGCGCAGGACCTCGATAAGGACCTGCTCAAACCGCAGAGATCATTCCAATAGGATGGCGAGAATCTCAAAGTAGTCACAATCGGGCAGAGACATATTAATGCTCCTGCCAGCCTCCAACTACCCGAGGTGAAGAAGTCAGGGTTTTCAACCTGCCGTTTAAGACCTCTTAATAGACATGGCCTCATGTGCTTGCATCATACAGATACTCGATGGTCTGGACATTTCTACTGACACAGGCCCTCTGCGTTACCTTCTCAGCTGTTGTTGGGATTTCATACTCAACACCTCCCTCACATCCTTTGTCTCGGCCGGTGGTACAACGCTGCCGGCCATGCAGGCAATAGAGCTCGTACAGGAAGTGCTTACATTTAAACCCTCCGATATAGACGACCTAGTATCCATGATGAGAACCCTATATACACGGCGGGGAAGTACATCGACTTCGCAATCTCGGGACAGATCCATGAGATTAGGAGCATGATGCTCAAGTTCAAGCTCGAGAGCACCACGCCGGAAGGATGTAGAGCTCCTGCAGGTGGTGAAGAGGTGGGAGATTATGCAGAGCAAGAACACCCTGGACACCACCTATGTGAATGATGAGTACCGGGTCTGGCTCCACTGGCTCGTAGACCATTCTACTATGCGAAGGGGAAAGGTTACTATGCCGCCGGATGTATTGAGGGCTTCACAGAATTCAGCCTGCAACCAAACATAGAAACAGCTGTTGCAGTGCCACTCTTCTCCCTCCTCGAGAACACACACGTGAGCCTGGCCTTGATGTGGGACAAGCTGTTCCTCTGGGTGTACACTGAACATCTTACTGATGTAACGATGACCTCTCCTCGACTTCAGGTCCGGCATGATGAGAACGACCAGGACTCTAGACAGCGAATCCTACGTGTAGAGCGAGAGCACCAGCAGGTCCAGGCCACGACTAACCAGCGCCTAGAGTTGACATTGCAGCGAGGTGCCTCGGATTGCGTAGCTGTAGCAGTCTTGGTTCAGAAAGGAGGGATGGTCCAGGAGGTGGGGAGCTAGATGACTTCAAACTTGTGGTGGCCTGGACCAACGTTGTTGGTGAGTTGCGTGATCAGGCTTAGTGTTGTCGCTATCGAGAGAAAACGAAGTCGTTTGCCTATCATAGGAATTGCGAGTTACCTGGGTCAAATATGTCAGATTTGACCCTAAGGTTATTTCAAAGTCACGACCTATAAAGTATGGTTATGCAATGGAAGAAAATCTAGGGGTTATAAGGCTCAACAGTCTATGCTGTTTGGACGAGCAGGTCAACCCAGGTGAAAATTTGACCTCAATGACCTCAAAAGCCTGTTAATGATAAGTCCCAAATTTGTTGATGACCGGATCAGAAGTTTCAAGTTAACAGGAAATCGCCCAAAGTGGTGTAAATTAAATGGCTCGAATGTTTAGTATCAATGGATCAAGAATTACAGGGATATTGCCTCTGTAGATTTTATGATATCAGGACACCAGATCTATGTGACATAGGAAGGATTTCCAATCAAGGCAAAGGATTCCGGATTAAATGAAAGAATCTGAGGAGATAGGAGGACAGGGTATGGATATGGCTGTAACTCAAATTAGATTATTGGGATTGAATAATGGCAAACAATGGTGATGATCTTTCCGGATTAAACTTAAAGCTCACATGGCTCTGCTTTTGGGCCAAACTTGATCAATATTATCAATATACCAGTGATCAAGTTATGATCAAAATTACCACCGACAGCCACCACTACTATGGCCTCCGCCATCTTCTGAGCTGCCGATGCCTCATAGTCGAGCACTGGCTCGGCGATCTTTACAGTCCCGTGGTACTCGTCGAGACGCTCATCGGCCTCTTTGATGTTCTGGGTGGCTTGAGCCCTTTGTTGCCATCGGCGTTCCTCCCTTTGGCGCATATGCTCGAGCACCTTTCTGTGCTCAAACTTCTCCTTGGACAGCTTTTCCATTGCCTGGTTATGACGTTTTCGCTCTACCTCTGCCGCCTTATGGCCAGCGAAGCTGGGACCCTAGTTCGCCAAGGCAAACAGGCCTACATTCAAGATTGTGGAGGCCATCTCTCTAGTACCACTTTTATGTATAACTAGCGAGTTTAAACCTGTATAGCAGTGGATTGTGTATGAACCAAAGCTTTCGAGGATCCAGTCGACGAGGACTATGATGATGTCGACGATTACTATGACGAGGATGAGGACTATGACGAGGATGATTATGATGAGGACTATGATGGTGGCGACTATGATGGTGATGATGTAGTGCCAGAATCTCGCGGACTAATCCACCGGATTAAGGGATCTATCGTACCTACATGAAGGACTCTCTTGGCCATCTAGCGGCAGTCAGGCCTCTGATCGCTCTGTTCATGATGAACGCTGGCGAGACAGTCCGCAAGATCGCTGCTAACACTCTCCATGGAGTTGAGAAGATCTTTGAGGCTATTCCAGCCATTACCTCTGGGGTAGGTGCATTCTTTGGAGTCGCTGGCCCATGGTTGCCATATGTTGCTATAATACTTGCAGGCATCTGGGCCGCCGAACATTTAAGACATGCTATATAGCATGGCGCCACATTACTAGCTAGTCAAGACCCTTAACATGCAGGGCTTAGTCAATAAACTGCCCTTCTCTGATGACCCAGCAGAGATTAGACGATAGTGTTTACAGGTATTAGAAGAGGTATTCACGGATGGTCGTATGAATGATGGCCATATGTTCGTCTGTCTAGAATTCACCCACGCTGTACATGAGGGACAGGAGTCTATGTGAGTGATGAGATCCGAGAGTTCATCAAACGCCTTTATTGAGGGGATCTAATACAGGCCTGGCGGCTATTACTGTGGGCCTCATCAACTACTCGAAGTCACACGCCGTAAGGGTCATAACATCACACTGGAGAGTGTTAAGCAGTGGCTCTTAAGGCAGACAATGTGGCAGATATACAGGCCCGCCCTCACCATATCAGGCGTGCACACTTCGATGAGCCCATTCCTAACAGGGTGAACCAGACAGATGTGCTGTTTCTCCCGCATGACTGTGTGGGACGCAAGACCTACACGTATGCCCTCACCATCGTCGATGTAGCTAGCAGGTACAAGGCTGTGGTCCCGCTTACAGATAAGTCTGCGGCCATGTGGTGTCCAGGTTCCAAAGTGTCTATGACGATCCAGAAAAGCCCCTCCAGTGGCCAGAATTGCTACAAGTTGATGAGGGTAAGGCGTTCAGAGGTAGGGTATCACCGTGCTCAAGCAATCGTCGAGCAGTGGAATCAGACACTGGCAGAGAGACTGTTTCCCCACCACTATGCTCAGAAGATCGCAGCAGCAGGCGATCGTTCTAGAATAGGGGTACGAGGCTTAACCATTGTAGTTGAGAGATCCAAACACAGAGGTCACTCGCTTGATAGGGCAGAGACCATCTGAGGCTGTGCAGCACTCAGCTGTCAGCCTGCCTACAGACAATGTCAAGGAGCACATACTTTCATCCAATGCCCTGGCTATTGGCCCAAGACGACACTTTGTATGGGAGGAGCTTCAGCTGGTCCGTACGGATACTCAGCTACCTCCACCTGGAGTAGCTGTTCAGTGATGACGGTGTGATAGCATTCCTGTACACATGGGCTAAGGTGTTAATGCCATCTGGGGCGATCCGCCGCTTGGTGCCCTGAGAACTGAGAGAGGTCTTGTTCTGGTGGACCCCATAAATGTGGTGACCCTTACTGCGCAGAATGTCCATGCCGTGGCGAAATGTTTTTCTGTCACAAAGGCACTCCTTGTACTGCTCATACCGGAGCTACTTGACCACGGTGCGGTGCACACCCTTGGCCTTCTTAATCTTCTGTTCATCTGAGCGCTTGATAGAATACATCTTTGAGCGCAGGCTGACAAACTCTTCTATGGGCACCCAGGCACACTCATCCTTCATCTTGCCCAGATCCTTCTTGCTGGTGGTGTTGTGTAGTGGGTTTGCCGAGTAGTTGCTTGTGTCATAGAGGACGACTTCGCTGCCATATCAGCATAGATTTCCTCTGTCTGGACATCTAATAGGAGGCTATCTGTGTCCGTGTAGAGGAGTTCGCAACGGGCACCATACACACATTTCAGCTTGTTGTAGTAGAAGTCATACATGAGGTGCTTTGAGAGGCCCAGGATGGACATTCCCACATACACCGACCAGTTCAACACCAGACTAGTCTTGTACATGTGTATAGTGGCAAGGTCATCATCAAACACCTTCGGTCATGCATCCCCCTCTGCTGACCAGACCAGCTTGATGTCCACCGGTTTATGCATGTTCTCCATTGTCTTGCCAAAGACTGCATTGTTCATCAGCTTGTAGAGGTCCTTCTCGAAGTCAGTGGTGGCCTTCTTACGGAGCTCTTTGTTGAGTCTGATGTAGGGCTCCATCCACGGTGACTGATTGAAGCATAGAACCCTGGGTACCTTCTTCTACCCCATACCCAGGTTGAAATAGAGCTTCAAGTTGTGGTAGTGGAGAACATAGTGTTCTTTATCTCTCTATCAGTTTCTCCACTGCTTGCAGCGTTGTGGTTTGCCGTGCATTGATCTGATACTCTGAGAGCCATCCCTCTTCACCTTCATCCGTTCAGGCGCAAGGGGGTAGGGGTTGTGCATGGCATGCAGCTCTTGTGGGTACTCAAGGTCTACCTCCACGATGTGTAATCATCCCGCTCTCAACCTCCACCCACTTGAACACCCCACACCACCCCACCCACCCCCAAGTTGGTAGGTGTGGGCTCATTGCTCAGTCATAGAGATTGTTAACATCCAGATATACATGATGTGGCTTGTTGGTTGTTCTGAGTTGTAACCATGGATGTGTGGGTTGTTTGCCTCGGCATAGAGCTTGCTGACCATTGATACACCCCCCCCCCCCCCTCTGAGTCCTTTCTCCACAAAGAGATGCATATCATAGTCGTTTAGTAGCTCCAATTCTACCCCTGTCTTCATGAGCAGTGCATCCCACGACAGGCCAAGGCTGGTGTAGTAGTGGGCTGGTTCCAGATGGTACTGCTGAATGCATGTTGTCCTAAAGTTCTCAAATACATCAGCGAGGAGCAGAGTGTCAGACCGCAGGTAGAGGTCGTGATAGTCACCCATGGTCAGACAGCTGAAGCGGACCCAAACAGTCTGTGTGTGATTGTAATCGCTGTTGGTCACCAGTCAGTTTGCTGTAGAAGGTCTCCTGTGGGGAAAGAGCTGTCTCATCGAACCAACCTCACCATCAATATAATCGTAGGGGTACACACCCTTGTGGAGATGGAGCTCATGCGCGCTTGCACCGCGAGCAGAGGTCGCATACTATTTTGTGAGTGGGAACGTTGTGGAACTAGCTACCAAATTGTCGAGCAATGCCAGTATGAATTGGGCCTAGTCGATGAACCGGAGGCTGCAGAAGCTGAAGGAGATGTACTTCTCCATGTTGCTGGGGATGCAGTTTATCGGCCCCTCGGTCCTAGATGAAGTGAGAATCATAGCCACGCAGGTTGTGAAACATGACTGGAATGGTGGTAGTCTTGGCGCTGAGGCGCAGTTTGAGCTTACTAGCATTGTGTACTGCTCCCTGGTATCGACCAGTGATGTGACAGTGATCTCGGACGCTGTCTATGACTCCATAGCTTGTAGAGCCAGTTAAGGGTTTGTCGCACACGTGGCAGTTGGCTGCGGATTGGTGAGCTTGCCGGTCTTCCCTAGTCATTTCCATCGGCCTAGGGCGTGCGAGCACAGCATTTATCTGCTGTTCTTCCTCTGCCAACTGAGCCGGAAACTGCTTAGACGAATCTGCTCCTCGATACAGCACTCGTGGCCTGCTAACGCCATCACTGCGGACCACGATATAGGAGGAGCCGCAAGTAGAGGTGAGACGATCTGGGCGTTTTTTCACACCTTTTAGGAAGTTGTTGTGTCAGCGCAACCAACTTTATTTGCATCATTATCACCTTTTTTACTTTGATCTCACTGCCTTTTGAAAAGGTGCAAAATAACTTCCCCGGTCTCTTCCAGTTCTGATTGGATGTTAGATGTACAGGGTGAACATAAGTCCCTCCCCTCGTTAAATCATGTGCCTCTTGGCATCCGATGTGTTGAGCTTACGGGTAATTAGCGTAGTGATGAGCGTTAATCAATAGGCATTAGAGATAAAAGCTACGTTTTAAAAATCTGATCTATTAAGCTTAACATTTTGATTTTTTTTTAAACGGTGTGTTCAATGTTTATTATAATTATGTTTACAGGATATTTTATGGGTTGTGATGTGGCCGTCACACTCGGCAACAATGTGCACATACACGTCATGAAACGTAATGACGAATTTGTAGCAGACATACACGAGCTTAGTGTTGGTAGTATTTACCCCCACCATGCGAGGCATGCTTATGTACAGTAATATATTTTGAAAGTTCGCGGCTATGATACCAGCATTTGAAGAAACTGTGCTTAGTGCTAGGTGTTCCGATAGAGTAGAGCAGATTAATTACATATGCGAATTAGAACCTCAATTAAAGGTCACTACCTGCACTAAATATCCTCATATATACACCTGTGCAAAAGTTAAGCACCAGCAAAAACAATAGAACGTAGAAACATGATGGTACAACTAGGCTGCCATACTTTTTGTCCCCGCGTTAGCTGACATAATTCCAAGTACGAAATGCACATGCATGCATGACTTCACGCCGCTTGATGTCCGTGCGTGGCGGGAAACAGCACACGTGTTCAGTTATGTAAAAGTCCAGTTTGAGGTGTAGAACATTACATACAGATTTAGGCGACAAGATTAGGAATTTTGTGTTCATGACCGTGGTTTATTTGTACAGAGAGAATTAGCTCTTGATTGTGAACCGCTATGGCAAGACGAAGGTTAAGTGATCGTGTGAAATGGCAAATCATAGGCATGCATACCACTGGTATGTCATGCAGAGAGATTGGCAGACAGCTGAACATTAACCATACTGTAATCAGTCGTTTGATTGCAAAACATGGGCAAACTAACGAGGTGAAGGACAACCCTAGATCTGGAAGACCAAAGAAGACTACTGCCCGTGATGATCGAGCCCTAGTACGCCTTGTTAGGAGATCTCCATTCACCAACAGCAGAGTGCTCAGCCAGCAATGGGAAACGCGCAATAGAGTGTCAATGTCTACCGTCAAAAGGAGACTGTATGCTGCTGGCATGAAAGCTAGGAGACCTGTCAGACGTCCTCTCATCACTGCACACCACAAAGAGGAGCGTCTGAGGTGGTGCAACGAAAGAAGACACTGGAACATGAGATCCTGGAGACGGGTACACTGGTCCGATGAAAGTCGGTTCCTGCTTCATGCCACAGATGGTCGAACTCGTGTATGGAGGTCCAGACGCACGGCGTACGACCAACGTAACATCATGGAAGAAGTTCCATTTGGTTGAGGTTCCGTTATGATATGGGGGTGCATCTCATTTGATTGTAAGCTGGATCTGTTGCCTGTACCTGGAACACTAAATGGACAAAGATATCAAGATTCCATACTGGATAGAGTTGTGGTCCCTCATTTTGTAAATCATGCACCTGGAACCCACCCTATATTCATGGATGACAACGCCCGACCACATCGTGCTAGAGCTGTGCATGAATACCTCCGCCAGAATGCCATCGAAATCCTACCATGGCCAGCAAGGAGCCCTGACATGAACCCTATTGAGCATATCTGGGACATTCTAAGAAACATGGTGAGAAGGAGGGATCCTCCTGTGCAGAACCTACAGGAATTAACAGACGCACTCCATCTTGAATGGCAACGAATACCACAATGGCGTATCAGTCGGTTGGTGACCAGCATGAGACGTCGTGTCCAGGCCGTCATCCAGGCACAAGGTGGATATACCCGGTATTAATAATGACAGTCTCAAACTCGTGCACAGATGTTAAACTTCGTTTTCACACACCATTAATGACAATCTAGCCACGTGGGTCAACTGTAGGGCAATAGTTGTCAGTTGTGTCAACGTAACCATATTCAGGCCTCGTTTTCAAGTTCAAACAGAAACATACAGTGTTTCCCCACCATCATAATCAGCATTCCTCTAGTTGCATTATTACCTCTTGCACTAAGATGGATGGGTACATAAATATTTATGCTATTGCTTTCTTCATAGCACATGAATATACCCTCGCATGTGCGTAAAAATAGGGTGGTGCTTAACTTTTGCACAGGTGTATATATGTATATATATATGTCAGGCTAACTCCATATATATATATATATGTATGTATATGTCAAGCTAACTCCGTATATATATGTATGTATATGTCAAGCGAACTTGGTACTTTACTTCGCCATGCAATCATTAGCCTGAGACATCATACATCTACGTAACTTTAGAAGAACTACGTTCAAATTCTAACTCTGGAAAAGAAGAAAGAATGTGAGAAACAGACTTTGAAATGTAATTTAACATGAATATGGTAAAAACGAGCTTAACCCATATAGTTTAAAAAACATCTGAAACCATCTAATGGGTTGAAAAAAACAGACAAAGCAAAATTTAGGTGAACAGCGTTTTTATTGTAATGTTCCTCATTGAAGCGCTGTAACCCTATAATCCAATAATTTATGGGATAAGCTTTGGACGAATAGATCATCTTTTGTTAAATCTAGTAATGCTGTTATAATTGAAATCATCGGCAGTCCATGAATCCTATGATACAGAAAATACATGCAGAATTCTCCGCAATGAGTCGATAATAGCGGCTGCACAGTAACGCCATTATATGGGTTACATAATGGCCCTGTTTTGACTGTTAGTCCAGGCCATGGGGCATGCGCGAACGAGTCAAAATATTAAGATTTTCCGTGTTTCGGGAAATATAACGCGATCCATTCTCAGTATCTGTATTAACGATGAGACACGCTGGTCTTATGATATGTTTAGGTATACAGTCTTTAACGAAAACACCTAGAACATCCGACCTAATCTCCAGTCTCCCGAGAAACTATGTTCGAAATCTCTAGTAGTTAACATAATAATAATAATAAAAACGGACGCGTGTGGGTGTGGGTGTGTGTTGACGGGTTTGTGGGTGCTGGTGGTGTCAAGGGCTCTAGTAGTCTGTGGTAACGTTGCGATCGCTGTCAATGCTTATATTGTTATTAAATTCCGCATAACATATTACGTTCATAGTATCAGGTAATGCTGTTTTAAATTTTAGTTAGCTTAGGTTAGCTTCGTAAGGTAGACATGATCGCCTGTATCGAGGTCTGGAGTGTAGTCAAAGGCCAAAAACGTGTAACCTGCCTTATATTCATCGATGGCAACCCTATACATTTGTAGCGAATAATTTACCGGTTCCATTAAACAACGTCAAGAATGATTCTGTAAAATTATAACCAGCAGCCATGAAATTCGGTGTAAAAGCGTCTCCAGCCACTTCGTCATTATACATATAGCACGAAATGTGATTAACATTTGATATTTGATGCTTAGATCATTAAGGCGACAGTAGTCTATACAAAACCGCAAAGATCCGTCCTTTTTTGCCTGCTAGTACTATGGGACTGGCCCAGAGGGATGCTGATGGCTCGATTATTCTGGTCCGCAACATGTCCTCTACCTGTTAGTGTGCTTCTACTTCCTTATGTATGGGAAGACGTCAGAGCGGTTGTCGAACGGGTCTGTTGTTTCCAGTGTCGATGGAGTGTCACACGAGATGAGTTTCTCCTAAATCCATGTCTCTGGCTGAGAAGATATCGCGATATTTGTAAAGTAATTTCTGTATATGCTGTTTTTGAGATTGCATCAATCCAACTGTGGCATGCAAATATAGGTCATGTAGGTGTTCCGGCAAATCATCGGAAGTTGCTGCTGGTGTAGATGCGGTGGGTGTTGTTTCCAGTGATATTTCATCCACCAAGTGGCCACAACGGACTCCAGGTTCAAGAGTTATTGGGTCCGCTGTGCCATTGAATATGTGGTACGGTATGTGATTCTTGTTGGTGGTGTCCACGATCATGCGGGAACTGGTGCATTGTGAGGCCATCATGTGCTCAGGATCGGGTTCCAGCATGGCTGTGTGAGTGTTGTTTCCTAACTGTGGTGCGGTGGCCCATAATATTTTCTCCTGTCCTGGCTCAACTGTGGCTTTTGACGCTAAAATCTCCGCACATGTATCGTACAGTGATGATTCCGGTCCAAGAGGTATATGTTGGCCGTGTATGTCCAATTCCTGGTGTCTGCAATGTATGACGGCTTAGCTGGCACTGAGGAAATCAGAACGAAGCAGGGCATCATTTTGAATAGAGGCGATGACGACTCGCTGAATGAATTGCATCTCCTCTATCTGTATTATGAGGTGTACTGTACCAGCCATGGGAACATCGGCTCCTGTAGATGTTTGCAAAAATGTTTGTAGGTTTAATGGCCGGCTTTTTATGAGGTGGGATGCTCTCATACAAGCGCTTTTTAAAACAGTGATGGAAGCTCCAGTGTCAACAGTGGTACTGGTGGAAACACCGCTAAACAGGCAGGCACACTTATATATTACTTTACAGTGGACCTGAGGAAGGATTTCCAATGATACCATCTGAGAAATAGGTTGAGGTCTAGTATTACTCTGTACGTAATTGGATTGTTTCCGGATGGCTTCCGTGAGTGCAGTGATGGCTGAGTGTGGAAAGGGCCAGCCCGTCGCCGCTGCTACTGTGATTGCTTAGGCGAAGACAGAGCTGGGAGGTAGCAATGGTGATGGCTGTGATGCTGTCTCGGTGTATGTTGAATTGGTGTAGACAGCAGTGCGGATGTGATTGTCACGATCACGGATAAGTGCTACTTGAGCAAGCCACTTCTTACAGTGCATCATCGGATTTTAGTTGATGCACAGAAGAAGAAGTGACATCGCGGGATTCTTTCATTCTTGCGGTGGTGCTTCCTTTTTCGGATCCATGATGTGGAATGTATACTCCCCATCACTGCTGCTGCTGGTAGATGCGGTGGATGATGTTGTTCGGGACAATGTGTTGCGTGCTAGCAAAGGAAACCGAGGATTCAGTGCCTTGGCGGTGGGTCATGGTGCTTGCAGAAACGTTGTTTCAGTGAAGGTGCTACAACCTACCGCTGCCATTTTACATAGGAAAGATGGTTGAGTAGATGTGGAATTTGTGTGGGTCACATTTTCCGGAGAGGGGAGATGTCAGTGCTGCGGATGTGGTGTGCATCATTGGTACCGACATAGAGGAAGCCAGGTGCGGGTGCATGTATGGTGTAGAGGGGAATTGAGTGTTAGTAATGGCTGCCTGACATTGTGGTTCAGAGGCCGCAGTTGAGCCGGGTTGTGTGAATGGGCACCGAAGCGACTCTGTAATTGTTGCCCTTGCTAGTTTGATGGATTCTTAGGCTTCGGGGTGCATCAGTCAGTGGTCGGAGTTGTTGAGGGCATCGGTCCTTCCAGTGGCCAGGCTGATCACATCCAAAGCACGTGTTTGGTGGCGGTGCAGAAACTGTGGTGGTGGCTGGTCTTGTGGTGGATGTGGCTACGGTGGTGCTGAGTGTGGTGACGAGGTTGGTGAGCGCGGATATCTGTTTAGTAATCTCTTCTAACCTATCTTCCTTTTTTTGTCGATTATTATTGTTGTGGTGGTTCCCGCATCTTGGGGTGTTGTTGTAGCCCCCACGATGGGATTGGTCACGCCCCCTTCCTCTATATGTGTGATTTTAATTGGTGGTTTGTTCGTGTTGCGCATGCGGGTCGGATGCTGAGGTAGTAGCAGTGGCAGGATTTGCGTCGGCTGTGGTGGTGGCGACATTGACATCATTGACCTCGTTTATGGGATGCAGTTGGCGACGATTGCTTTTCTCCCATTCCAAGGTTTCGATACGAACCGCAGTGGCTGTCAACTGTTGTAGGCTACCATGCTCCGCGAGGAATAATTTTTCCTTCATGGCGGGTTCACCGCTCAACGCGTCGATGAAAGTATCTAGATGTAGGTGGGTGACGCCCTCGAGATTAGTGCTGAGGTATGCGCGGGTAACTAGCCAACAGATGCGACTAGCTAATTCCGGTAGTGTTTCCTCCGAGCATCGACATAAGTTTTTGAGCTGTAGCCGACTTGTTTCTCTAAGGGCTGTGTCGCCGAATCTTTCCGACAACGCGTTCTCTAGTTCCATATATGATGGTGTGTAGTGTGTGCCTAAGTCTGCCACGACCTGTAAAGCTTTCCCGGACAGCTTTGCGGCTAAATATTCTCCTATTTGACGATTACTCCACTGGTCTGTCCGACTTCAAATAGCACTTTTTAATTAGCCCAATCAGTCTCCCCACTAAATTCGGGGTGGGGGGGGGGGAGGCGGGGGAATGATCCGGCCATGTCCACGTGGAGAAGTGATGGGCGCAAAACCTAGTAGTGGTGCTGGAGAAATGGATGAGAACGCGGTTGCTGGTCGGCGTGTTGGTGGTGGTGGTGGTGGTGATGGTGGTGGTGGTGGTGGTGGTGGTGGTGGTGGTGGTGGTGGTGGTGGTGGTGGTGGTGTCTCGTCGATGTTCCTGACGAGGCTGATGATACCGTGTTCGTGAAGGTGTTTCCCGTCGCTGATGCTGTGCATGATACGTGGGTTCCGCCGAATATCACCCTGATGTGGGTCCATAGACAGGTGTAGGTCTATGGATGGGTGGAGGCGTGCTATGTAGATGACATGGACGTTCTGTTGGTTGCTGCGATGGATATTCCTCATACGGTGGTGGTGGTGCAAGTGACTGACGAGGTTGATGTGTGTGATGTGTAGGTTTCCTGATATATTGCTCAAAACGTGTAGCCGCATCCTCCAGTTCCAGGGTGAAGACACACGAAAAGATGGGGATGCAGGTATGGTACATGAACGTCCGCCCACTGGTCACCTATTGTTGACGTTGGCGAACAGAATGGACATGAAGGGTGTTGTTGGCCCCATGGGGGTCTGTGTCATAGTCATCCACAATCCGGCATAGATGGTTGTGGCCTATCGCAGAGATCCGATAAGGTGATATATTGAGTTCCCTCCTGCGAGGCATCACGGTAGCTCCCCTCGCTGATCGGTGAGAACTCGTGTAGAGGCGGTGCTGGTTGTCCCGCACCGGGGAAATTATTGACATTGTCGGTGAGCACGTGAGCAGTTCGGCCATCATATGATGCTACTTCCATGTCAAGGGAGAGCTGACTGTCGGATGAAGGAGACAGAAACTCGCGAGTGTTAGCATGGGTTCGCTTCCCATTCGAGGCCGACATCGGGTGCCACTTGTAGGTCACGGGGGTATGCGCTGGTCCGCCATGTCATTCCGTTCCATCGCACTGCAAGTGCATGATGTGTGGGAGAACTGGTTAGCTGCGGATCTCGGGGTTGCGGATCCCGTATCGCATATCTCCGGAAGGTACAAAGACCGACTTCTAGAGCCAGTGGAACACTGATGTTCCAGTGGGGCCGTGCGACCATTGCCACCGAGATTGAACCAAACGGTGTTATGCCAACTATTCATGTTCCCGGTATGTCTGTCCAGTCTAATTTAGGGCAATGGATGAGATGTTATAATTAAAAAGTCAGAAATCTTGATAATACTCTACAAACAGTTCTATGCGTTTGACAGTAAATGAGCACAATAATACACAACATAGAGCCATCCAATGTTCTTTCATCATGGTTCCTCCAGAGGTACCACACCGATCCTTGAATCCGCAGAGGTATCCCCACAAGAGAGCTCCGCAACGAAGTCACTAGCTAGTAAACTAGTAAACCACACACACACACGCACGCACGCACGCACGCACGTACGCACGCACGCACGCACGCACGCACGCACGCACGCACGCACGCACGCACTATTGTTGCTGTGAGAGGTAAGTTCCTCGCATGGGCCTCTGTCACAGGACAATGCCTTCAACGCTGAAGTGGAGGAAAAGAGTTGGCAAAAGGGCCACTCCTCTTTCAACAGAAAATGCCGAGTGCTGAAAATCCTAGTGAAGCTACAGTTAAGGTGTTGCACACTGGTTTACGTAAAGATGGGACGAGCGATTTCCGAAGAATTCCCAGGTCACCGTCTTATGTAGTTCCAAAGATAATGTATTGGTAGTTGCCACTTTATTTATGCAGGCCTTCTGCTACATTCTAACATACCAATTGGTTGTTAGTAACGAAAACAAGCTTTGGCTGCAAGTGGCAGGGAATACTACCTAACTTTAGATACGTTTATCCATCAGGCGCAGATGCTTGGCTTCCCATAAGTTGCCCCGCATAGCATCTACCTCCAAGGATAGCATGCGTACATGTCACAGAGTAAGGCTCCCGAATCAAATAACGACCCGGTTATCCGGCCCCGCAACCACATATAACATTACCAGGACAAGGTTCACAGTTCACATAAGCAATATTAGCAAGCACCATGTCATCTATGGTGGGGCTGGAGAGATGGATATCCACCACTAGGGTCCTTCCCGTGAGGGCGTGATGGGTTCTAAGACCTCACCCAGACACCACAACGAATTGGATGGAGATCCGCATCTCGTCTGTCACTGAGTGCTACGGAGTTAACATTTGACCTGTCATTAGGGTTACATTCCATGATGCCCAGAGATGCAGTTCATCTACTGGTATTACAACATTTTTAATTAATAATTATTATTTCGCAGAGGTTCTTAAATTGGCGGGGGTATCTAACTAACAAGTATCCGAAGATATGGGGGAGATGTATGGAGATCAACACTTTAACTATCACCGCTTGGAAACCTCCGATAGTTTTCCAGGGTTGGATCCTGATAACGTGTCGATGGGAAATCCAGACAATTTATAAGCCTTGCAGCTGGGTGGATCATGGAAAGAGACAATAACTCAATATAAATACGAGGCCCTATATGTAACTGGCCAATTTTACACAACCTAGCCGGTGCATGGGGCTGCATTACCACAACAACCGGAAAAGAGGGGTACACTATGTGTCTCTAACGGAGAAATTGTCCCTAACCACTTTAAACCTATCCTATCGAGCTAAATAGCCAGGTTTAGTCGGTAACATGTCAGGCTCAAACAATTAGAGCATGATCAGCGACCTCAGTGTAAAATTGATGCTGGTGGGGATATAGTGATGCGGATATAGTATATGTTTCTGTATAGTATTTCCTAGCGTACTGCGGTCTAGAGCTTTTACAAATAAACAAAACATATTTAATTAGATGGCTACTTGCCATATACACAACTAACCAATACACAGTCCAACGGACACGATGATAATGAATATGATAGTTATAAAGTATCACAGATCACTAGACCTTACGGTGCGACTAGTGGAAAGCACCCACAGAAAACAATGATAATATTCACAGTAAAACAAAAATTATAAGAATGCGGTCATAAGACCGGTAATGTACCTATTAGTCATCAGTACCATATACAGAAATAATTAAACGTTCAATAGTATAGCTACTTGAGTACTTATTGGTCATCGGTACAGAACAAGTTCAAGAGTTACTGAAATTGAGGCGCTAAAACATAAATAACGCGAGATGGCATAATCTCTAAGGCTGGAAAGATTTCCGCAGGAAGACATCCGCAGGCAGGTCTCTGCAAGCTGGCTTCTCCAGGCAGGTTGGATATGGCACACTCTCAGGACAGTAAAACAGAACAGTTCAGGAGATGTCCACTAGATAGTCATTTCACTCGTACAGAATCTAAGTACTTTGTTGCAAATTTCTGTCTGGCGACGGTAATATGAAAGTTGAAAGCAATCCATTAACAGAGAGGGCTGCTTATATAATAATTATGCATGTACAATAACTGGCACACGGTGCGGGGTACGTCGCATAGCTCTTACGGCACACCAGGCAAAGTTCACCCAGACTGTGGTCAAAAAGTTAATTAAGTCACACACACCATGCAGTGCGGAAGTTAAAGTCCACTTTTCGGTATGGTTGGCAGATCCGGCGAGTCATCTATCAAGAATCACCATTGGCGCTACATTCCGTAGAATTACATATTGGCCCGCACGGCCCTTCCGCGGAAAGGCTCCCTTAGAAATGTTCGGATTGGGAGTTATTACTTTAAGTTATTTTACCCCCGGATGGCCGTCCGGGGTTATCCAAAAACTCGCGGAAGCCGAGGACTCCTTACTACCATGGAAGAACTGAAATCCGAATGGCACCGGATGATGTAGGAATCACCGTCGGTTAGCAGTTACACACGTCAATCCCAATGGTCCAGCAGTCCTGCGCGGGCGGCTTCCACGCCGGTGATGCTCCTGATTCTCGATTTTTCACCCCTTTGATACTACTCGTGACGTCAGAGCCAGGAGGCTCAGCCAATCAGCGGCCGAGCAGTAGCCAATCAGCGTGCAGCTAGAAGTGGTGACGTGGCGATCACGTGCACAGTGCATTCTTTATCTATTTATGCATACACGCGTTTGCGACTTCAAGAGAAATATTTTGAAAATAATTGACCGGGATTTTCGACGATTTCTGGGCCGATTTCAAAATAGTAAAAAGTTCTGTAATCCTCGTTTTATTCCGGTCCTGATTGCTACCAAGAATAACGAGGACGATATAGTTTAAGACATTTACAAGTACCGACTCGGTACACTAATGCGCACGCACGCGCACCACGCGCTTTAACGGACAGCCGTTTTTAACGAAAACCTCTCTCATACGGCTTATATACGCGTACTATCCTACCCAGGGGGGGGGGGGTGCATGCCTGGAGCGAATCCGAAACGGCCGTTACGTACCCAGCTCAGCTGGGCGGGCCGGTACCCGTCCAGTCGATCCGTGGTACACGAGCATAATCTTTGGGGTATGTGGGGTTGAGTATGAGCAAATGGGGAAAAAACGTATGGGGTGGGGGAGGTGGGGGGGGGGAACGGTTGAGGGTGGTTGAGCTGTCGCTTTTGTATGGTGTATAATACTCTAACCCATAACGTAGAAGATTACTAACATACCCTTCATCGAGGGGAGTAAGTAATCTTCTACTTTATTATTATCGGTTAGATATCTGCAGAGGGCTATACATAGTTATAGGAGGGGGTGTTGGTTTGTGGGTGGTTGAGCTGCCGTGTTTGTACGCCGCATATTGTACGCCGCATAACCCGTATTGTAGAAGATTACTAGTAATGCGTGCGTGCGTGCGTGCGTGCGTGCGTGCGTGCGTGCGTGCGTGCGTGCGTGCGTGCGTGCGTGCGTGCGTGCGTGCGTGCGTGCGTGCGTGAGTGAGTGAGTGAGTGTGTGTGTGTGTGTGTGTGTGTGTGTGTGTGTGGTTCGTGCGTGCGTTATAGGAGGTGGGGGTTGGGTGAGGGAAAGGTAGGACTCGAATAAATTATGTTATATATTCACAAGTTGAGCCGGTTTTAAAACATTGTTTAACCTATTTAAAATATACCCTGCACACCCTCCCACGCTTTGAAAGTTAATATCTCCAAACCATACCTCTGTACAAATCCCTACTCTATCTTTATACCCAACCTGTTAGGGGTTCAGTACGGCTTACATCGTTTTCAAATTTATTTAAAATATAGCTCTAAAAATCAGTTTCGCTTAATACCTCAGCCGCATCATTCTCTACGTCTTTCGCTTAACTTTACAGGTTGCTGGATCCCGCTCGAAAAACATTTGTAAATTTTATACTTTAATTAAATTATTGTTTTACATATATTTCGATTATATATTTTTCGCTTATTCACATGTATATTTTTTATCATCTGCATATATATCGCCTGTATATTTTATCGGTTGTATAGTTACTGAAACTTTATTTTATTTTTAAAAATTGTGAAATGTGAAATGACTCATAATGTTTTAATTGAAAACCCCCTGAAATATTCCTCGCCTATAACCCGTCCAACTCCTGAGTCAACTTAGACTGGAATTTTTCCCCGATATTGCGTGGCCGCTCGAGGCCCGTTAAAAATGCAATATGTTGTTGTTATTAATCTAACATGATTGAAAATTGATTCGTTGAACTTTGTATGACTCTGGCGACCGTTACACGCGGTCGGAGTTGTTTTAGAGCTCGACTAGTTAATTTTAATCTGTTGGAGTAATAACTAACCGATTGTTACTTGTGGTGGTTGGTGAACTGTAGCATTTTCCTGTCCTCTGTAGGCAGGTTTATATGCATTGGTCTGTCACTGACACCGCAGCACTCTGGTTTGTGCTTGACGAGAAGGTCTTCTCGAGAATAACCGTGGAGACACCGCTCGTAGAAGTGCTTTCTCCCTTTATACCGACTCTGATCATAGAGCAGACGATTCAGGTCCTTTATCCATGTGTAGTGCTGCTTGCCACCCTTCTCGATAAGAAGCAGTTTCCTCCTCGGGGTGTCTGGATCCGCATTTCTGAGCTGTAGTGGATATATTCGCTTATCATATCCAAAGAGAGTAATGGCCACAGCATTCTGCCACTCGACACGCCCCAGCTGAGTAAGGGGAGTAGGAGAATCCACTCGGCTGATGTCTAGGGAGTCCCAGTGCTCTGAATACTTTGATGTTCAGTGGGGATGGCTTGGACCAGAATAGGGTATCTGTTCCCAATCATTCTTCTCATGATGCAGTCACTTTGAGGGCGAAACAGAACTTCACCCCATTCAGGTCGATGACCTCTCCCACCAACTTCCTCTCGATCTTATCCTGGCCCTTATCTAGGAAAGTTGCTGGATCTTTTTCCCCATGACCGGAAAGTACCCATCCTCATGTATAGTCCTGGATGGCATAAGGGGTGGCTACAAAGTTTGGGACTATGTCTTCTGGAAGATCTCCTGGTAAATTTCCTCAAGAAAACTGGCAAGCTCCTCATCTGTGCATGGGCCCAGCTTTGGGTGGGGAGCTTGTACTGGCCTGCTGCATGGGACCGGAGCTGGCTTTGTTTCGGCCGGGCTTCTGCATGGAGTTGGGGTTGGCTTTGTGGAAAGGAGAGCTGCCAATCCCTCTGCATATGTGGTGGGAGATATATCCCCTATTTGTAGCATGCGCGCTAACTGTTGTACGGCGGCGGCCATGGCTGGTGGGTGTAACCTAGAAAGTCCTAGCTCTAATTGGGTCACCCAACCTGGCGGTGGGGGAGGGGGCCTGGGTGGGAGGGGGGGGGGTGGTGGCACAGACTATATTATTATTATTATAGGCACGCTACCCTATGAGCTATGGAGTAAGAACAATACTTGACTACGAGTTTCTATGATGTGGGAGCAGATACCGCACCTGTCTCACGATGGGTGCCTGTTTGTGGTCTTCCCAGTGTGGTCACTAAAGAGAGGTGGTCACCAAAGATAGGTGTACTAAAGGCATGTTAGCACCTACCATAGGACTCATCAGCTACACCCATCAAGGTGGCTCGTTAGCAACGCAGGTGGTCACTAAGGTGTGTCACTATGATGTCAGCTTGCGGATAACAGACGAGTATATCATTGAAGTTGAAATTGAAATAAGGCAGGTAAGGATTATAACCGCTGAGGATATACAGGTGGTCTCTAAAGACAGGTGAGTATATACAGGTGGTCACTAAAGACACGTGGCTGTATATTTGGGTGGCCGTGGGATGAATGAATATGTGGGTGTGTGTATCTGGGGTGGTTTGTGTACATACAGCCTGACGGATGGCAGACAGGTGGACAGACAGACAATTTAGCTAAATACACCAGAAAATTTAAAACGTGCTCTCTGTATTCTTATGCAGTTATCATAGGCCTATATATAGTAGGCTTACTGTATAGGCTGATACTCGAATGACTTTCAGAATGTTTTGGGGCGCGTTATCAGTCCGGGTGACCTGTTAGAAAAACACGTCTGTCGTCTTCAGAGCCTATGTAATAATGCGCACAGATGTGTCCCGATTTGAGATCTAACAGCTGTATGTCACGTATATGCACACACAAAAAAATACTCACGGATTTTGAGACAATGATGATTAATACATGCAATAACTGTGCTCATAAAGCTTCCTTTTCTTGACCAGTAAAATCCTGTTCATTCTATGCGACTTTCTATGAGTCTTATTAATATTGTGTGATAGAAGAGATAATGGTAGTGCTTATCCCAGTATTATTCAAGTATTCTAGGGAGTTTATCACATTATAGAGATGTGCTGGTTGGTTGCTATATAAAAAGCATGCGTTATGTTTTAATTTTGCCCCTGTGCGCACGTTTCGTGAGTGTGACACCGCTAGAGACTTCCAATGACAATTTCGACCGTAGGAAAACACTAGGTGTGGGGTGTCGATCATACTAGCCAGCATGTTAGATAGGATAGGATAGAGGTAGATGGCGATAGGTAAAAAATGAGAAACCGGTAGTAAAACCACTGAGCCGCCGGCGACGATCAGCAGAGCGGCCCAAGCGTTCTCGATCACGCGAAAGCGTGCGGTTGAGTTTTGCAATTTTCTTTAGAATGCACAAACTTGCAAGTAGTTGTGTTTCTCTGATTATGATTAAGTGTCAGTGCCGGCTCACCTGGAACAGCGAGCTCACCTGGTGGTGGGATCCATATCTCTAGTCCCATATTCTTGGTTGGGATTACTATCAACCAGCATCCGACTATTCACGTTTCCCACTGGTAGCGCTATCAAATGGATTGGCACATCTGTGGGCCAGTGGTCCTTAGGCATGCAGTCTATAGGCACGGCCCATGAGTGTGATGCTGATGGTGATGATGTCACAAATGACGTCACAGATGGAAATGACGTCACAGATGTGGCCGTGGTCTTCTTTTTCTAGTCCAGAAATCCTGTTCATTCCATGCCCCTCTGTGAATCTTATTAATATTGTGTGATAAAGGAGTCTTTAGGGGTGTAGACCATAATAGTATATATATAATAGGTGGTGGGAGGGTGGGGTGGCCCGGCACCCCTATTATATATACTACTTAGTTCAAGACAGCTTGATTGGACAGATGCTTCGGCGCCCATCTCGGATGACCTAGGTTTTGCTAAACTGATTTCTTCTCCATAACCGCTGAACAGATCGGGCTGAAATTTTGGAGATATGATTAGGCACTAATTAAAGACCCATTTTTTTTTTTACAGTTTCTTCAATGAAAGTTGATACATACTACATGGCCGCCGTCGACAAATTAAAATGTAGCGTTGTTGGTAGCCAAATTGGATTTCTTTATTTGATGGATTTTGAAATCAACAGTTGTTTTGTATATGTTTTTGTGTATGTTGATTTCAAATTTGCAACTTTGAAAACTGTTAATCGTTTAGCAAATGTACGACAAATAAGAATATTTCATTGCTACCATTGTCACTATCGCATGAATAATTAAAAATATGGAGAACGAAAGCATCTAATCGATGTTCTTGATTTTTTTTACATTTCCAGCTGGATCTGAACAGGATTCAATACTGTTCATAAACAAAACAACAATTCGTAAGTATTGCAACTGCTGCTGCTTCTGCTGCTGCTGCTGCTGCTGCTGCTACTACTACTACTACTACTACTACTACTACTACTACTACTACTACTACTACTACTACTACTACTACTACTACTACCACCACCACCACCACCACCACCACCACCACCACCACCACCACCACACCACCACCACCACCACCACCACCACCACCACCACTACTACTACTACTACTACTACTACTACTACTACTACTACTACTACTACTACCTACTACTACTAATCGAAAACTAGAACACATTTTGTCATACATGTAGGTCTCGGAAAAGTCCTGCATCGTTTATAGGTCGATTAAAGATTATCCTGGTAATTAGGGCATGCAGAATGATCCAAATGCGAATAACATAAATGAACCTTTTCTCTAGCTAAGCTCCACTCACACCTCGCTCGTGCTGGGATCGCTCGATTTCTAAATTCCAGTAGAGGAGAGGTAAGCTGGTCGCCTGCTGAAAGTAGTTGCTGTGTCAGAGCAACCAACTAATTTGCATCATTGTTACCTTTTTTTCTTTGATTTTTGCCACCTTTGTGTAAGGTGTGAAAACAGGCGACCAGCTCTCCTCCATTGTGATTGGATATTGGATGTAGAGGGTTCCCATAAGCCCCGCCCCCCCCTCGTTAAGTCACGTGCCTCCTGTCATCCAATGCGGTGAGCTTAAATGTGATTATTGTAATGATTGACAATGGTTAATAAAGAGGTAATTAAGGATGATTCATAAGTGTTAAGTGCGCTTATGATCATGTCGATAGTCACTTTAGGACTGGAGGTATGATCAGCGAACGAAAAGAAGAAGAAGAAGGATGATTGACGGGTTACATGTCTGGACTCGTTTGACTCATTAAGTCACATGCCTCCAGGCATTCGATGAGGTGATGGTTAAAGGGTGTAATTAAGGCTGATCTCTTGGAGCCATGCCAAATGAGTGCCGACCGGGTTACATGTCTGGACACATCTTTGCCTGGGAACTTGTTTGATGATGAAGCCCTGCCTCCCTCATTAAATCCCAGGTCTCCAGGTATCCAATGAGTCGAGCTTAAGGGTAATTAGCGTAATGACGGATGACAAGCATTAATCAATAGGCATAAGGCGGAATGACAGGCTACATGTCTGGACACGTCTTTTTCTGACTCTGGGAACTCGTGCAATCATGGGAGATTCTAAATGGTCGAGTTATAGAGTAGGAACAATTGTGGAAGCTGTCTCCATTAGTCTAACGGGTTGATCATTATTAAACTTCTGAACTTCGTCTCTTTTAGCCATGACAAAGTACAAAGGTTGATGTATAGCATAAGGAAAGTCAGTTAGTTATTACCCTGACAGATTAAAATTAACTAGTTGAGCTTTAAAACAACTCAGTCCGCATGTAACGATCGTCAGAGTTATACAAAGTTCGGTGAATCAATTTTAAATCGTGTTAGGGAAATAACTATCGATTACATTTTTAACGGGCCTCAAGCTGCTCCACAATATTTTGGGAAAAAATGTCAGTCTAATTTGACTCAGGGGTTGGACTGGTTATAGGTGCGGGTTCTTTCAGGTTGTTTTTTTAAATTAAAACAATATGAGTCATTTCACATTTAAAAAAATAAAATTAAGTTTCAGTAACTCTATACAACTGATAAATATACAGATGATAAAAATATGCATATGAATAAGTGAAAATATATACAAAATAAATATATGTAAAACAAATACAAACAATGATAATTTAAATAAAATTTGAAATTTACGAATGTTTCGAGCGGAATCCAGTGACCTGTAAAAGTTAAGCGATAGACATAGAGAATGATTCGACTGAGGTGTTAAGTGAAACTGAGTTTAGAGCTATTATTTAAATAAATTTGAAACCGATCTAAGCGATACTGAACCCTTAACAGGTTGGGTGAAAAGATAATTATGGTAGGGATTTGTACAAATGTAAGGTTTGGAAATATTAACTTTCAAAGCGTTGGGAGGCGGGTGTAGGTTATAATTGAAATAGGTTAAATAATGGTTTTAAAAAACTGGCTCAATGTATGAATATATAACAATTTACTCGAGGGACCCCCATCGTCCCGCCCCACCCCCCTCCCACCCCCGCCCACACAATATAACTACGTATCGCCCTCCACACACACGTGCACATTTCTAACTGATAATAATAAAGTAGAAGATTACTTACCCCCTTTCCCCCTTAGAGTTAGAACATTATACATAGTACAAACATACCATTTCAACCACCACCCAACCACCCCCAGCCCCATTCTATAACTCCATATCGCCCTCTGCACATATCTACCCGATAATAATAAAGCAGATTACTTACTCCCCTCTCGATGAAGATTATGCTAGTAATCATCTACATTACAGGTTAGAACATTATATACAGTACAAACATGACAGCTCAACCGTTTCCCCACCTGACCCACCAACCCCACATTCTATAACTATGTATTGCCCTCCGCACATATCTAATTGATAATAAAGCAGAAGATTACTTACTCCCCCTCGATGAAGGGTATGCTAGTAATCTTCTACATTACAGGTTTGAACATTATACATAGTACAAACATGGTAGCTTCACCATTTCCCCCACCCCGCTCCCGCATATTTTTTCCAATTCACTCACTCAAACCCACATACACCCCTCAACTTTCTCAATGCACCAACCCACCCCCACCCCAGGCTATCGATCTGGGGTGCTGAATACCGCCCAAGGGATATTGTCGCGACACCCGTCAAGGTGTTGACCATGTGCTGTTTGGTCGACGTACGAGCTTTGTCTTCTTCAGAATCATTGCAGTTGTCATCCTCGTATGTCAACCGCCACTTACAACCTCCTAGCGATAACTTGTCACCAGTGGTCAGCTCATTGGCCAACCGCTTACGGGACTCCTCGTCAGGAATCATCTGTAGATTAAAAACAAAATGACAAATGTTTAAAATAATATTTTGTAAAAAAATATATTAGGTCATTGTAATTTACTCATAGAGGTCTGTCAGACAACACCTGGACATCTGAGATTACGTACCAATATTTTCCCGAACCAACTTTGCCGAGTATACATGACTAACCCTAATAAGAAATCTTAAGAAAGTCAAAATGGCTAACAGACGGAGTAACGCTAATAATAATAATAATAATAATAATAATAATAATAATAATAATAATAATAAGCGTAGACAGTCTAGGGGCACGGTTAGACCCGGGTCAATACCTTAGAGCAATTACCTTACAGAGTTTAGCTAAGGCCAAACCCAAGCAACACATAATAATTCTAGATGGTTGTAATATGGGTTTAGCTGATGCTGTGTCTGAATGCTGTTTAAACCTAATATGTGGAAACATAAAATTAAATCAAATACAACGTAAACGCTTACACAGATACCGGGATAACATTAGATTGCTCAGTAAATGCAAGACACCATTATATGAAAGACGATGAGTTATTCAACGCAGGGGTTTCTTACACCTTCTTCTGCCAGCAGTATTACCACTTATTTCTAAATTATTCGGTTAATAATAATGATAAAAGCTGGTACCGCACAATATGATAGATGGTATAAACATGACATCTAAGATTAATATTCTAAATAGCAATCAAAACCTTAGATCTACTGTGAATTTATATCAACTGATGGAACAAATTCTATATCAAAGCGACTTGATGGCTAGAGAAAAGTCAAATTGTATTCTCAAAAGTTGAGACTGCAGATAGATCAGTCTAAGAAATTCAGTTCAGCCGTTAAGTCATCAGATGATTCTCCGTGTTCATGGAATCTCCACACTTCAGCGCCTAGGGTTATAAATTTGGATAATGCTAGAATTAAAGAGTTTGTTCAAGCCCCAGGCTTATCATTGATGATCGCAAATCGTGTCACCATAGATGGTATAGCATATCCGAATAGCAATCTGGTAGATTTAATAGCCTCAACAGTGACACAGAACCCTTATAAAAATTCTAAGGATTTCTTTAGAACTTAAATTACTGACAGCCTTCAATAGACTCTTAGCCGATGCCAATATACCTAGACAAGTAGTGGGTAGTCATCAGACTTGGGCTAAGATTCATAATACAGACGAAGACATTGAACAACCACAGAGCCTTCAACGTAGCGAGTCTAGTGCGAAAAAACGAAAAAAAGAACACGAGCCTGAAGGTTTATGATCTGCCCTCATTAATAGAAGTGTCGCGACAGCTCAATGCTCTGTAGCTAGAAATATGGGATCTCGAGATGCTAATCTGTCCAAAACTTGGTTAAACTATGGCAAACAAAGTTCCATAAGAAATAAGCAATCTATTACCGTAACTGAGGGATTGAAACAGGTATATTACGATAGCAAACATTCTGCATCTTTTGGCGTTTATGAAAAAAAGTTGTATAAGGCCTTTAATGGAACAATATCTAAACCCTTAATATGAGCCTGGTTAGTCGAGCAAACTAAGTACACTTTGGATAGACCTAAGCGAATAAAATTTAAGAGAGATCGCTTCAAATTAACCAACGTTGTTCAGCTATGGCAAATGGATCTGTGCAAAGTAACTAGTTTAGTCAGACATAATACTCTATGCATTATCTACTATTCATAATGGATTGTCTGTCAAAAATTGTGTGGATAATTCCTTTGATGAATAAATCTGTGAAAACCTTGGCTCAAGCTTTGGAGTTTTTTCTGAATACTGTCTCGAGATGACCTGAATCAATTCAGAGCGATAAAGCAGATGAATTCGTGAACGCTACCATTAGACATGTGTTAACGGCTAAAGGCATACATTGCTGCACATCTCAGAACTCTCTCATGAAGGCTGCAATCATTGAACGCATTCAATGCACCATAAAGGCTAAGATATGGAAATATATGACTTACAAAAATACCGATAGATATATCGACACCCTCCCTAATCTGGTAAGATCTTAATAGATCTCTACACCGTAGTACAAAAATGAAACCTGTAGATGTTGCCTGCAGTACAGAGGTGTTAGCTTGGTGTAATATGTACTAGAAGCGAAGCCAGAGCATCGGTAAAGCGCAGCGATTTGAGAGTAGGTGATGACGTAAGAGTGTCAGAGTTAAAAGATCCATTTACCAGGGATTATAGACTGACATGGAGTGAGAAGATATTCAAAATAAGTTCGAAACTACCTCACAGATCGGGTGTATATAGGCTCAATGATTTTAATCAAAATCCCATTATTAGTACATTTTATTCCGAAGAGTTGCAGAAAATTTGTTTAAACGAAGCGAACAGTCAGCAGTATCGAGTAAAAAGAATTATTAAAAGGCGTTCAAAAGATAATAAGTGAGAAGTCTATGTCAAATGGGCCGGTTATCCTAATTCATTTAATTCATGGATAAGTTATTCAGAACTTAAACGTATTTAGAATCGCTGCATTGTAGAAATGTCTCTAAATAGTCCAGGAATACATGATAATGATTATCGTTGGTCAAGTACCCAGAGACGAGATAAGATATCGTGCTCAGGTTATAATTATTTATATTATAATAGTAACATGTTTAATAAATCTGAGCATTCAAAATGGAGATAAAGGTGTTTGAATAGTGTTAGCATCTGGGTATTTAGGATATATATTACCAACACTGAGTATAAAAATGCCCAAAGTTGAGCGATTGACTCTTCTGCCGGTTAAGAATGGCTAGAAACATGGAGCCATTTTATATTATGTTACCGATTAACAGTAGAGTGGATTACTATCATAATAATAAGATATTCAGAATTCAGAACACATCTTCAAACACCTTTAAGATTCTCTGGGGAATGGGAAGTCGGCTTGTCATCAATATTGTATCCGAGAATTTGGTTAACATTAGCGAACCTTCGAGGATCCTGCTACATTCTTATGAACCCTTGAAACCTGAAGTTAAGCCTAAGCAGAAGCAGAAGAAACAAAGAAGTGGTGCAGCCACTATCAATGAAATTTTTGATTTAGTCGGACTAATAATTTACTAGTAGAGCCAGTGAATTCAGAGGTTCGACATAAAGCTGCAGAACTTCCGAATCGAATCAATCTCGTAACATTAAACGTTAAGCGAATGGTCGCCATTGAATTTGACGCTTTCCTAGGTAAATTCTTAAGCTATATTGATCATATAATTGGTGGCCCTACCCCCGCTGGTGGAGTTCAATCAATGCGTAAAAGTAATATAATTACATTAACTATCGCTTACGTATATTGTGATATCGTAAGCCATAATATAGTTAGAGACACAACAGCACCACCGGTAAGAGTTATGCCATTATCTAGCAGTCATGGCAGTGAAGATATTTGTCATTGTACATTTCCTGACATTCAATATGGAACCGTATCTAAGAACTACATCGACACGATAGGTGTGGTTATAAGCGATAGGACTGGAGACAACATCCCATTTGAAGACAGCACATCGCTGAGTGTACTTTGTTTACAATTTAGACCCAATGTCTAAGAATTTACGCATAAGTGCTCTATTAACGCAATTCTAAACAGTTTAACTGTAAAAACAAAAGTTAAACAGAAGTAAAAAATGACTTATACTTGTAAACCTGATTCAGCTACATTGAGAGCTTACTACGGTAATTAAGCCGGCAGATGTTTGCCTTTATTTGTAGGCCCTAGGAGTCAAAAGGGTCACGGGCTAGGAAATATTATAGGTTCACTCTTCAGAGCAGCCATGCCATTAGCTAAAAGCGTTGGAAAAAGTTTGGGCATGTGAGCCATGTCAGCCTGTGTAGGTATGGCTGAAGATGTTTTAGCTGGTAAAAAAATTAAAAACATCCATGAAAAATAGGGCTTTGAATGTCAGTAGAGCGATCATACCAAAAGCCATAGCATTAGCTCATAACAATATCTCTGGAGCTATTTCACAACCTAGACGCAAAAAAGCTAAGAGGGGTCAATGATTAGCTAACCCATGCAGAAGTCAATCGAAATGTAACCATAGAAAGGCTAAACGAGTGGATGTATTTAGTTAACTAATAATATGACTATGTCACTGCACTAAAAGCAAATTAGATGTGTTTACTGTGAAACCTGTAATGACTACGATTGATCAAGCTCGTTGGCAAAGTTATCAACCTGTTACGAATCTGTCTAACTCTGGGGGAAGCCTGGAGTTTTTCATCTCTGGAAGCGGTGACGAATACATAGATTTAGGCCCAAAGTTACATTTACGTTAAGTCTAGCGTCATACAGGTTGTCGCGGGGGGTGGGGTGGAAACTCCATTAACAACGAACAGCGATGTTGCACTGGTTAATCTATAGGTCAGCTCTATGTTTTCTCAAGTAGATGTATTTTTAAATAGAAAACGTGTCTCTGACGCTAACGACACGTACGCTTTCGCAGTTATTTTGAAAGGTTATTTAATTATTCGACAGAGCATAGGTCGAGTCAATTAACAGCTGCATTATGGTTTAAGGATACAGCTGGACATATGGATAATAAGACAGCTAATAATGCAGGTTAAACTTGTAAAAAACTTAACGTTGCACTAAGTAACCCTGTGGAAATGATCGGTAGAATTCATTCTGACATTTTTCTTCAGGAAAAATATTTAATCAATGGAGTTTCATTAAAGGTTCATTTTACGTTAAGCAAACCTGGTTTTAACCTTATTCGTGGCGATGTTCACACTTACAAAATACACATGCACACACACATGCACGCACACACGCACGCACGCACGCACGCACGCACGCACGCACGCACGCACGCACGCACGCACGCACGCACGCACGCACGCATGCGCGCACACACACACACACACACTGGCGTACGGTTGCACTCATCAAACGTATACATCTGATTATTATTATGTTAACTACTGGGTGATCTCGAGCATATTTGCTTGGGAGACCAGAGATTAGGCTATCTGTTCTTAGGTGTTTTCGCTAAAGACTGTATACCTAAACGCATCAGAAGACCTGCATGTTTCATCGTTAATACAGATCCTCAGAACCTTCCAGGAACTCATTGGATCGCGTTATATTTCCTGAAACATTGAAAATCTGAATATTTTGACTCATCTGGCCAGGCTCCATTGCCTGAACTAACGGTCAAAACAGGGGCATTATGTAATCAGTATATTTATAATGGCGGTACTGTGCAAACACTATTATCGACTCATTGCGGAGAGTTCTGCAGATATTTTCTGTATCATAGGATCCATGGCCTGTCGATGATTTAAATTATAACAACATTACTGGTTTTAACAAAAAATGATTGAATTGTCCAAAGTTTAGCCCATAAATTATTAGATTATAAACCATATATCGATTCAATGAGGAATGTTGAAATAAAAATGCTGTGAATGTAAATTTGTGCTTTGCCTGTTTTTTTGTTTTTTTTTGGCCCGTTAGACAGTCTGCAGATGTTTTTAAAACGATATGGTTTATGCTTGCTTTTACAATAATCGTGTTAAAATACATTTCCCAGTCTGTTTCTCACATCTTTTTTCATTTTCCAGAATTAGAATTTTAACATGGTTCTCCTAAAGTTAGGTAGATGGCTGATGCCTCAGGCTAATGTCATGTATACAGGATTAAAGCCTTGAATGAACAGCCCATCAGAGATACTGTTTGCTGATGGCTATTCATAAGCCCTGGTCGGCTGGGTGTGGCGGGGGCGAGGGTCAGACATCTACACAACTCTAGGAGATCTACGTTAAAAATTATAATTCAGAGAGTGGAGGTTTGCTACTGTATACATCAGGTTGTATATACAATACCCCAAACCAGAGGTTCTATGTTGGAGTGGGTGAGTGGGTTGGGCAGAGTTCGACCGGTAGGGAATAGAGAAATGCTGCATTTAGTTTGAGACTTTGTTTGAGATTTGATTTGAGATAACACAAATAAATTCGATAATTATAGATTATAACTATGTCAATAATAGTAACAGGTTATAATTATATATATATATACACCTGTGCAAAAGTTAAGCACCAGCAAAAACAATAGAACGTAGAAACATGATGGTACAACTAGGCTGCCATACTTTTTGTTCCCGCGTTAGCTGACATAATTCCAAGTACGAAATGCACATGCATGCATGACTTCACGCCGCTTGATGTCCGTGCGTGGCGGGAAACAGCACACGTGTTCTGTTATGTAAAAGTCCAGTTTGAGGTGTAGAACATTACATACAGATTTAGGCGACAACATTAGGAATTGTGTGTTCATGACCGTGGTTTATTTGTACAGAGAGAATTAGTTCTTGATTGTGAACCGCTATGGCAAGACGAAGGTTAAGTGATCGTGTGAAATGGCAAATCATAGGCATGCATACCACTGGTATGTCATGCAGAGAGATTGGCAGACAGCTGAGCATTAACCATACTGTAATCAGTCGTTTGATTGCAAAACATGGGCAAACTAACGAGGTGAAGGACAGGCCTAGATCTGGAAGACCGAAGAAGACTACTGCCCGTGATGATCGAGCCCTAGTACGCCTTGTTAGGAGATCTCCATTCACCAACAGCAGAGTGCTCAGCCAGCAATGGGAAACGCGCAATAGAGTGTCAATGTCTACCGTCAAAAGGAGACTGTATGCTGCTGGCATGAATGCTAGGAGACCTGTCAGACGTCCTCTCCTCACTGCACACCACAAAGAGGAGCATCTGAGGTGGTGCAACGAAAGAAGACACTGGAACATGAGATCCTGGAGACGGGTACACTGGTCCGATGAAAGTCGGTTCCTGCTTCATGCCACAGATGGTCGAACTCGTGTATGGAGGTCCAGACGCACGGCGTACGACCAACGTAACATGGAAGAAGTTCCATTTGGTGGAGGTTCCGTTATGATATGGGGGTGCATCTCATTTGATTGTAAGCTGGATCTGTTGACTGTACCTGGAACACTAAATGGACAAAGATATCAAGATTCCATACTGGATAGAGTTGTGGTCCCTCATTTTGTAAATCATGCACCTGGAACCCACCCTATATTCATGGATGACAACGCCCGACCACATCGTGCTAGAGCTGTGCATGAATACCTCCGCCAGAATGCCATCGAAACCCTACCATGGCCAGCAAGGAGCCCTGACATGAACCCTATTGAGCATATCTGGGACATTCTGGGAAACATGGTGAGAAGGATGGATCCTCCTGTGCAGAACCTACAGGAATTAACAGACGCACTCCATCTTGAATGGCAACGAATACCACAATGGCGTATCAGTCGGTTGGTGACCAGTATGAGACGTCGTGTCCAGGCCGTCATCCAGGCACAAGGTGGATATACCCGGTATTAATAATGACAGTCTCAAACTCGTGCACAGATGTTAAACTTCGTTTTCAGACACCATTAATGACAATCTAGCCACGTGTGTCAACTGTAGGGCAATAGTTGTCAATTGTGTCAACGTAACCATATTCAGGCCTCGTTTTCAAGTTCAAACAAAAACATACAGTGTTTCCCCACCATCATAATCAGCATTCCTCTAGTTGCATTATTACCTCTTGCACTAAGATGGATGGGTACATAAATGTTTATGCTATTGCTTTCTTCATAGCACATGAATATACACTCGCATGTGCGTAAAAATAGGGTAGTGCTTAACTTTTGCACAGGTGTATATATAATCCTTAGTGTAATGTAATCCTTAGTCTTTACTGCATCACCCTCTACAACTGTCTGTTGTTTAAGTTCTTCAGCCATGGTAGTAATGTTTAATCGGCTGATATTAACTTTGTGTTAACGTTTACATCGCTGCTCAGAGTTCTGACTATTTCCAACTAAACAGCTTCGTCAACCATTAATGTTAAGATGATTCTTGAAACGGAGAGTGAAGGCCGGTTACTCCATATGCCTATTTGTCTCTGACCAGTATCCGAGCGACATGAATCAGACATTAATCTAATGCTTAATAGCTGATCATTGTAATCTTTGGAGAGCATCGCATCCACCATTGAGCGTTTTTATCTATATATCGACAATCTGGGGTAGATTCTTTATCAATATTGCACGGCCTCACTAAGGCCAGTTAGAAATGCAATAGAAATCTTTGGTTTATTTTTTTCAGGTATAAAACGCTTACACTAGCGTAGAGTTCGCTATAGCTCCGAGAATTTCGTGCAAGTTCTCCTTCAGCCTTTTCCATGAATCACTAGGGAATGTTAAGCTCTTGAACGATGGTTTCTGCTCGGTTTGACCTGGCAGATTAAAGTACCAAATTATCCTGACGTAGGGATATTTAGTGCTGATAGTTACCTTTAATTGAGGTTCTAGTTCATATATGTAATCAATCTGCTCTACTCTGTCAGAACACCTAGCTCTAAGTACAGTTTCTTCGAATGCAAGCATCATAGTGGCGAACTTTCGAAACGTATTACATAAACACTCCTCACTTGGTGGGCTAAACGCTACCAACACTAAACTCATGGATGTCTACTTCAAATTCGTCATTATGTTTCAGAACGCGCACGTGTACATTGTTACCGAGCTCTACAGGCAAGTCACAACCCATAAAATATTCTGTATTCATACTTTACAATAAACGTTGAACAATCCATTTAAACAAAAATCAAAAACCGTTAACTCTTAATGTATCAGATTTTCAAAACGCTGCTTTTCTTCTCTAACACCTATCGATGAATGCTTGTCACATTTCATTACGCTAATTACCCAGAATTTAACGACGGGGCAGGGCTTCATCATCGAACGAGTTCCCAGGAAAAGACGTGTCCAGACACGTAACCCGGTCGACACTCATTACGTAATACATTAACCCTTGAGCGTTTGGCATGGCTCCAAGAGATCAGCCTTAATTATACCCATTGACCATCACCTCATCGAATGCCTGGAGGCACGTGACTTAACGAGGGGGTGGGGCTTCGCGATCGAACGAGTACAGACATGTAACCCATCAATCATTCTTAATTACCCAGTTCTCAATCATTATGATAATCACATTTAAGCTCATCGCATTGGATGATAGGAGGCACGTGACTTAACGAGGTGGAAGGGGGTGGGATGGGGGGGGGCGGCTGGGCTTATGGGTACCCTCTACATCTAACATCCAATCACAATGGATGGCGGCTGGTCGTATGTCTTCAAACCTTCACACAAAGGCGGCAAAGATCAAAGGAAAAAGGTAATAATGATGCAAATTAGTTGATTTCCCTGACACAGCAACTACTTTCAGCAGGCGACCATCTTACCTCTCCTCTACTAACTCCTTGACTAATCAATTTCCAGAAAAGTATACAGGTAAGCTATTGAATATTTTGGAGCTAATTTGACTGGCCGCTGTTGCTGCCTATGCATGTTTATTAAATAATAGAGCCATACAATTTGTATAACGTGTCAGACTGTTAAGAGTTAAAGACGGGACAAATAGAATAATTTCTGACGTAATGATTATGACGTCATCTTACACTCCGCTTAGCTGATTATGACGTCATATGACGTCATAGGTGAGAACGGGGATGGGTCTGACAGTTTTCACAAAAATTATCCTAGTCATTAATCAATTGAGTGAAGGGGCTTTAAACTTACATCCCAGGAAAGCTTAACATCTTGGCTGTATATAAGTAGGTTACCAAACTTTTATCTGTAATAGAGATCAGTTTATTGTAAGGTATTTGGTAGCCTCTATTCTATCCGAACCATCACCTACGGGAGGGATGTTTTGGAGATGCTGTGGGGCACTTCCGGACATAACCCATTTTGCACTCAACATGTATATTTTAAGTACATAAAAAATACAGAAAGATTATTAGACAATTAATAGCCAACATTTAAATGACACCCTGTTCAGTTATTGAATGTGAAGTCAGAAAGAAACATCAATTTTAGTAGGGATGGTTCTGACCCCCATAGATTAGGTGTGTCCATTGGTCCCAAACTATTTAACCAAACAACGCACTTCAGTTCATTTATAAAATGCCATCTAAGATCGATGTTCTAAGCTAATCGTGGAGTTCATAACATGTGAGATTTGGGCATTAGAATGAGTTGTATGGACCATCCCTCTGTCCGAACCATCCCCGCTCTATACACACAAGTTTTATATAAAATATAACTGTGACAATAAATAGACACCAGGCGGGTGCATTGAACATGTATTACTATGTATTAATATGCCTAATTCAGCATAGTATATACTGCGGTGATAATCTTTAAAATACTTAGCGAATTTTAAGTTACGTTCATAGAATCGAAAATTACATCAGAAGAACCAAAAACAGAAAAAGTTTATACCGACTCAAACAAATGCCACATTCAAGATCATTTACAATGTGAGATTTCGAAATGATTGTTGGCGATATTTTCAGCCAATCACTCCGTTTGTAACATGCGAGGTTTGGTCAGGAGAAGGGGTTTCCAGATCATCCCTCTGTCCGAATCATCCTCACGCTCCTAAGATAGATGGATGATCTGGAAAGGTGAATTAGCTGATTATACATACACCGTTGATGACGAAGCCGGACAAAAACTGTACAGTGCTGTAGAAGAATGATCATTTGCAGGCCAAGAGACAACTATTACTGAGCCAATCTCAGGCTTACGTTCGTTGATTTAAAAAAAAAGATTTACCAATGGGCCTATTTGAATTCTGTACACGTCTCCTCGTGCATGGTGATATTGGGCTATGGCAATGCTACCCTCCCTCTGATATTCTGAGGCTCAATGAATCTGATCTGCTGATCAAGTATATGATGTCATAATGAATTACGTCACGTATAAGCTGATGTCACAATCATAGTTGACAGAAATACCCCGTCATGAAGCTGGAATAGTCCGTGATGTGTACGAATTGTTTGTCTTTGATGGATTTACTAATTAATAAACATTCCGTTGAATATTTTGAAACTAATTTGTCAGGACGCTAAACGCTGTCAGCCAAATTAGTTTCATAATATTCAACAGCTTACTTGTATAATTATTTTGAAAATCAAATATAGGATTCTGGGATTTCAGGATTATATATATTGATTCCAACACGTGCAAAAAAGTGGGCGGAGCTTAGCTTGAAATTGTAGGGGCATGCCTAGAAATGGATCTGTCTGTTTAACATTTCTTTTATTTTTAGACTGGATGGAATGGTCAGCTTGGTCAAACTGCTCGCAGACATGCGGTGAGGGCAATCAAACCCGAACACGGCTATGCACGCGAGAGGGTCCAAATAGTGCTAAGGAGTGCTCGAAAGCTGGAAAACAAAGCAAAATCTGTAAGCCCCTAGAATGTCCTGGTGAGTTGAGTTTTCTTGTAAATGACTTCATTATGCGTTCACAGGATCATAGTTTAACCCTTTCACGACGAAGCTTAATTGGTTTTTTCTTGGTTTTCAAATGGACACTTTCGATGAGAAAACTGCAATTCTCTTGACAATATTCGACCATTAAGGGGTTGAGGTGATTATGTATGAAATCTGCTGAGAACCAGAAGATTCATTTAAATAATAATAATAATAATAATAATAATAATAATAATAATAATAATAATAATAATGATAACTGGAGACACTTACTGAAGTAACTGTAAATCTGCCATTAAGGAATAGTATTATTCTTCCGATTAAGGCCTCTTCTTATATAACCATTGGACATGTCTGGTGCTGATTCGATAAAATGTCTAGGTGTAGTCGCAGTTCAAAGATCCATAGTTGAAATTCTCATAGATTTATATTGGGCATGGAAAATCGGATTTCTTGAAACCTGATAGAGTTGCCCCCAAAAGATCATATTGACCCGAAATGATAAAGATAAGGTGTCTTCTAACATGCTCTTTGAAGTTGTATGATGAAAGGGAGGTTACGTATACCAAACATGAAAAGTGGAAATTTTGACCCACGAATGACCTTGACCCGGAGTGCGATATTAACATTTTCATTGGAAATTATTTAGATCTCTCAATGTTCTAGAATCTGACCAGGTTTGAAGACAACCAGACTAAAACTTTAGAAGACGTAGTTCAAACGTTGGTCCCATAGTTTTACTATGGGGGATATGTGGCACGGAAAAGCAGATTTCTCGAAAACCATTGGAGTGAACCTCTTCAAAATTGAGGTGACATCAAGTTGATGTAGGACCAATAAGATCACCAAGTCGCAAATCGATCAAAGCAAAATAAAAATCGGCGGACATTTTGATTGATTTTTATTTCAACATTTCCCATCTGGAGTCCATTTCTGCATAAATGGTATTTTGACCAAAATTTGCACCTGGTGGCCATTTTGTAAAAGGAATTCCAAAAATTATTTCTTTTTCACCATTTTCCATCCTTAGTTCATTTCGCAAAAAAAGGAAAACTGGTAATTTTGACGAAAATGTGCGCCTGGCGGGTATTTTGTAAAAGGAATTCCCACAAATATTTTTTTGCACCACTTTCCATCCTGATTTCATTTCGCCCAAAACGAAAACTGTATTCTTTATCAAAATGTGCCACCTGGCGGCCATTTTGAAAAAAGAATTTCGAAAAAACATCGACAATGGTAACATCCTAACCGAGTATAGTAGTTTTTCCGATCAAAGCTCTAGGTGTAGCCGCAGTTCAAAGATTCATCCTGAAAATCACCATGAATTCCATATGAGGCCATATTCAATACAATGGCGGTCAAAGGTCAAAGGTCAAAGTCACGTGTTAAGTCAGCTGACGGGCTAATATCCTACCCAAGTATGGTAGTGATCCAACTAAAACTCTAGGTGTAGTAGCACTTCAAAGATCTATACTGAAAATCCCCATACATTTCGTATGGGACTTTTTCGCCCACGGAAAACCCTCGAAAATCTCGAAACTCATTGGGCAAATCCGAAATAAAAGCACAAGCACACGATTCCAGACTGTGTAGCAGAAGTTGACCAAATTTGGGGTTGATCAGAAGAAAACTGTAGGAAGAGATACGGTGCAAAGCTTTTGACGAAGAATGATCAGAAGTTTTATATTGATATACAGCCATTATATATAAATATATATATATATATATATTTATATATATATATATATATATATATATAAATATATATATATATATATATATATATATATATATATATATATATATATATATATATATATATATATATATATATATATATATATATATATATATATGTATATATATATATATATATATATATATATATATATATATATATATATATATATATATATATATATATATATATATATATATATATATATATATATATATATATATATATATATATATATATATATCTGTGTCAGAAGAGAATATGTGGACAGATTGGGCTGCGTGGTTAGAGTGCTCCATGACTTCCGGCAATAGCACCAGAAGACGTCGTCGTTGGAGAAAAATAAACATATCCAAGGCGTCTGAGTCAACTGGACAGAAACGCTATGAAGAAGAAAAGATAGTATGTGAGAATCGGATTCTGGTTCTGGGTAAGTTAGCAATCATTTTTCTGAGTGTATTCCAGGTGGCGTATTCACGAAGGCTACTTAAAGGCGAACCCAAACAGAAAAGGGTCCATGCGCGCCAAATGCATACTTTAGACTCCTAAATAATAAATTTCGCTACAGGCATGTCATGTTCATCCATTTCACATAAGAATCAGTGAGTGACGCCATCGCGTGACTGGGTCTTATGGTATAACGTCATCGCTTGAAAACTATTTTGTGGTTCACTATTGATAGCGCAAAACAGCGCATTCATACACCAGCATGTTTATGATATGCAAGAGAAGTACTAGTGTTTGATAAACTAGAGATATAAGATGATCTGTTGAGCTAAGCCAAAAATTTAACTGTAAAACATAGACTTGTATACCAATGTCGCAGTGGGCTTGAGCTTTCACCTCATAACCTCAATTCACAGTTCCAGAGTATCTATCAATCTGATGTCATATGACGTCATATTCAGCTAAGTGACGTGTAGGATAGTAGAGGAGCGGCGGGCTGGTGTCCGATTGTCACACCTTTTTCTTTTGTTCTTTCCTTTGTTCTCTCCTTTGTTATAGTGACACCTTTTTTCCTTTGATCTCACCACCTTTTGAAAAGGTATTAAAATCGAACCCCAGCCCTCCGCCATTCTGATTGGATGTTAGATTAGAGTGTGTCCATAAGCCCCTCCACCCCCACCCGCCCCCTCATCAAATTACGTGCCTCCTGGCATCCAACGAGGTGACCTTATGGGTAATTAGCGTAATGATTGACAAGTGTTAATGAGGTAATTAAGGATGATTGACAGGCTAAATGGCTGGACACGTCTTTTCCTGGGAACTCGTTCGATGACGAAGCCCCGCCCCTCATTAAATCACGGGTTTCCATGTGTCCAATGAGGCGTGATTAAGGGTAATTAGCGTAATGACACGTGACAAGCTTTAATCAATAGGCATAAGGTGGATTGAAAGGCTACATGACTGGACACGCCTTTTTCTGACTCTGGGAACTCGTGCAATCATGGGAGATTCTAAATGGTCGACTAATAGAGTAGGAGTGACAATTGTGAAAGTCGGGTTGATCCTTATTAGACTTCTGAACCTCAGCTCTTTTAGCCATGACAATGCACAAGTGTCGATGTATAGAGTAAGGACAATCGGTTAGTTATTACCATGACAGATTAAAATTAACTAGTCGGGCTTTAAAACAACTCCGACCACGTGTAAGGATCATCAGAGTCGTGCAAAGTTCAGCAAATCAATTTTCAATCGTGTTAGGGAAAAAACTACCGATTGCAGTCTAAGTTGACTTAGGGTTTGGACGGGTTATAGGCGAGGGTTTTTTTCAATTAAAAGAATACGAGTCATTTCACATTTCACGATTTTTTAATATAATTAGGTTTCAGTAACTCGATACAACCGATACAATATACAACCGATAAACATACAGATGATAATAATAATACACATACGAATAAGTGAAAAAATATAAAAACTAAATATATGTAAAATGAATACAAACAATAATAATTTAATTAAGATATAGAATTTACATATGTTTCGAGCGGGACCCAGCGACCTGTAAAAGTTAAGCGATAGACATAGAGAATTATTCGACTGAGGTATTACACGAAACTGATTTTAGAGCTATTATTTAGATACATTTGAACTCGATCTAAGCGATACTGAACCCCTAACAGGTTGGGTGTAAAGATAGGGTAGGGATTTTGTACAGATGTAGGGTTTGGAAATATTAACTTTCAAAGCGTTGGGAGGCGGGTGTAGGTTATATTTTAAATAGGTTAAATAATGGTTTTTAAAAAACGGCTCAATGTATGAATATATAATGATTTACTCGAAGCAGCCCTTCTTCTAGACCTAACCCCTCATACTATAACTACGTATCATCCTCCACACACGTGCACATTTCTTGCCGATAATAATAAAGCAGAAGGTACTTACTCCCCCCCCCCGCCCTCAATGAAGGGTATGCTAGTAATCTTCTACATTACAGGTTAGAACATTATAAATAGTACAAATATGACATCTCAAAAACCTCTAACCCCAACCCCATCCTATAACTACGTATCACCCTCCACACACGTGCAGATTTCTAACCAATAGTAATAAAGCAGAAGGTTACTTACCTCCCCCTAACCCCCCCCCCCACCCCTCGATGAAGGGTGTGCAAGTAATCTTCTACATTACGGGTTAGAACAGTATACATAGTACAAACATGACATCTCAACAACCCCTAACTCCAACCCGATCCTATCACCCTCTACACATTTCTAACCGATAATAATAAAGTAGACGATTATTTACTCCACCTAGATGAAGGGTATGCTAGTAATCTTCTACATTACGAGTTAGAACATTATACATAGTACAAACATGACAGCTCAACCGCTTCCACACCCCACCTCACCCCATTCCATACCTATGTATTGCCCTCTGCACATATCTAACAGATAATAAAGCAGAAGATTACTTACTCCCCTCGATGAAGGGTATGCTAGTAATCTTCACCGTTACGGGTTAGAACATTATACATAGTACAAATATAACAGCTCAACGGTTTCCCACCCTACCTCGTACATTTTTTCCAATTCGCTCACGCTCAAACCCACATACACCCCTCAACTTTCTCATTCTCATCACCACCTCCACAGGCTATCATAAAATTAGATCCTAGGGATACCCTGAAAACCACACAGTTTAGTATGATACTCATTAAAAATTATACGTTTTTTGTAAGTGAATCTGAAACGTCTCTCTGTATCCTTACTCAAAAGTCTATGATCTTTATTCCTAATGATAGTATTAGGCTACTGAGCAAACGTTTCGAGATTATGATCGTTGACCGTGGCTAACAGAGTATCGAATCCCAATGCCTTATTCCTTTAATTCAAAGTTAAGCCCTTAATTTTGCACACATTCTTGATATCCCCAGTCTGTCCGTCTAGCTATCTGTATGCATACCTCTTCGGGCCAGTGCTGACAAACTCTGTTATTTCACTGCGGTAAGGAACTTCGCCTGTGAAATAACTGAGTCTGTCATGGTAAATGGGGATTAGGATAGGTTTATCACATTTTTAATGTACCGATAGAATCTGTATCGTGATAAATGCAACTCGAGCCTACCGCTACAAGGCTTCGTAGCAAATGAACGCTGGCATGACTCGTGACAAATGCAGTGATCATGACATTGGTGTGATTATCCGCCAACACGAATCGGTTCAACTCACGATAGTGAATTAAGAGAGTGTTGTCGTTGCATAAACATATATCTTTGACAGATATCAATCTATCCGTCAGCAACTTCAACATTATGCTATACGAATTGACGTATTCATGTTTAGGGTAGGAGTTGAGGGCGAAATGGTCCCACAAAGAATTAAGCACCTGTTTTGCCAGCGATCTAACGCCCTTATTTTGAATGATCAAAGATTTATCTAACTTAATCCATTCATGCTCAAAATATTGCAGAACATATGTGTCTTTCTGCACATCTGTGACCGAATCCTCGTGATACCCCAATGCTTCTTGTTTAATTTTCAAAATGTTATCGATGTATCCCTTGAAAAGCGTACCAGTACGTTCTTCGTAGTGCCATATATTGATAAACTCTAAGATAAGGTACCCGCTACGTACCACCTCCATTAACTCAACAGACGTCCATACATTGTGTAGAGTGTGTTCACGATCGATATGAATACATTCAGTGCTCTGCAAATCGTGAGCCCGTTCACTACACGATGGAAAGAACAAACGTTCGTTACATCTGTATGGGAGGACAGGAAAGAATAAATATTTAGGAGGTAAAAAGATGCACTTTATCAGACCGAAGTAAGATCCTAGCTCCTCTACCAGTTTAAAATCTCTAATGATTACTTCCGGTTCACCTAGAGGGTACTCACGGGTCTTACAAACATAAGGATATAGCGAAGTGATATCCACGTAAGCTATATACTCATCTTCAGCCTGGTGATGCAAAGGTATAGCATTGCTACGACCACTGTACAGGGCATCGCATGGGACAAGAGGTTTGTAATACATTCTAGGATTTAGAAAAGCATTAATGCTAGGACCGTTAAGCCTCTGGGCCCTAAAATCACAACCCCACATTTCAGCTACCTTCAAACCCATACATCTAAGCTCGCTAGATTTAGAAAGCATATTCTGATACACTTCTTCTAAAGTTAGATCAGGCTAAAAAAATAACTTGGTAGTCATACACTTTCTAGGCAGACATTTCGGGCAGGCATGCATGTAACAGCCGTAGTACTCGAAGTACTCATCCGTGTCCAGGCAGTAACCGTTCAGCGATTGGTTAAATGCTTCAGGTTCACCTCCAGTTAGAGTGTGTTTAATAAACACATTCTTAAAATGAGCCAGGTAATCTGGCCACTTACATGCTTCTACGGAGTAACTTTTCTTGTTACATAGGTTAATGTACCATGTAACAGGCGGAGCTACTAGCTTATGCTCATTTAAGTAGTTAGCCCTAAACACCTTATTACATAATCACGCTAACGTCATAGATGACGCGAAAGGAAATATCCCTGTCTCACGGATGAACATCTCACGAAACTTACCACAAGAAGTAATCGTAGAATATCTACATCAGACCTGCAGTAAAATTTCATGGCATCCCTAAAATTCGGTTATAGTGTGTTCGGGTGCTGGGGGTGGGGTGGCAACGTTAGCATTGTTGGAGATCGGGGACTCGAACGGTCTCCAAAATTATACAACAGCATTTGAGCATTTACAGTTTAGGTTGGAATTTTGGGGTTGATGGGGTTGCAGGGGTGTAATGGGGACGTTGCAGATTGATAATGTTGAACCGTGGTTAAGAGTTCAGTAGCGCTTAGACCGTGCATTAAAATATCTATATTACGTTGCAATACATTCACGTCGTCAGAATTAGAACAGGTGTGAAGATCTTGGGAGATATTTTGCTCTTCAAAGCTATGAAAATTAAAAATATCTCCCAACCTTTGCACATATTGAAGATTTCCACCTCCTTTTACACTCACTTATTCTTGGGCTCCTCCTTCGTCGATACAACCTTGTATGTTTGGCTGCTGCGACAACCGGTTTTATCGATGAAGACAGAGCGCGACACTAGCTCGCCTCGTAGGTACAGGGACCTGACGATATTTATAGAAGTGCCTGGGCCTGATCGGACTGCGTGTTTCAGAGTGATTGGTTCGACACGATGGTCTTCCGTGTTCTCCAGAGTAACAACGAGATACGCCAAACTTTTGCCTTGAATTACACTCAAGGTGATCGTTTTATTTCTAACTTTAACTGTACAATAAAACCTACAAAGTTTGGCAACTTATACTGTTACCAGTTTACGTATTTACAACGAACAGATAATTTAAATCAATGTTTCCTAAGCTTCCCTAACTTCAACCAGCTCTTGCCTACTTAAAACCATTCAGCAAGAACTCTTTAAATCGGAACCAAGAAGACTCTCCGGACTCTCGACAAAAGGCAAAGTGCCCTTTATATACTACTCTCAGTTTCGCCTCTACCTCCATCTTGGTTTCGCAGCGCCGGAGGTTTATCCTATTCTCATTGGACTATGACATTATTTGGACCAATCGACGCTCAGACCCTCCCGTTTAAGGAGGGTGACTTTTACCTAGCACTTGCGGTTTGGCTGGTTCTTGAGTGATGGGATCTGTCATCCCCCTAACTAATATTTAGAATTCCAGCCGGCTTAACTTGTCATTCCTGACGGAGCACCTGCCAAGAATGACGGATGCTTGTTTGATAACAAGGATTACTGGTGGATTAACATGTCTATACGATTGATATGTTTTTGATACCAACTCTCGATTGTGCACTTATTGCCTACAGGACGCTACAAGGTCCATGTCCCGTCCATTGCCTATTAGCCGATACCTGTAGAATACTAGAGTTAATTGGCACACGAGTTACCATTCATCATAGCTCGATTATATTCGGCTTATGTTGTCACACGCTTCCGTGAGAACACATACCGCTTACGTAACTAACTAGGTCCGTCTGTCATATCTAATCCCTTGATTTATTGCCACCAGGTGCTACGCCTTGTGACTCATACTCGATTCAGTTTCTGCGAAACTGTAACTGCGCAGTAGCTGATGTAACCACTGCCAGTCATCCAGTGCTGATAATACATATCCAAATAATAAGATACACCCACCGGTAATGCATCTAAATATAGACTGTTACCTAATGCTGGTAATATATCTAAATATAGATTGTGATCGCATCGTTTCTGCGAAACTGCTTGATGCCACCCAGTGCATCTAAATATACGTTGTGACATAGTCTATTAGCTCACCTGGTATTCAAACATGAATTTCACTCGGGACTTACTCGCACATATAAGACGTCCAGTGGGGTCATGACTTCCCACAAAACAGTCCCATATCTACAATATGTTATAGTATTTAAAACAGTTTCGCTCAGTACCTCACCCGAATCATGTTCTACGACCCTGTTTAACCTTGCAGGCTCTGGACCCCGAGCAGGCTCGTCACACCTCGAGCTCATTGAAGCGGCCCCAGGGTTCGATCTCCCTGAAGACCGCCTCAACATGGTAGTCGTCGTCGTCGGAGTCATCGTCGTTGGCGATGATGGAGCCGATGTCGCTCCACTCACGATCGCCGACCACGTATATTGCGAGTAAGTTCGTGATACTTCAAAACAAAAAAGGATAAATCAGATTAAATTTTATATTTCTAGACAAGTTTTTTTTCATAGTCATATGTAGGGGTCATAAGTCGCTGTCATAAGTCGCTGTCATAATTCTCACCTATGTCGCAACATCATCAAAACCCCTGAGTCAAAATTCCTGAACTTAGCGTACCCATAGCACCCCCACAACCCTAGAAAAACACCTCACCCATTAACAAACCCCACCCACAAAACCCTCAACCTCTCCTCACAAACCACAACCATAATTACCCCACCCACGCTAGTCTAATAGCCAGAATCCCAGACCCACCCAGAGCCATCACAAATCCTGCAATGCCCCAACAAACCTAACCCCAAACCCCCACAACCCCATCCCCAAACCCTCAAATGCAAACCCAAGCAACCCCAACACCCCTGCACCCACCCGAGTCAACTCAATCCCTACTCCAACCCAGAGCCCAAGCACGGACCCAACCAGCTCGGTCCAGCTCGAATAAAAAACAGTAAAATCTATACTCACTTACATTCAGCTTGACTGGCAAACATTTCTACGTTAAACTAACATTATACGGAGGTCTAAACAGTATAATAACTTGGATTTACATCCAACTATTAACGTGTAAAATCTCTGCTTAGGGCTTAATATACATTGATAATTAATCGAAAAGTTGTATTTCTAGTTTTCAAACGTATGGTGAGTAAACTCGATACACCTGGCGTGCAATGCAAAATTCTCAGACGAACCCACGCCAGGACCCACATGACAGAATTTAACAAACCCCCTAAAAAAACATTTATGTGTTAATCGCTGTAACGCCGTAACTCAAAGTATTTCGGCTTAATTTTTATTATTTTATTTTTTAAATATTTTTTTGTAAATCTTAACCTCAGGTTAGCGTGACTATACTTGACCCTCTTCATACCGTATTAATTAATATATAATTTTAAAAATACGAATGTTGGTCTTCCAGTGAGTTTTCAACAGTATATATATATATATATATATATATATAAATTCATGATTTTGGAAAAAATTTACGAATTTGAAATGGAATTGAAGATAATAGACTCTGCACGCAGACCAAGTAAAGCATTAGAGAAATGTTCATGGTACCTAGCTCCCTGTTATTGCTGGCTACTGTAGCTTGCGGGGTAGTGTCGGGCTGTTCCGGTGCCGACTCGCCGCACTGCAAGTGCACGACGAATGATGACGCTGGTTAGCTTCCGGTCTCAGGGTGATGAATCTTGTACGATACTGCCCTACGGGTAACAAAGACCGGCTCCTAAGGCCGGTGGAACTCAATCGTTCCGGCGGGGCCGTGCGACAACCGTCGCGAACATTAAGCACAATAGTCTCATCCCAAGAGTTTGTTTCACAAGTGTGCCTGTCCATAGCAATTTTCCATTCTGATCGTCACTGGATTAAGTCTTCCCATATAAGGGAGTGCATTTAATTATAAGAGGAATGGCTCACTAACTTAGTCTTATTTTAGCGCATTAAAAATTTTCCGATCAACATAAAAACAGGGTACTACTTATTCCCGTGGAGCATCACCTTTTAATTAGCGTGATGCGGTTTTACCGATTGGATGCTTATAAACTTGCCTATTTTAATTTTAGGCTGGAGCGCCCAATGGGGTGTGTGGGAGCCTGGTGACGTCAGCAGTATTTACCCCCGACTCACCCTCGCCACTCCTCCATCACGTCGTGGTAGTCACGTATTTGGGCGGCACTTTGGTTTGAAGGGTTTGATCCAATTTACTGGAAATAGTAGTAAAAGTCACGTGGCCCTTGGAAACACGTGGTTGATCGGAAACATATGTGCTGTTTACGGCGATGGCCGAGATACTGTTGCCGAGGTGTGGTATTTTTGTAGATGTGAGATATAGAAATATATATATATATATGTTATACCAAGATTTCGTTTTATAATAATGTCCCTATTTGCGCGGGTTCTTAAACATGCGTATTTTAGTTGTCTGTAAAAGGTAGTTCTCAGCCCGTGTTGATTATGGACTGGAACGCAGAGAAGAGAATTTTTGAAATTCTCTGTAATTATACTGTTAGATATTTTATGCCGCTTTACTGGCCCGTGTGCTAATGATTTGTGGCACGGTAGAGCAGTTGTGTTCTTAATCAAAAATATAACAGTAAAGTTGTAGGTAATTTGATGTGTGGTTTAAACAGATCTATTCAGGCGGTAGATCAAAGTTACTGATCCCGACAAGATAGCTGCGTTTTCCGAGTGGGAGGGCTGCCAAGCATTCTCCTCGATGGGTAGAACTAGCTCCGTCCCTGCCTAGACCGGACACATTAATACCATTCAATAATGGTTAAACTACAGTACAACTCGGAAGTGGGTGCACACAGTGTTACAATTTACAATGCCGTCGTTTGGAGATTGTGAATACAGTCAACCTGTGTATCTATGTTCCTGACATATTGGTGATTTGAGTTTGATAAGCGTAGCTGGTTATCTGTGGATGATACTTGCGCTGTGGTGAAGTGACGTTTTTATTGCCACCAGGTGCACGAGTGGGGGAGGCAGCGTGATGTCAACTTTATCGAACCTTGAGGGTATTTCGCTCTGTAATGGCCGAGCCAGTGGGCGGGACAGAGTTACTATAGAGCGCAGATGTCCTGTCGGATGCTGTCATAACTTTGATCAATCCATTATCGAATTCAACCTTTCGGTGGTAAAATCCTACTCGTGACTGACGACAATGCGGGCATCTTGCCCTCTTAATAATATCGACTGTTATTATGTGTAAATGATGTATGTAGATTTTGGCTGTTTCCGTACGACGTCGTGGGAGAGGGAAGGGGAGGAACGTTGGACAAACATTTCTCCCGTGATACGTACTGTAGATGGCTGTAGTGCAATCCTTCTATCCATATGATCAGTTCTCCTGTAAGTAGATAAGAAGGTGTGTGCGGGAGATTTGTTGGCTGTTGTTTGTTGACGATAATGTTGTTGTCGGGATGTCCAGGCTGCTGTATGATGCCAATGTTAAAGCGAGGTGGGCGCATTCCAGTTTTCCACGCTGGTGGACGCCGAGTCTGTTGTTATTGTGGGAAGTGGGGGTTTGCAGGTGATATTATTTCTCCCGCATCTTGTGCAGGTGGAACCGTCGCGGGACTTTTTATGTCTCTATCGGGAATTAATTAATACCGGTAGGTGCTGCTAAACGATGTTGTTGCCGGTGTTGAATGTCTCTGTCATGCTGAGTATAACCGAGTATGTATGTGATGCACGTGCAATGATGAATTGACGTATCCAGCCTTGAGGGCAGGTGTGTTCTGTATGTGATGACGTTCTGTCTGTGGTGTGATGTCCTGACTGCTCACGGGGGAGTATGGTAGGCCTAATGGATGGGGTGGCCTTTGGACAGGGGGATGTGGTCATCTCACATTACATGACGGTTGGTGTCCTGTCATAGTTTTTAGACACTGGGAAAATTCGAGCCGAGAGTCTGTTGAACAGGCTTCTTCCCTGCCCACCATGGGGGGGGGGAGGTAATGTTGGTCGGTGCGGTGCGGGATGCCACCGCCTCTGTAGTAGCAGTCTCTCTCATATCTGAATATTGACGGTCAACAGACGACGAGTGGAGTGTGAAATGGACTGGGCCGGTGATGCCCGGACTTGGTGTATAGATGAGGGACGTGAATTGGAGTGATGGCTGTGGTGGGACTTCTGGAGAGGGTGTCCCTTGGGAGGGGTGTGGTTTCGCGTTTTTGGGAGTTGGTCGGGTACACCTCGTTTTACGGGTTTGCGGTTCTAGACACACCAAGGCTTCATCTAGCCTCTTCACTTCCATGCTATTCATCATATGTTCCAACCCACGGGAAGCATGGCTTGGTCAGCCTCAGATTCCACTTGTGACAACTCTATGATAGGGGGGGGGGGTGCATAGCATGAGGTGTGTGGGAATGGGAAGAGCTCGGGGAACAGCTTTTCCATCCGGTCCCTTGGACAAATCAAACAAATTTCTTCAGATACGGCTTCCCAGATCGAGTAGACTCGTGCTGAGGAGGGAGAGGGCGAGTACATATTTAGTCATCGTCGTCAGCATTAGCCGCTTGTTCACCCGCATTATGGCTTGGTAGAAGTGGGGTCGAACTGGCATCGCGGTGCTCTACGCTATCCATGGAAACACTAATTTCCATAGAGATATCTGTCTGGGTACCGGTGTCACGAGAAATTCCCAGTCCGAGCTCTGGTGCTGGGTCGTCACTGATACATGGTTTAAGCCGATCGAAGTGGATGACTGAGGTCAGGCCATCCGAAACATGGATATGGTAGGTCACGTCCGATGTCTTACCTACTACCACATAGGGGCCTTTCCACTGGTAACTCAGTTTACTTGACACGTTTGCAGACCGTCGTGAATCGTGTACCCAGACCATCCTTCCTGCTTCATATGGATCTCCATGAACTCTCCAGTCATGCCATGTCTTTTGCCGCCGGTATGCAGTGGATAGTGTTTCTCTCACTAACTCATGGGCTTGTTCTATCTGCTGCCACAAGAGTTCAACATAGAGAGATGGTGAATTTTTCTCTCCTGGTATCCGGGGCATGGCCATATCCAGGAGTAAGGCTAATTAACCAAGCAGGGGTATAACCTGTGCTGGAATGTATTGAAGTGTGGTAAGCCATGAGTACATATGGGAGCCGTAGATCCCAATCTCTACAATCAAGGCGTGTTTCCTTTGTAAGCATCTCCACGAGAGTTCTATTGAATCTCTCTACCATCCCGTCACTTCGGTGATGGTATAGAGTCATCCTTGTTTTGACGATATGAAACAATTTGCAGAGCTCTGATATGAGCCGGCTCTCAAAATTACTTCCCTGATTGGAGTGCAACTCATAAGGCATACCAAAATATCAGAACACATTGCTTGCCAAGACCTCCGCTACGGTGGATGCCTCTTGGTCAGGCAAAGCAAATGCTTCTACCCACTTCGTAAAATAGTCTTGTAATACGAGGATGTATTTATTTCTGTCATCCGTCATATTCAAGCATCCGAGCACGTCGATAGCCACTCGCTCCCAAGGTGCACCAACAATCTTAATTTGTGATGGTGCGATATGGTGTTGTCCAACAGTGCGTTTTTGGCATGGGATACATTTGGCAAGCCATGCCTTGACACTATTGTGAATCCCGATCCAGTGGAATCTCCATTTGATACAGGCAACAGTCCTTTCCACGGCCAGATACCCGATGTTATCATATAGTTGTTTCAAGATAAGGTCACAATAACTTTCTGGGACTACCAGACGGTTATTAATGTATAGAACGTTATTTATTAGTTGACATTCTTCGAACCGTTGGTAATAAAATTTTGCCATGGTGGATAGTGGTGTTACCGATTCCTTGGGAGGATGTACCCCCTCCTGGATCCATGCATATGTATTTTGTGTCTGCACGTCTGTTGCTTGGTCGTGTGCGATTTTCTCCGGATTCCATTCTGCGCACCATAATTCAGGGAACTTCGGAGATGGCTGTGTTGACTGTGTCACGGTGGTGGCCTCTTCGTGTTAAGCCTCTGCGCCAACTCTGTTGAGGGCGTCGGTATTACCAGGCAATTTGCCGGGATGGTGAACAACATTGAAATTATAGGCCTGCAGGGGATTCCTGCCATCTCACTACCTGGCCCGCCGTTTTTGTAGGTTCCTGAGCCAGCGTAGTGACGCATGGTATGTACGGAGTGTAAAGGGGCACCCATACAGAAAGTGTTTATAGTACTTGACAAAATGTACTGCCGCTAATAGTTCGCTCTTGGTGGTTGCGTATTTTCTCTCCGTTTTATTCAGAGTACGCAAATCATAACCCAATACCTGCTCTGCTCCATCTTCCGTGACCTGAGATAGAACTGCGCCGATAGCATAGGCCAGTCAGTGTCTAAGATGAAATCGAGGTTTGGATTAGGATGAGCAAGAATCGGGGTGGTCATCAAGAGTTCCTTCAGCGCCCTGAATGAACCTTCACACTCACTCGTCCACTCGAATGATTGATCTTTTTCGGTGATCTTGTAGAGGGGTGAAGCAATCTCACTGAAATGACGGATATAACGGCGATAGTACTGGCATAAGCCAAGAAAGCTCTGTGTCTCTGTGACTGAAGAGGGCGTCGGCCACTCCGCTACTGCCTTAGTTTTTTACGTCTGAGTAGCCACTCCATTACCGGATATGACGTGTCCCAGGAACTCAACGCTCTGTCTAAAGAGATGACATTTCACGGGTTTGAGTTTCATGTGGCCGTGCACGGTGTCCAAATTGATACGGGTTTGCTCAAACATTTGTCCGAAGACTATTACATCATCGATGTAACAGAGACAGATTTCCCATTGCAGCGTGGTTAATACCTGCTCAATGAGATGTTCAAAAGTTCCGGGAGCATTGCACAAGCCGTAGGGCATCTTGCGGAATTGGAAAAGACCATCCCTACAAACGAATGCGGTCTTTTCTATGTCAACCTCACCCATGGCCACTTGCCAGTAACCGCTAGATAAGTCAAGGGTACAAAACCACTTGGCTCCGGACAAAGAATCTAAGGCCAGATCTATCCGAGATAACGGATAAGCATCCTTGATGCTAAGATCATTAAGGTGGTGGTAGTCAATGCAAAACTGCAAGGTTCCATCCTTTTTGCCTGCTAGTACTATTGGGCTAACCGATGGAGATGCTGAGGGTTCGATAATACTGGTCCGCAACATGTCGTTCACTTGTTGATGTGCATCCGCTTCTTTATGAATGGGGAGACATCGTACCGATTGATGTATGGGGCAGTTATTGCCCATGTCGATGGAGTGTCACACAAGATGAGTTTCTCTGAGATCCATGTCTCCGGAGGAAAAACTATCGCGATATTTGTACAGTAGTTTCTGAATTTGGTGTTTCTGTGATTGCACTAATCCAACTGTGGCACGTAGATATAAATCATGTAAATTTTTGGGTAAATCATCAGTCATATGCTGTGGTGTGTCGGTAAGTGTAGGTGATTCCAATGAGATTATGTCCACTAAATGGCCGCAGCATACTCCAGGTTCAAGAGTGATGGGGTATGCGGTACCATTGAACACTCTAAAAGGTATATATTCCTTATTAGTAGTGTCCACTATCATGTAGGGACTTGTGCATTGAGAGGCGATCATGTAATCAGGGTCGGGTTCCAGCATGGCGGTGTGTGTGTTGCTTCCTAACTGTGGTGCGGTGGCCCATAAGATTTGTTCTTGTCCCAGCTCAACTGTGGCAGTACTTGATAATATAACCGCACACGTTTCGTATAATGACGATGCTGGTCCAATAGGTATTCGTTGGCCATGTATGTCGAGTTCCTGTTGTTTGCAATGTATGATGGCTTCGCTGGCACTGAGGAAATCAGAGCCAAGGATGGCATCGTTATGAATAGAGGTGATGACAACTCGCTGTATGAATTGCATCTCCTCTATTTGGATGACTAGATTAACTACACCGGCTATGTGCACATCAGCTCCCATAGCCGTCTGTAGGTAAATGTTTGTAGGTTTAAGAGGAGGCCTTTTATGACGTGGGATGCTCTCATATAAGCGCTTGTTGAATACCATGATTGAAGCACCAGTGTCAACGGTGGCACTGGTGGAAACCCCGCTAAACAGACAGGCACATTTGTATATCACTTTGCAGCATACCTGTGGAAGAGTTTCCAATGATGCCACCCATGACAATGGTGTCAGAGCGGAATCAATCTGTATATAATCAGTCTTTTTCCAAATGGCTTCTTTTAATGTAGTGGATGGCTGAGTGAGGGAGGGGCCAGTCCATCGTCGCTGCTGCTGTGAGGGCTGCAGCGAAGGTGGAGCTGGGGGTAGCAATGATGATGGAGATGTTGCTGTTTCTGGGTATGCAGTATTATTGTAGACACCGGTGCGTACGGGATGACGGATAAGCTCTACCTGCGTGAGCCATTTCTTGCAATGCTTCATAGGATGCTTTGGCGAAGCAGTGAAGAAACAGTGACGCCGCCAGGGATGTGTTTCTCCCTGTCTACATCAGCATTTACGAATCCACGCGGCAGAGCGAACCGTTTCTCCCAAGTCGTTGCTGTCTGTGGATGCGGGAGATGATGTTGTGCGGGATGGTGTTTTGCATACCACCAAGGGAAACTGTGAATTCGGTGTCTTGGTGGCGGGACTTGGTGCTTGCAAAAACGTTGTTTCAGCAGAGGTGCTACAACATATCACTGCCGTTTTCCAAAGGAAAGAAGGCTTGTTATGTGCGGAGAAAGAGGGGGATGGCGATGCTGCAGATGTGGGAGGTATTGTAGCCATCGACATATGTGAAGCCTTACATTTTGGTGTAGGTGTAAATGTCGAATTAGGTTGGTAATTGTTGGCCACCAAACGTTGTTGTACGGGGTCCGCAGTTGAGCCAGGAAGCAGATATGGGCACCGATGTGACTCATCAATCGGTGCCCCTAAGAGTTTAACGGCTTCTCCGGTTGCAGTGTGCTGCGGTCAGGGGCAGGCGTTATAGATGGAGGTCTGTTAGGACACCGTTCCCTCCAATGGCCTGGCTGACCGCATCCAAAACATGTATTTGGTGGCGGTGCGGTGCTGGTGGTGTTCGCTGTTCTAAAGTGAGTGGTGGCGAAGTTCGTGCTGAGTGTGGTTACTAAATTTGTTAATGCTGAGATCTGTTTATTGATCTCGTCCATTCGTTTCTTCATGTTGCTGTTATTGTTATTGTTGCGCTGGTTCCTGCGCCCGGGGCCTCCGCTGTCGCTTCCTCTGCGGCCATGCCCCCTTCCTCCAGGCGCTTGATTCTGATTGGAATTCTGTGAATTTCTTTGCTGTGTTGCTGGTGCGGTAGGTGTTGATGACCTGGGGGGGAGCGTTGGTGGACGTGGCGATAGCTGCACCCTCTACCTCATTGATAGGGTGAAGTTGGCGTCGGTTGTTCTTTTCCAGCTCCAGAAAATTTTTTATGTGGACCCCGGTAGCTGTTAATTGGGCCAAACTCCCATGGTCGCCAAGAAATAGTTTTTCTTTCAGGGCGGGTTCACTGCTTAATGCATCAATGAATGTGTCAGGATGCAGATGTGTTAAGCCTTCTAAGTTGGTGCTAGGATATGCGCTGGTGACTAGCCTTCTGATCTGACTAGCTAGCTCGGGAAGAGTTTCTCCCATGCATCGTCGGAGATTTTAAAGTTGTAAACAGTTTGTTTCTCCGAGAGCCATGTCGCCAAATCGTTCAGTTAGTGCTCGTTCCAATTGGGTGTAAGTGGGTGTATAATCAGTCCCGAGATCCGCAAGAACTTGAAGGGCTTTTCCGGAAAGCTTTGCGGTGAGATTGATTGTTCCAGTGGTTAGTTGGACTTATTATCTCGAACTGTATTTATAATTGGTCCAGTCACTCTCCCCGCTAAATTCGGGAGGGAGAATGACTCGGCCAAGACCACGGGAAGAATGAAGTGGTTGAAACACTTGTACCCTTTGGCCTTTCCGGTGTGGTTCACTGTCCCCGCCACGCTCGACAGATGCCCAGTTCTCCACACAGGATGCAGCCTAGGCTAGGTACCTTTCCGTATATGCCTGAGATAAAGACATGTCCAAGTTATGGAGCCATAATCCGGGACAGAGTCAAGATGCACACTGATGACACCTGAGCCGAGCGAACACAGTACTGGGCACCAAAAGGTTCATTTTGGCAAGGGGCCGTAGCCCCGCATAGATCGTACCACAGAGGCGATGCCCGCTAGGTGCATCGCAGCTAAGGCCCTCGCATAGATCATTCTTTGAAGTAATTTTAGCTGAGAGGCCCTGCGCAGATCGTACCAGACAGGTCATCCACCCCATGGGTATCTGGGCCCCAGACTGCTCCACCCATCCGGCAAGTGACAGGTTACACCGTCTTATGCACATACCCTCCTGCTTCCCAAAGAATCACTTTTCATGACCTCTGATCAGAGGAGGCATGACTCGCAATATGAACGCTTGCCATGGCCTGACTGTACATTGAGCCATCTTGACCACTAATAACCAAGAACGGGTTAATGAAGTGACATGATCAAGATGACCGGCTGGCGACCCAGTCGATAGCGATTGCCATCTGAGCTCACGGGCAACTGATGGTCTGATCCATACCTATCTGCCAACAGAATAGAAACTTTGACCGTTTTCCCCAGCCTTGCCTGCAGGCCATCTCTAGCAAACACAGCGAACTTCTAGTCTGCTAGAGATGTCCTGGGTGTGGACTATCATCCACGCACCACGCATGTCCACTTACTGAGACAGGATGAACCCACGCCTCAGCAGCCCTAACATGGCGCCGACTAGACGGTACCACAGTAGGATGTTAATGCATCCTTCGTTAGACATGGAGGCCTTCAGTATCTACTCTGCACTATACACCACCTTGTTGTTTTTACGTGTCCCCACACCCTCGTGGGCCCATTGCCGCCTGTTCCCAGCAATCTTCGAGGAGCCTGTCCCTCTCGGTCCCGGATGGTGGTGCTATCCGGGAGACTGACGAGTATCCTGATGCTGGTCGTTGTGCAGGTGGTGGTGGCGGTGCTGTTGGTGTTTCCCGTCGATGCTGATGCTGAGGAGCGAGAACGTGCATACTCCAATCTAGTGAAGCCTGCCCTGTTGTAGACCCATAAACCGGGATGGGTCAATGGACGGGAGGCGGAGTACTATGAAGATTACGCGGACGTTCCTCTTGAGGTGAGGACTGATGTTCCTCATATGGCGGTGGTGCAGTCAGCTGGCAGTCGTGGTGCGAAAAGGTGGTGCCAATTCCTCCCGATGATGCAGCGATATTCCCCTCGAGTATAGTGATGTGTTTGATGGGGGCGGCGCAGGATGTTGCTTATGATATGGATTGTCACCCTGCCATATGGTCTCCATAGATGACACGGGTGAATGATAGTAGTCTGAAGGATTATGAGTGTGTCCGTAAACGGGTCTTTGTCATGATCGTCCACGATTCGGCCCTGATGGAGTTGGCCCATCGCAGACATCCGATATGGTTCTAAACTCTGTTCCCGCCTGTGAGGCATCCCGAAAGGTGCCGTCACTGACAGGCGAAAACAGGTTATATTGCGGAGTGTTGATTCTGCTGTTGAATTTCTGGCATAGTCGGTGAGCATGTGACCTTGGAATCCATCGTATGACGCTACGTCTTGGTCGAGGGAGTCGTCGCTAAATGGAGACGCTAGAGAACTAAGCTCACTATACAGTGTGTGCATGAGTTCGTTGCGCATCAATAATGATGCTCTTCGGCCCCACATTGGGCACCACTTGTAGCTTGCGGGGTAGTGTCGGCCCATTCCGGTGTCTGGTGTTGACTCGCCGCACCGCACCGCAAGTGCACGACGAATGATGACGCTTGTTAGCTTCCGGTCTCTGGGTGATGGATCCTGTATGATAGTGCCCTACAGGTAACAAAGACCGGCTCCTAAGGCCGGTGGAGCTCAATCGTTCTGGTGGGGCTGTGCGACCATCGTCGCGAACATTAACCACAACAGTCTCATCCCAAGAGATTGTGTCACCAGTATGCCTGTCCATAGCAATTTTGTGATCTATGGATTTACAAGATTTGATTTGGTGCCCTAATTACCATAAGTCTATACAATATTTTTACCTAAACAGACCATCAAGTATGCTAGACAAATTTAATGAGCATACGAAAATACAAGACATAGAGACAGCCTGATGAACTTCTAAACGTGGGGCTCCCGGAGGTACCATGCAGACTCGTAGGTCTGCAGCGGTATCCCCATAAGGGAGGCTCCCATACACGAGATTACTAATTGACTTAATATAAGCTATTATACCTCTTAGCTGAAAGGAAAGAAAATTATCTTTGTAGTGTCGGAAAATCGTGTGCCTCATACGGGCACTACTCCTAGTGCTAGTTTGGGTGAGGAGTATTATCCTCGCGTGGACCGTCATCACTGAATCCTTGTGAGAGGCAAGTACCTCGCGTGGGCCTCTGTCACAGGAAAATGTCGCCATCGCTTAATGTGGGAGAAGAGTATTGGCCGTAAAGGGCCCACTCTAATATTTAACCAAAATGCTGTAAAGAAAAGACCATACCTAGTGAGATTATGACTATATGGTTGCGTGCTGTTTTACGTAAAGATGGGACGAGCAATTCCCGAAGGATTACCACATCACCATCTTATGTAATTCTCAATAGGCTGAATTAGTAGTTGCCGCTTTTATTTATGCGGGCCTTCTTCTATGCCTAACCTCATATTTAGTTTTTAGAGACAAGAACTATTTTAGGACGCAAATGGCTGGCGTCTACCTAGCTTTTTAGATATGGCTGTCATTGAGAATGGATGCCCTAAGACATCAATATTGAAGACAGCGTGCATACATGTTACATGCAAAACCTCCGAACTGGGTAAAAAACCGAACATCCCACCTCGTAACCACATAAAACGTCACAGGACATTGGTTACTTTCCACAAAAGCACTTTTAGGTAACTGATTTATCGTTAGGGTGGGGGAGACGTTAGGGTGGGGGTAAGATAGACGAATACCCACCGTGAATGTCCTTCCCGTGAGGAAATATCATGCCTAGACATTCTTATGGAATTCGGTGGGGATGCGCATCTCGCCCGTCACCAGGTGTTACGGAACTAACCTTTTAACCTGGCATTAGGTTTAAACACCAGCTGCCCAGTTATGCACTGCGGTGTGGGAGGATTGTTCAGCAGATTAAAGAAAATAATATTTAAGATATGTTTTAGCAGTGCTTTCCTACATTGGCAAAGGTAACTAACTACTGAGTATCTGAAGATACGTGGGGAATGTGTGTAATACCATACCTTGGCCATCACCGCTCAGAAACCCCAATAGTTTCCCAGGGTCAGATCAGTCCATGGTGCGGATAGGGACATCCAAACAATTAAGAAGCCATAAGGCTTAGAGGAACATAAAGAGAGACAATAACTTAGAAATATCAGGCCGTTTAGGTATGTTGGCCAATCTTACACAACCTTGCCGGAGTGGGGGGGCTAAATTATCACAACTACCGGAAAAGAGGCGTACACTACGCGTCTCCTAATGAAGAGATTGTCTCTAATCATATTAAACCTATCCTATCGAGCTGAATAGAAAAGGTTTTTAGTCGGTAGCATGCCGGGCTAAACAGAGTTCTAGCACAGACAGCAACCTCACTGAAAAATTGTTGGTGGCGGGAGAAAGTGCTGCATATATAAATGTTGTTGTATAGTGTTTCCGACGTGCACTGCAGTCCTATATTTTTCTACAAATAAACAAAACATATAAACTGATGGCCACTTGCCATACATAAAATAACCAGAACAATCAATACAATTTGAAATGATCAGAATAATATATATAGTACAGGTTGAGGAACCTACTACGGTGCGGTTAGCAAAAACACCTTACAGAAAATAAGAATAACTGTAAACAGATACAAAAATTATAACTAGCGGTCTTAAGACCGTTACGGTGCCCTTTAGTCATCAGGACCGTTTATACATATACGGTATAATTATCAAAGATGTAATTAATGGAATAATTAAAATGTCAAGTATAGTTACTTGAATAATCGGTAGCCATTCTTAAGCATGGGCTATTGTGTTACTGAAATTGATACGTCACCCTTGGTTTGACATGAGTTGATGCGTTCCCTGGAAGCTGGAAAGTTCCCGCATGTCGGTTTCCGCAAACAGGATTCCCACAAGCAACCCATGACGGGAGCGGACATTACTGCTATGATGAAAGTTCCCGTACACCGATGGTATGGATGGAAATTGCCAACAACCTGATCATAAGCGTAGTTTGTTGAATGCGGATGAAGATACATAACTAAGCTCAATGGTGCAGGGTACGATAAACCTGCACGACATCAGTGTAGGGATGGCTGAATAACCATTTTTGGCGTGGCCGGCAGATCCGGCGAGTCATCCACCAAAGAACATCGCTGCGTCTACATCTGTAGGGTCACATTTTTAGGCCAGGAAAGGCCTCACGCAAGATCGTGTTCCGAGTTCCGTGAAGTATTCGTGAACAATATTCAAAAGTTCCAAAAATGCTCCCGCAGCAACGGGAGATACAAAATTGCTTTAGTGCGGTGTGTTGGATTGCTGCTGGCTACGGGAAAAAAACCGACAGAGACCGAAATGATCTGCTTAATGCCTGTCTTGCTGACTGTAGCTGACACAGATCCAACCTAAACGGCCCCTTGGCCGAGGATGCTCTCGAGCTCTGGATTTCGTCTCCTTTTATACTACTCGTAACGTCATAGGCGCAGGCTCCAGCAACTCATCGGTTGAGTAACAGCCAATCAGCGCATAGCTAATAATAACGCAGTCGAATGTTCTAGAACATTCTAGAAGTTCTGCGTACACGTGGTTATGACGTTACGGCAATACCTTGAAGATAATCGAAAGGGGGTTTCCGTGGATAACTCAGCCACTTATTAACCGATTTTGAAATGGTTTACAGATTTGGAAAGCCCGTCGAATTCTGGTCTTGGTTAATGCCAGAATCGGCGGGAACAAGTTATTAAAAAGGATCACATTGTACCTTCTCGGTACACTAAAAGCGTCATCCTATCTTGGTCGTAAATTACTCGCTCTGTCAAAAATAGTATTAAGCGTGTGCATGAGCGTTACGCGCGTTAACGAACTGAGTCGTTTTTACAACGTGATCTCTCTCATAGGCTCATATACTCTTATAGCTCTACCCAGGTGGGGGGGGGGGTGCGTGTTCAGGGAACGAATCCAGGACGAGCGGCGCGTACTCAGCTTAGCTGGTACGGCCGGTACATGACCGGGCGATCCGAACTACACTACACGACGGTTAGAGTTGGGAGATAGTGGCGCTAAAGCTATGTCTAACTAATCTCGTAGTAATTACGGTCATGCAACTATGTAACTTACCAGGTATACAATAAATATATATATATATATATATATATATATATATATATATATATATATATATATATATATATATATATATATATATATATATATATATATATATATATTTGTATATTAACGTGCAGCTTAGCATATTCATCGCGTAACAACATTGATGCACGTCTATATTTTGGGTTTTATTATTATTTTTGTAGATGTTTTTACTTATTCAGGTAATGTAGCTCAACGGTCGATAAGACTCGCTTAACTACGTAAAAAAGACCAAATAATAACGATAATTACGATAATAATAATAATAATAATAATAATAATAATAATAATAATAATAATAATGATGATCTTATGCGCCGAAACGCTGAGCCTATATAGGACCCGTCACAGAAAAAATCGATACCCTAGTTGTAATACCTAACTTATGATTAGGCAAACTTCAAAATTGAGCCTTTCATCTAGCACATGTTAAGTGTCACAATCGATATACTATTCCTTTAGATTCGTTTTTAAAACACATGCCGACCACTGTTTAACACACAAAAATAATGATTTTTATATTTTAAGCCAGTTAATGTTGCTACGTTGACACAATCTTTAGACTCAGACACAGTGTTGTCTGCTCAGTTATTGAACATTAACGAGTTCACATGTTCATGAGCTCAGAGTTATTTACTGATAGACATCTGTCAGACAACACCTGAACATCTGAGATTACATACCAATATTTTACCGAACCAAGTTTGCCTGGTGTACATGCCTAAGCCTAATAGGAAAGCTTAAGAAAGTCAGAATGGCTAACAGACAGAGTAATAATAATAATAATAATAATAATAATAATAATAATAATAATAATAAGTGTAGACGTTCTAGGGGCACGGTTAGACCCGAGTCTAAGTTTAAAAGAGCACGTAGAACTGTCAATATCTCAGATCAATTACCAGTCCTACAAAGTTTAGTTAAAGCCAAACCCAAGCAACGCAAGATAATTCTAGAACATTGTAATAAGGATTTAACCGATGTTGTGTCCGAATGCTGTTTAAACCTAATTCCTGGAAACAGAAAATTAAATCGAATACAGCATAAACGCTTACACAGGTACCGGGATAACATTAGATTGCTCAGTAAAAGCAAGACGCCATTATATGAATGACGACGAGTTGTTCAATGTAGGGGTTTCTTACACCTTCTTCTGCCAGCAGTATTACCGCTTATTTCCAAATTAATCAGATAATAATAACAATAATAGCTATGGAAAGCATTCAGAAAATGGCGTTGATACCGCATAATATGATAGACGGTATAAACACAATGTCTAAGATTAATATTCTAAATCGCGATCAAAACCTTAGATTGGCTGTGAATTTAGATCAAGAGATGGAACGAATTCTAAATCGTAGTGACTTGATGGTTAGAGAAAAGTCAAATTTGTATTCTCAGGCGCTTCAAAACTTTAGACTGCAGATAGCAATTCGGTTCAGACGTTAAGTCATCAGATGATTCTCAGCGTTCATGGAAGCTCCAGACCCCAGCGCCTAGGGGTTTAAATTTGGATAATCCTAGAATTAAAGAGTTAGTTCAATCGTTGAGCCCTAGCTTAAGGAATAAAGGCGAGAGACTGATCGAAATCTTAAATCATAGGGCCCCAGGCTTATCATTAGACAACTCCAGTCCTGTCACCATATCCGAATAGCAATCTGGTAGATTTAATAGCCTCAACAGTGATGCAGAATCCTTATACAAATTCTAAGGATATTTTAGAAGTTAAATTACTGACAGCCTTCAATAGACTCAATAATAGAAGGGGCAGGAGAGCTCAACACTCTGTAGCTTGAAATCTGAGATCTCGAGACGCTAAACTGTCCAAAACTTGGTTAAACTATGTCAAAAAAGACCTCGCAAGAACCTTAAGAAATAAGTGATCTATTAGCGTAACTGACAGACTGAAGCATGAATATTATGATAGCAAACACTCTGTAGCTTTTGGCGGTTTGGAAAAACTGTATATGGCCTTTAATGGCACCATATCTAAACCCTTAACACGTACCTGGTTGGCAGAGCAAGCTACATGCATTTTGCATAGACCTAAGCGAATACAATTTAAGAGAGAGAGAGAGAGAGAGAGAGAGAGAGAGAGAGAGAGAGAGAGAGAGAGAGAGAGAGAGAGAGATTCAAAGTAACGAGCGTTGAACACCTATGGCAAATGGATCTGAGCGACGCTACGAGTTTAGCCAGACATAATAACTCTATGCGTTATCTACTATTCATAATAGATTGGCTATCAAAATTTGGCTATCAAAAGCTTAAGCCTTGGAGTTTTTTCTGAAAACTGTCTCTAGAAGACCCGAATCGATTCAGAGCGATATAGGGTGGGGGTGGTTGGGGGGGGGGTGAATTCTTGAACGCTACCGTTAGACACGTGTTAATGTCTAAAGGTATACATTTGTGCACATCTCAGAACTCTCTCACGAAGGCTGCGATTGTTGAACGCGTTCAACGCACCATAAAGGCTAAGTTATGGAAATATATGACTTAAAAAATTACCAATAGATATATCGACAAACTCCGTATTCTGGTAAGATCTTACAATAGATCTGTACATGGTAGTACACAAATGAAACCTCGAAAGCAAAGACGAGAGCTTCGGTAAAGCTGAGCGATTTGAGCATAGGTGATGACGTAAGAGTGTCAGAGATAAAAGATCCATTTATCAAGGCTTATAGACCGACATGGAGCGAGGAGATATTCAAAATAAGTTCGAAACAACCTCGCAGATTGGGTGTATATAAGCTCAACGATTATAATCAAAATTCCATTATTGGGACATTTTATTCCAAAGAGTTGCAGAAAATTCGTTTAATTGAAGCTAACAGTCAGCTGTATCGAGTAGAAAGAATTATTAAAAGGCGTACTGAAGATAATAAGCGAGAAGTCTATGTCAAATGGGCCGATTGTCCTAATTCGTTTAATTCATTAATTCATGGATAAGTTATTGAGAACTTAAACGTATTTATAATCATTACAGAGCTACGAGTGCAGCTCTACTCAGTCACTGGGTGGTTGGGATATATATATTACTAGCGCCAAGTATAAAAAAGCGCAAAGTTGAGCAATTGACTCTGTCGCCAGTTTAGAAAGAATAGCTAAAACATGGAGCAGTTTTATATTACGCTACCGAGTAACAGTAGCATGGATTACTATCCTGATAATAAGATTTCAGAATTCTGAACGCATCTTCAAACGCCTTTAAGTTTCTCTGGGGGAATGGGACGTCGGCTTGTCATCCATATTGTATCCGAGTAGTACGTTAACATTGGCGAAGTCTTCGACGACCCTGCTACATTGTTATGAACCCTTGAAGCCTAAAGTTCAGCCTAAGCAGAAGCAGAAGAAACAAAAAAGCGCTGCAGCCACTATCAATGAAATTTTTGATTTAGTCAGACTAATAATTTACTAGTAGAGCCAGTGAATTTAGAGGTTCGACGTAAAGCTGCAGAATTTCCTCTCTACATCCAACGAATAGAAATACTTAAAGGCTTCTATACCATTGCAATTCTAATAGAGTTTATAAATAAGCAGATTAATAGCCACACACGTTATAAAAACACCATTAGATTCAACTATTTCACGGATTGATTCAATCTCGTAACATTAACCGTTAAGCGTATGTTCACGATTGAATTTGATGACGCCATAGGCAGATTCTTAGGCTATTACACCCATATCATTAGTGGCCCAACCCCCATGGGCGGAGTTCTATCAGTAAAACTAATAAAATTACATTAACTAATGCTTACGTATATTTTAATAGTGTAAGCCATAACGTAGTCGGAGACGCTACAGTTCCTCTGTTAAGAGTTATGCCATTATCTAGCAGTCATGGCGGGAAAGGTTTGGGTAAGCGAGCCCTGTCAGCCAGTTTAGGTGTGGCTCAAGTTGTTTTAGCTGGTAAAAAATTTAAAACATCTGTGAAAAATAGGGCTTTGAATGTCGGTAGAGCAATCGTACCAAAAGCCATAGCGTTAGCTCATAACAATGTCTCTGGAGCTATTTCACAACCTAGACGCAAAAATGCTAAGAGGGGTCAACACTTAGCTAAACCTCGCAGAAGTCATTCGAAGCATAACCGTAGAGGGAGATGCATCAGAAACACTAAACGAGTGGATATATTTAGTTACCTAATAAGATGGCTGCTTGTCACTGCACTAAAAGCGCAATAGATTTCTTTACTGTGAAACCTAACTACGATGGATCAAGCTCGTTGGCAAAGTTATCAACCCGTTACGAGTCTGTCTAACTCTTGGGGAAGCCTGGAGTTTTTCGTCTCTGGAAGCGGGGACGAATACATAGATTTAGATCAAAGTTGCATTTATGTTAAGATTAGCCTCATACAGGTTGTCACGGGGTTGGAAACGCCTTTAACAGCGAACAACGACGTTGCACTGGTTACCTATGGGTCGGTTCTATGTTTTCTCAAGTAGATGTATTTTTTAATGGAAAACGTGTCTCTGACGCTAACAACACGTACACTTTTCACAGTTATTTTGAAAGCTTATTTAATTATTCGACAGAGCATAGGTCGAGTCAATTAACCACTGCATTATGGTTTAAGGATACAGCTGGACATATGGATAATAAGACCGCTAATAATGCAGGTTATACTCGTAGAAAACTTAACGTTGCCCTAAGTAACCCTGTGGAAATGATCGGTAGAATTCATTCTGACATTTTTCTTCAGGAAAAATATTTAATCAATGGAGTTTCCTTAAAGATCTGTTTTACGTCGAGTAAACCCGATTTTAACCTAATTCGTGGCGATGCTCACATTTACAAATTACGTCTGCACGAACCTACATTAAATTTACGTAAGGTTAAATCTATTCTAGAAGTGATTCACCTTTCCAGAGTATGCACCCATCATATGACGTCATAATCATCTACGCGGTGTGTAGAATGACATCATAATGGATGACGTCATGAATGACGTCGATAAGTACGTCACGAACGCATATTTGATGACGGTCTATGAGTTGTTGTACAAATTGTTTGCGTTTACTATCTAAAAAATATTCTGTTGAATATTTTGAATCTAATTTGACTGGGCGCTGTTGCTGCCATAGGCAGCAACAGCACCCAGTCAAATTAGTTACAAAATATTCAACAGCTTCCCTGCATAGTTTTCAGGAAATTGATAGATAGGGCATTCGGGGATCGATCAATCCCAACACAGCGGGGTGTGGGTGGAGCTTAGCTAGTGATGGGCGGGGCATAGCTAAAAATGGAACGGTCCATTAATGCTCACGTGTTGACATTGCTAAAGTCCCCTGCACAATACCCTATTGAAAGAGTTATCGTCAAATCATTCACCTTTCCAGCAGGGACTAGTAGCGTGAATAGGGACACTATTTTTCTCGGGGACCTACCGAGTAGGGTTATATTCGGTATAGCTAGCAATAGAGCTTATAATGGAGATTTCAATACAAATCCGTATAAATTTCAACACTATGATGCAAATCACATTTCGTGCTATATGGATAACGAGCAAGTGGCTGGAGACGCTCTTACACCGAATTTCACGGCTGCTGGTTATAATTTTACAGAATCATTCTTGACGTTGTTTAAGGGAACCGGTACATTATCCGATGACAAATGTATAGGGCTTAACATCGATGAATATAAGGCAGGTTACACGTTCTTTGCCTTTGACTACACCCCAGACCTTGCTACAGGCGATCATGACTACCTTGAGAAGTAAGGAAGCATACGCCTCCAACTAAAATTTAAAACAGCATTACCTGATACTATGAACGTAATATGTTATGCAGAATTTAATAACATTATAAGCATTGACAGCGATCGTTGCATTATCATGGAATACTAGAGCCCTTGACACCCTATCGCCACGGAGTAAACGCATCAATGTACCCTCACGCACGCACGCACGCACGCACGCACGCACGCACGCACGCACGCACGCACGCACGCACGCACGCACGCACGCACGCACGCACGCACGCACGCACGCACGCACGCACGCACGCACGCACGCACGCACGCACGCACGCACGCACGCACGCACGCACGCACGCACGCACGCACGCACGCACGCACGCACGCACGCACGCACGCACGCACGCACGCACGCACGCACGCACGCACGCACGCACGCACGCACGCACGCACGCACGCACGCACGCACGCACGCACGCACGCACGCACGCACGCGCGCACTGGTGTATGGTTGAACTCATAAAAAACATTTTTATCTTATTATTATGTTAACTACTAGAGATCTCGAGCATATTTGCTCAGGAGACCGGGGATTAGGACAGCTGTTCCTAGGTGTTTTCGCTAAAGACTGTATACCTAAATGCATCAGAAGACCCGTGTGTCACATCATTAATACAGATCCTGAGAACCTTCAGGCACTCATTGGATCGCGTTATATTTCCTGAAACATGGAAAGTCTGAATATTTTGACTCATTCAGCTGGGCCCCTTGGCCTGAACTAGTGGTCAAAGCAGGGCCATTATGTAATCAATATATATAATGGCATTACTGTGCAACCGCTATTATCGACTCGTTGCGGAGGGTTCTGCATATATTTCCTGTATCACAGGATTTATAGCCTGTCGATGATTTCAATTATAACAACATTATTAGATTTAACAAAAAATGATCGAATCGTCCAAAGCTTAGCCCATAAATTATTAGATTATAGACTCATAGCGAATAATGAGGAACGTTGCAACAAAAATGCTGTGAATCTAAATTTGTGCTTTGTCTGTTTTCTAACCCGTTAGATGGTCTGCAGATGTTTAAAAAAAATTTACCATATTCGTGTTAAAATAGATTTCTCACATTCTTTTTTATTTTCCCAGAATTATAATTTTAACGCAGTTCTCCTAAAGTTACGTAATTTAAAGTTTTGAATGAACAGCTTATCAGAGATATTGTTGGTTGATAGCTTTTCATAAGCCATGGTGGGCTGGGGCTGGCGGGGTGGGGGCTATGTAGTGTGTCTGGATCAATTACTCGTTAACCTACTACTCTTGCTACTACTGCCACGTCAGACATCTACGCAACTCTAGAACTACGTTACAAATATAATTCAGAGAGGGGAGGTTTGCTACTGTATACGTTGGAGGGTGTGTATATACAAGTTTTGAATGAACAGCTTATCAGAGATATTGTTTGCTGATAACTTTTCATAAGCCATGGTGGGCTGTGGGTGGTGGGGTGGGGGCTAGGTAGTGTGTATGGATCAATTACCCGTTAACCTACTACTCTTCTGCCACTGCCACGTCAGACATCTACGCAACTCTAGGAGAACTACATTACAAATATAATTCAGAGAGTGGCGGTTTGCTACTGTATGCGTTGGTGGGTGTATATACAATACCCCAAACCAGAGTTTCTGTGTTGGGTCGGTGGGTTGGAGATGGTTGGACCGTTAGCGAATAGAGTAACGCTGCTTTTAATTTGAGACTTATATACATATATATATAGGACTTTTTTAATAGCGATAATGTTGGTGAGGTTTGATTTGAGAAAACACAAAAAAATTCAATGCGTATAGGTTATAACTGTGTCCTTAATAGTAACAGGTTATATATATATATATATATATATATATATATATATATATATATATATATATATATATATATATATATATATATATATATATATATATATATATATACATTCCAATATAAATCCGGATCTGTAGACAATGCCCGAAAGAAAGAGCTTTTCGGTACGCATTCTAATGCGTTTAAGTAATGTAATTCTACATTGTCAATAGGTCTTAAGAAATAATCGATACCTATACACTGGTGTTCTCGTTGGGGTGGTCTGTTATGCTGGCACCCGTAACAGTCCCGAATCGCTAGTCTACGGATTGCTAAATTCAACAAATTTCCGAAAATATCCGTCGCATTGACTCTGGTAGATTGTGGAATGCTTTCGCAGTCAAAAATCTGATATTCACATTCCTTTATATCTTGATGACACGTATCAGGGGTGTCCTGCATAGCAGGTGGTTGACGAATGTTTCTACAGCGGCGGGCGTGTCAGGCAATGTAAAACACTTGTCGTCTTCGTAATCCTGTAATTCACTAAAATCCAACATATCAGGTAAAGGTTTGAATCCTGATGGTATTTCTTCCTCTACATGCGTAGACGCTTGTTGAATAATTTAACTCTCCGACAGTCTCTGGCAATACGTTCTCGATAAGTGTCTGAATGGCTCTGCCTGTTTCGGCATCAACAGCGTTTACATCGACAACAGTACACGGTTGCTTAGACGTTAATCCCAACAATCGTGTCATGCAGACTCTGGAGAATATGTAATCCTTAGTCACCCTCTAAAACTGTCTGTAGTTTAAGTTCTTCAGATGTAGTAGTAATGTATAATCCGACCGATATTAACTGAGTTAATGTTTACATCACTGCTCAGAGTTCTGACCATTTCAAACCCAACGTCTTCATCAACCATTAACATTAAGCTGAGTATAGAAACGGCGAGCGATGGCGCATTACTGCATATGCCTATTTGTCTCTGACCATTATCCAAGCAAATCAGCCATTAATCTAATGCTTAATAGCTGAACACTGTAATCTTTGGAGCGCATCGCATCAACCATCGAGCATTAAAAAAAATCTATATATCGACGATCAGTTGTAGATTCTTTGTCAATATTGCACGGCCACCCTAACCCTGGTTAGAAATGTAATAGCGATCTTCGGTTGTTGTTTTTTCTGGTATAAAATGCTTACACTAGCATAGAGCTCGTTATATCTCCGAAAATTTCATGCAAGTTCTCCTTCAGAATTCTCATTAGGGAAGGTTACGCTCCTGAACGATGGTTTCTGCTCACCTTGACCTGTTAAAGTAAAGTACCAAGTTAGCCTGACATACGGATATTTAGTGCTGATAGTGACCTTTAATTGACGTTATACTTCGTATATGTAATTAATCTGCTCTACTCTCTCGGAGCACCTAGCTCTAAGCACAGTTTCTTCGAATGCAGGCATCATAGCAGCAAGCGTTCGATCTGTATTACCGTACATAAACACTCCTCGCTTGGTGGGGTAAAGACTACCAACACTAAACTCGCGTGTGTCTACTACAAACTCGTCATTATGTTTCAGAATGCATATGAGTACATTGTTACCCAGTGCTACAGGCAGGCCACAAACCATAAAATAGCCTGTATTCATACGTATAATAAACGTTGAACAAACCGTTTAAACAAAAATCAAACCCGTTAACTTTTAACGTGTCAGATTTTTCAAACGCTGCTTTTATGCTCTAACGACTATCGATTAAAGCTCGTCATGCGTGATTACGCTAATTATCCTTAGGCTCGACTCATTGGATAGTTGGAGACCCGTGATTTAAAGAGGGGGGCGGGGCTTCGTCATCGAACGAGTTCCCAGGAAAAGACTCCTGGTCACGTAACCTGGTCATCCCTCATTACGTTATATATTAATGGTATGGCTCCAAGAGATCATCCTTAATTACAGCCATTAGCCCTCGCCAATCAGTATTATGCTAATTATCCTTAAGCACCCCTCATTGGATACCCGTGATTTAATCAGTGGGCAGGGCTTCGCCATCAAACGAGTTCCCCGGAAACAACGTGTCCAGACAATGTAGCCTGCCTATCATCCTTAATTACTACATTAACACTTGTCAATCATTACACTAATTACCCTTAGGCTCACTTCATTGGATGCCAGGAAGCACGTGATTTAATGAGGGGGAGGGGCTTATGGACACACTCTACATCTAACATCCAATCCGAATGGCGGACGGCTGTGGTCCGATTTTAACACTTTTTCAAAAGGCGGTGAGATTAAAGGAAAAAAGGTGTCAAAATAACAAAGGCGAGAACAAAGGAAAGAACAAAAGAAAAAGGTGTGAAAATCGGACCCAGCCCGCCGCTCCTCTACTTAGGATGGTGTCATAGACATCACCTCGTCACTATATAGCTGCTACGCCATTATATATGCCATATAGCGAGCACCAATATAATCAATCAGAACTCTCGGCACTCAATGTGCGTACCAGAGAAGTAGTAAAGGGAGATGTTGAAAATAGCGGTCTAAGAAAGGAAATTAGAACAAAATTTAAAACTATAAACTTTTCAAATTCGTCTGTCATTTACCCGGTTTTGACACAAGGCACGCTCGCATACCTGCCCGCACATGAAGAAGCTGACTATCCTACAATTTATCAGAAATTGACAATGGTAATGCGTTGGGAAACTATCATATAAATGCACCACCAGGACTGCCGATGCAAAGCAACCACACATTTTAGATGTCCCCCCACAGGTACATGGTAACGGTGCATTCGACAGGAATTCAGACACCTATATGGACATTTCATGTCAGAGGGACGGTCAGCTTACAAGCGCTAATGCAACAGTAACAGGAGTACCCTCAATCAGTGCACACTGTAACATGCCAGACACTAATATCACACAAACAGTTGATCAGTATATACAGGGTAATCAACTAGTGAGCGTGGTCACGCTACGAACAAACAGTAAACGGGGTAGTGACAAATTCAAATAACCTTTCACCTATAGTGAATATATAGGATACAAGGCGGGAGAATATGCGTAGAGTATCAGTATGGAATGCAAATGGATTCGTGACAAAATTCGTAAGCAAAATAACATCTCATGTATTTGAAAATCTAACAAATAAATCTGATATAATATTATTAACTCAATCATGGTGCTCAGATACAGCAGATGTCGACGTAAACGGTTTTAGACACATTGCATTAAACAGACCCAGGTATAGACGAGCCAAGCGGGATTCTGGTGGTCTGTTCATTTATTTTAAAAACGAAATAGCATCTGGAGTATCCTTAGAATCAAAAGAATCTGATGATATAATATGGTTAAAATTACAGAAAGAATTCTTTGGTCTAACTGTAAATCTGTATCTATGCCTTTACTATGTTCTGCCTGTAGGGTCCCCAAGGTCTGCATATGTAGAAATTGATGTTTAAGACGGAATACACACATTTATATGTAGCAAATCCATCGCACGAAGTGATTGCAGGCCTATATTTCTACTCTGTGGTGACTTTAATGCAAGAACGAAAAACGTATACGACCTTGTTTTAAATGATGATGATGATGATGATGATGATGATGATGCCTATTTTCCAACAGATGGCGACTACATCAAAGATAATTTTACAGCACGATTTTCAAAAGATGAAGGCGAACCAAACAAAAATGGGCACAAATTATTGCATTGTTGTAAAACTGCTGCAATAAGGGGTTTGAATGGAAGGGTTGGAAAAGAACATGGGCTTGGGAATTAACATATATCACAGCATTAGGCTCGGATCTCATAGATTGCATTTTACTTTACAGTGACAAAATGAGTATGATACGGGATTTTGAAATTGATGATCCAAATGAACTTTCTGATCATAGAGTAGTCACTAGCCGGATTTTCCATCGCCGTTAATACCCCAAATGAGAGAGACAAAACTAGTATGAATAATCCACCAAAATATGTTTGGAACTCAGATCTTGTTAATGAATATAGAAGTAATATCATGGGTGACGAAAGATTAATCAATGAAAACAAGATGCTATAGGAGGATGGCGTAAATCAAGCAGTTCCACTTTTCACAAATGCGATCAAAGTTTCGGCAGATAATTTATTCCTGAATAATTCCGCATAAAACAATAATTTTGGATCGACGACCAAATCAAAAAGGATTTCATACTATTCGAATGAATGCGAGACGAAATGGAGATAATTTTCAAGCCATTGAACGCGTATAGAACAGTGAAAACAGAAACATCTCACGGAGTGCTTGGACCAAGTTTAAAACTGGTGTTCGAAAATGGCGCAGGGAAAATGCAGTAAATAGAACAAATGATTTATTAAAAGCTCAATATACTAACGCAAAAATGTATTGGAAATTACTCACTTCCGGAGAAACCAATAATATTAATCTAAGTGAATTTGCGGACACTTTAAAGATGTTGTGAGGACTAGATACCCGATCGCTCTGATTAACTTGATAATCATAATACAGATTCTCCTTTACTAGAAGAACAAAATGCTTTTTAAATTTTTGTAATCGGCCCAGCCAAAGCTGAGATAAGCATATAGCAAACACCTTGACAACCAAACGTTTTTAGCTATCGCTCTAGAGTTGTGACGTCACACCGGGGTGACACCAATTCCTATTAGTCTAGATTATTATCTCGGGAGCAAAGCTAGGATCTCTACTGCTGCGCGTATTAGGCACCTATGCACATATTCTTTGACAATTCATTGTTCACACAGGAACACTACATTGTTCGAGATGCACAAAGGTTCAATAATATCAAAGTTGATGATATTTTTGTTGATTAAAATTTAAAGGACAGACCTCATGGTCACGGTGCCTGACATCACAATTCTAACGTATATGCCTGTTAGAGGTGACAGTAACATCGGATTTCGTGTACGTGAATTAGGCTATATTTAATCAAACCCACCCACACACTTCTTGGAATACAATTCTACAAATGCATATATATGTTATCTTTCTGGATTGACTGCAGAGATTTTGCATATATGATAGGCATGCATGTACACAACTTTTTAAATGATAGTTAAGTAGGCCTCAGTCAGTGCACGCACGATCGCAATTTACCATTGTGTAGGCTTATGAATAAATTTATGATTGCTCTATAGCAGTTACTCCAGTTATGTGTTTAAAGTTAACTAAAATGTCGGGTAAATATAAATCTAATCAAAACTAATTTATTTGCGTGTAGTCTACATTGACATATTATTGAGAGTACACGGTTTGTTTACAATTTAGGCAGCAGTCGAGGTGCGTAGCGAGGCTTTCACTACCGTCCGCACGCTTATAGTACAACTTATAACATATACTTCAACCTAAATTGTTTTCAAAATATTCAACATAACGTTTCTTGTATCATGTTCATATGGTTCTAACTACCATATTTGTGTTTTTGCTTTGGAAGCATTTAAACTTATTTATGAGCTGCATTGTAAGTAAAGATGATACGCTAGCGACCTCTGAACATCTGTCAGTTCACCTACCTATTTAAAAGTTGTTCATCCGCTACAGTTTTGCTTTTTCATAACATTGAAATATGAGTGTATGCTCCTTCCATATATGGAAGAAGTTAGTTTGAAAACGATATAGTTCATATGGTTGTCACAGGCGTGATGCCCCTCCCCACACACCAACGTACGTGTTGACCCGTACATTCCTCTACATTATTATTATACAAACACATTGCCAAAAGCTTACAGGTAAACAATTACATTCTAATCAGTAGTCACGGGAAATTTCACATAGGACACACTGACACACTTATTGTAGATTCGTAATCTTCAGAAAAAGTTGTAACTGCACTCTGTAGCCTATACTTTTAGATATGAATAATAGTACAACTATAGCCAGCGTCAACCTCTCCCACCAGCCTGGATCATCATGCTCACATCCATCCATCCCAGATATTAAATGGTACACCCAGTAATTTCAAGAATGGTAATGGATCCGCAATTAGGCCTAATAGACTACAGAGTATTTGTCACATGCATTGAAATATTGCTGATTTTCAGCACTGCCCATTGTTTACCGTAGTTACAGGCCTATTATTATGCGAATATAGCTATCCATGAAACCCTTAAAAATGAGTAAATATCAAAATAGATTTTTTACAAATCATGATTTTTTATTTCTTGAAGACTTAGCTTGCCTGACATAATTTATGTTATGGTAGGTGAAGTCTATCCTGTCAAACGCACGTTTTAAAATATGTCACCTTTGTACTACAGACAGAAAAATATTGACCCAGCTCACAGCGCCGTTCCCGGTGTGACGTCACAGGGAGTGGTGATGTGATTCAGATTGAGGCGTCATTTAATCTCGTTATTTGGGCTGCCTAACATATTTTTCTCACTCCAAAGTGACGCTATTGTGTTTACATAGTGTAGTAGACCATAAAATTAATTAAAACTCGTTATCGACCGCAGGTCCTCACAAGACCTTTAAAAGAAATTAACAACCCCAGTAGCGAATTCACCTTTTTTGAGTACCCACCCATCATATGACGTCATAATGAACTGCGCTATGTGTACAATGACATCATAATGAATGACGTCATGAATGACGCCGATAAGTACGTCACGAACACATATTTGAAGACGGTCTATGATTGTTGTACAAATTGTTTGCTTTTACTATTTAATAAATATTCTGTTGAATATTTTGAAACTAATTTGACTGGGCGCAGTTGCTGCCATATGCAGCAACAGCACCCAGTCAAATTAGTTACAAAATATTTAACAGCTTCCCTGTATAGTTTTCAGGAAATTGATAGCTAGGGCATTCGGGGATCGATCAATCCCAACACGGCGAGGTGTGGGTGGAGCTTAGCTAGTGATGGGCGGGGCATAGCTCAAAATGGAAAGGTCCATTCTTTATAACGGATGGAGATATTAGAAATGCTGAGCTAATTACAAGTGCAATAATAACATACAAATAATATTTGATGAATTAAACTCTGAAGTTTCAGAAGAAGAAATACAAAAGACAACACAACCTAAAAACGGTAAATGTAAATGTGTCGGTCCAGGTTTACCGCTAAGCGAATTTTACATCTATGCATCCGATCTGTTATTGACTCATATTACACTCTTATTTATAGCATATTCAAATCTGGAATTTTCTCAAAAATATGTTCCGAAAGAATTATTGTACCACTGCATAAAATGGGTAGCGTGAATGATGTAAAGAATTATAAAGGTATCACACTATTAAGTACATTAGGTAAGTTATTTACGAAGGTACTCAATAATAGACTAAACACTTGGGCAGAATGCAAAAAGCTCGTGCAAATTGATAATTTTCAACTAGATCCGTAATAGTGATATGAAAAGTGACCTCGTTCCAGATTCTCTATATATGAGAACAACACATAGACACGGGGGCCCAGTACTGAGATTTTGAGGAACGTGTTGAGTGAAATGGTGTTAGATTAATATGATTAGTGAATGAGCAGAAGTTTAGAGAGTATATTAGTAGTTGCAGTGCGTATTTACATAAAGTATATTATTCGTATATTAAGTAGTGTAGTTTCTTTTCAATAAATTTGTGGTACAGTTTAATTGCGTCGTGTTGGCATCACACCATTATATAACGTTAACGGCGGCGACGCCTATGCCGCACAGAAATGGGTCGGCCCGCGTTACAGCGCACCAAACTGTATGGTCTATGGTGAGCTTGAGAGGGTACCACTTTACATAATCAGGGAAATTTGAATAGTGAAACATTGGTTCAAACTTCTAAATTTCGAACCAAATAGAGTTGCGCGATGTATATACAACGTTCTGTGCTTTGATTTACGCGAGGCTGAGGATAATAACAACACTTGTAAAAATTGGAGAAGCTCTTTAAGATATATGCTCGATACTAGAGGTTTCAATGATGTTTGGTTAGTGAAAGGTAATGGTATTGATACAAAAACCAGTTTCATCAAAGCCTATAAACAAAGGGTAATTCACTTTTCCAGAGTACCCACCCATCATATGACGTCATAATGAACTGCGTGATGTGTACAATGATATCATAATGAATGACGTCATGAATGATGTCGATAAGTACGTCACGAACGCATATTTGAAGACGGTCTATGCGTTGTTGTACAAATTGTTTGCTTTTACTATTTAATAAATATTCTGTTGACTATTTTGAACCTAATTTGACTGGGCGCTGTTGCTGCCATAGCCAGCAACAGCACCCAGTCAAATTAGTTACAAAAGATTCAACAGCTTCCCTGTATAGTTTTTAGGAAATTGATAGCTAGGGCATTTGGGGATCGATCAATCCCAACACGGCGAGGTGGGGGTGGAGCTTAGCTAGTGATAGGCGGGGAATAGCTAAAAATGGAAAGGTCCATTGATAATTTCTATCAGGAATGGAGGAGGAGCTCGGCACGAGTAGCAAAACTAGGCTATGCAAGCACTTTGTTGATGATGAATCATGCACAATTTATTTGGATATGGTAACAATAACCAAGTACAGACAGTCCTTGGGAATACTACGAACTAGCTCCCACACACTATACATAGAATCACGAAGATGACATAAACCATTGCCAACGCATTTATCAGACATGAAGCGCAATGTCTGTGGCGATTTAAAGGATGAATAGCATTATATATTAGTCTGTCCAATTTATCAAAATTTAAGAAAACACTATGTAAAACAATATTATTGAAAAGAACAGCCTCTTTAAACTGACAGAACTACTTCAGGCTGGAAATAATTCTTGCATACTGAAATTAACTGCATTTATATACAATGCATTTACATTGAGAGACAAATATTTGACATAAGCATCTCATCCCCCTCATAGGTACGAACCATAGATATACTCAACTTGGCTCAGCGCAATGCTACGTTGGGGTACAGGCGGGTGAGTGGTCGTTAAATTACATTCAACCTATTGTTTCACTTTAGAGTCATGCATAGCTTTGTCATCGCAATCATTTTTACGGCTTAGCCTGACTCGTTATTCATAGATCTTAGACATGCTGAATTTAATTCAATTGTGAAAATCATGATGATGGCGATGATTGAAGACGGCTGTAGCGGCGGCGACGATGACGACGACGATGACGACGACGAGGACGCTGATAATGGTGATGAAGGCGATGATGATGGTGGTGATTATGAAGGTAGTGGTGGTGATGATGATGATGGTGGTGGTGGTGGTGATGGTGGTGGTGGTGGTGTTGATGATGATGTAACAATAACGATGAAACGTAGGAATAAGGGATAATAACGAAAATAATTACAATTGTAATATGTAATACTGTCATAGTGTCTGCCAAATTCTTATATTATGTAATTCACACGCAAGGGCCGGATGTGTCTATTGTGAAATAAACTATCTATCTATATTTCCAGCTGAAGGACTTTGTTATTTCCGGTTAAGTGTTGTGTTTGTTTGACTCTATCAAGCTTATTGTAATTAGACTTCATATATATCTTTCCTACAGCATTCCTGTCAATTATGTAATACACTTTAGTTAGTGCTCTATATCGACGGGTTCCGTTTGTCTGTCTGTCTGCCTGCCTGCCTGCCTGCCTGCCTGCCTGCCTGCCTGTCTGTCTGCCTGCCTGCCTGCCTGCCTACCTGCCTGCCTGCCCGCATACCGCCCGCCCGCCCGCCCGCCCGCCCGCCCGCCCGCCTGCCTACCTGCCCAACTGCGTGTTTGCTTGCCTGTCTGCCTGCCTGCCTGTTTACCTGTCTGTCTGTCTGCCTGCCTGTCTGTCTGTCTGTCTGTCTGTCTGTCTGTCTGTCTGTCTGTCTGTCTGTCTGTCTGTCTGTCTGTCTGTCTGTCTGTCTGTCTGTCTGTCTGTCTGTCTGCGTCCAATCTCGGTTAACTTTATATCTCGGCAGAGATATACTGTGACTAAACTTGGCCACATACGTCATTACATCAAGGGGATGGTGCACAATGATATTGACGTCATGAGGTCAAAGTTCATGGTCATTGTGACCTTCGTATAAAATTCTACTTTTTACAAGTTTTGCATTTAGCTCAACATATCGTATTATATCCCGGCATGGCTTCATCCTATTGGGACCAAACTGAGACACATGCTTCCGTATATCAACGGGATGCACCACAATGATATTGAGGTCATGAGGCCAAAGTTCAAGGCGACTGTAACCTTGGTATACAACTGTACTTTTTACGGTTAAGTTTTTCGTTCAGCTCAAAGTGTCATCTTGTATCTCGGCATGTCTGCACCATATTGGGACTAAATTTAGACACATGCTTCCGTATATCAAAGGGTAGAGCACAATGATATTTGAGGTCATGAGGTCACAGTTCATGGTCACTACGTCCTTAGTATTAAACTCTATTTTTTACGTTTAAGTTTTTGGTTTAGCTCAGCACATTGTCTTATATCACTGGATTGGTTCACGTTATTATGACTACGCGTGGGCACCTGCTTCCTTATATTAAGGGGATAAAGCACAATGATATTGATGCCATGAGGTCACAGTTCAAGGTCAGTTTGAACTTGGTAAACCTCACTTTTTACGGTTAAGCTTTTGGTTTAGCTCAGTGTTTCGTCTTATATCTCGGCATGGCTTCATCTTATTGCAAATTAAACTTGGACACATCCTTCCTAGTATCACGGGGATGAAGCACAATGATATAGAGATCAACGGTCCAGATCATTGTACCATTTGATTTGTATAAAATGCAGACTAACAGTTACAGGTAGATTATTCCGATTAGCTTATTTTGCCTTTATTGAAGAAATGGCCAAATTATTGGAACTAAGCAAGGTCATTCAGTTACCTCAACCATTCATACTTCTGAGATCAAGGTCATTGTGATCGTGATGCAAATCTAGATTTGTATTTCCAAATGCATAATGCCAAGATTTTCACCAATATCCTGTCATTGTAACACTGATGTATTATTATTATTATTATTATTATTATTATTATTATTATTATTATTATTATTATTATTAATAATATTATTATAGATGGTAATTGGGGTGGTTGGAGTTCGTGGAATCAATGCAGCCAATCCTGTGACCATGGCGGAAGAATGTACCGAAGGCGTCAATGCAACGACCCTGTACCGGCCAAAAATGGGCAGGACTGTGTTGGTTCAGCTGATGAAATAAGCACGTGCTTGACTGGACAATGTCCAGGTAAGTCTGAACAATTACACCCCAAGTGTGTAAACAAGGTCAGTTCTAGTTGAAAGAATAACACATTTTGTGGCCAACAAAGCCATCAACTTGAGAAACTGACTTGTATTTCATATTCAGTGATTATTCATCAAGTTGTGTGTTAGATCAATGGTGTAACATTATTAAGGTGTGTTACCTTCTTTGTCGTCGTCATCGTCGTCGTCGTTGTCGTCATCAGAGACCAGTGCGTTAGAGACCCAATCTATCGCCGCAGTCGGATTAGAAAGGCCCGGCATTGCCTGACATAAAACTGGCCATTATATAAGGAAGTTTTGGAATGCTACGTCTTGATATTACTATGGCATCAGATGGTAATGTTAATATGTGACATCATATCATCACGGTAATGAATTTCATGATATGTCTCTGGCGTGGCTGACTGATGGAATTTGACACGTGACTCACACGTCAATCAATCACAGCTCTCGATACACTAAGACTAAGTTTGGATATGTTGTCTAGGTACCCCGCTTACCCCGATGGGATATCGGAACGCCCGGGAGTATAATCTGATAACGGTATCACGTGGTATAAATTACAAAAACGAGTTATATAGCTTAGAGACCAATCTGAGATAGTGTATTCGCCTGACTATGTACCTTTAATTACTCCTACTTCAAGCGAGAGTAAAAGTGCGCGCATGCGTGGACAGGTAAACCAACCACGTGGTACCTTTGATCGGAGTACCTCGACAACATATCCGGACTTAGTCTAAGATTTACACACTGGACGATATCTTGTCGGCCCCATGTCATACATTTTCATGTCGTGAGTGGCAGTAATAATGATACAGGCAGAATCAGCTTTTTCTGAAGAATCTGCCGATTACTGAGCACTGTATGCGCTCAATGGTGAGAGAGAGTGGGGGAGGGAGAGAGAGAGGGACTGTGGGGGGGGGAATATGGCGAGCAAGGAGGAGATGGAGAGGAAGGGAGGGAGGGAGCGAGAGAGGATAACTTACATGCATCAGCACACCCTATTATAATTATAATACTTTCCCTATTACTACCTTTTCATCGAAATAACACATCTTCAATTTTTGTGTAATACTGAGACAGGTTGCTGAATTGAATAATTTAGGGATAATATCGGAGAGCAAGTTTACGGAGAGCAAGTTTACGTGACTAAAAAGTTCAAGAATGCTTCTTATCCCTCATCAGTGGCTGGTGGCTGGTCAAGATGGGGTCAGTGGAGCAAGTGTTCAGTAACGTGTGAAGGTGGAGCACATACACGCACGAGGCAGTGTGACAATCCAAGACCAAGATCAGGTGGAGAATTTTGTCACGGAAAAGAATGGGATTACAAAATGTGTATAGTCGCAGTCGGCTGCCCCGGTAAGTTATATGAAGTAACAACACATGTCGCTATGTTGATGTGCACGTCGTTTGATCGTAGCACCAATGGGGAGTGTGTGCGTGCGTGCGTGCGTGCGTGCGTGCGTGCGTGCGTGCGTGCGTGCGTGCGCGCGTGTGTGTGTGTTTCTGTGCGTGCGTGCGTGCGTGTGTGTGTGCACCCATTCGTTCTCACCAAAAAAATATTGTCTATTTAATCTGTCTCAAAGGTATCTTGTCCCATTAAATATAAAAATATTTGCACGAGATTGATTTCTGCGCAATTTACACCTTCCCTGACACCATATCCGCTGCAAATATTGTACGCAATATTTGTTCAGTCCATGTCTATGCAGGCTGCGATTTCTCAAAGAAGAAAGTCCCAGTCTGCACGTGCAACTCGTTATTTGTCACCCATCTCTTGACGTGTAAGCCCGTAGGACGTATTCATGGCAAAAGACTCGACAAAGAGTATTTCAACACTATTTAGCGTAAATGTCTCAATTTACACGAGAAGATAAGAGAAAGGTGTTGTATACTTTGAAAATAATGTGCGTGACAGCTGTTATTGCCATCATTCAGTAAAATTATTCTCAAAATAAGTAGTAGGCAATGTGAGTGCTACTTGCTACAGATTTGATACAAAAGTAAATGAAATTGTTGCTGCAACAACTTTCAGTCTAAATATTCCAAAATAATAAGCAAAGCTATCAGTCGACACCCGATGCGGGATTTGAAGAGTAATTCGACTGTAAGTTGTCGATTAACAAGGCACCAATAACGTTGCCAAATAAGTACCTGCCATCTTGTGGACCTAGGTTGATTTCTTATGACAACCGTTAATGGAGAGATTCATTTCTAGCTGTGCCCTGTCAATGGCTATCTATTCTCCGCCCGCCTTGTACGCGTATTTGAATTGATTTATACACGTTAGCCGATGGATTTTCGGAATCCCAATTTCAAGGGAATTATACGGGCAAGCTATTGTACATTTTCAACCTAATTTAACTAGTAGCTGTTGCTGCCCAAGGTTTCAAAATATTCAACTAAACGGTTATTAAATTGTAAAAAACATACAATTCACACACTTTCGTGACAGACTATTGATACTTTCGTGATGAACATACGTCATTTTGATTGCGACGTCACCTAAATGTGACATATTTGATTATGACGTCAAGTACTTGTGGGACAATTCGGATATTTATTATCTATATTAAGCGATTTAATAAATTTATTTGAATCTAATACTCATATGACATGACTCTCTAGGCCTATGTATTACGTCATGTGTGATTTCCTAGGCCTATGTATTACGTCATGTGTGATTCTCTAGGTATATGTATTACGTCATGTACGATTCTGTAGAGTCTAGACCTATGTACCACGTCATGTGTGATTCTGTAGACATATATTACTTCATGTGTGATTCTGTAGACCTATATATTACGTGGTGTGTGATTCCCTATACGTTTGTATTACGTCATGTGTAATTCTCTGGGCCTACGTACTACGTCATGTGTGATTTTCTATACATATGTGTTACGTCATGTGTGATTATCTAGGCCTATGTATTACGTCATGTGTGATTCTCTAGGCCTATGTATTACATCATGTGTGATTATCTAGGCCTATGTATTACGTCATGTGTGATTCTCTAGGCCTATGTATTACGTCATGTGTGATTCTCTAGGCCTATGTATTACGTCTTGTGTGATTCTCTAGGCCTATGTATTACATCATGTGTGATTATCTAGACCTATGTATTACATCATATGTGATTATCTGGACCTATGTATTACGTCATATATGTATTGCGTCATGTATGATTCTGTAGAGTCTAGACCTATATAATACGTCATGTGTGAATCGCTAGACCTATGTATTACGTCATGTGTGATTCCCTATACCTACGTATTACGTCATGTGTGATTCTCTAGGTCTATGTACTACGTCATGTGTAATTCTCTATACATATGTGTTACGTCATGTGTGATTCTCTAGGCCTATGTATTATGTCATATGTGATTCTTTAGGCCTATGTATTTCTATTACATCATGTATGATTCTCTAGACCCATGTATTATGTCATGTGTGATTCTCTAGGCCTATGTATTACGTCATGTGTGATTCTCTAGGCCTATGTATTAAGTCATGTGAAGTACTTTAGGCCTAAGTATTGCGTCATGTGTGATTCTCTAGAGTCTAGACATATGTATTACGTTATGTGTGATTCTCTAGGCCTTTGTATTACGTCATGTGTGATTTTCTAGCCCTATGTATTACGTCATGTATGTTGATGAGTGAGGTTCAATACGTGAATCTGTGAAATTTTTGTGGGAAATCGAACAGCATACCTTTTTGGAAAGGTCATAGCATAAGGATACCAGAAACCATGTTGACATTCAGGTAAATGATTTGTGACATTACAGTGACGTCATCAATATACCGGGCGAAAATTCCAATTTTCCAAACATATTTTCTTCACAAATTAGTTTATAAATGCTTTTCAATGTCATTAGCACATAGCACTACACCTATTTTATGCAGCCGTTGTTATAGCAGCCATTTGGTTTGTTATAATATGTCATGTGACGTTATCATGGCGTCAACTACGTCATCGTATCAAAATAGTAAACCACACGTTTCCAAATGTATAATTCAACATCACAAATACTTTTTTGCTGTTTATTTTTTTTAGCTATTATGATATGTTTGTTATAATAATTAGATTCTTAATATTCAGGACCTAGTCCAATAAACTAATTGCGACGTCATAGCGTACCTTTACTTGACGCATAAAATGGCAATTTTCAAGCAAGTTTTGGCCATGGACACTGTGCAGTAACATTTTAATTACAATTATAATATGAAGTAATAGTAAGCTGACGTATATGTACAAATGAGCTGCATGGCATAATTCTGATATCACAAATATGCATTCCATGTTTTTACATATTAAAGGGGTACTCTCACACTCTCACAGACACGTCATTATCTAATCGTCAATGCATATTTGTAAAAGAGATGGTTCCTCGTTGTCACAGCTTTGACAGTCACACATAGCTGTATATATAAGTTGTGCCTTACAACAAAAACAGTGTGTATTTTTGCAGTTTGATTTGCTGCATCCACATTGAACTATTTCTAGCAACATCGCAGGCATTCAGGTCAGTTGTTGTTGGTCTAAAAAGCACAATCATCATTACCGTACAGCCATTTCCTGAAGGATCTAGAGAGGTTTGTTAGGAAATATCAGTCTACTTCATACGCCCAATGGTCCCTAAGTATGTGCTGCTTAAGCGCTGATTGAGTTGGTGGTTGCTTCTCGCTTTCCACCATTGATTAGCAAAACAATGACCAGCGGAGTTCAAGTACACTAGAATTGAGTATTCCACCTGCGCAGTGTGTCTGAGAAGGAAAGGTTTCTAAGTCAAGGGTTGTATTAGTACAGAGATCATGTAGTTTACAAATTTTTCTCAGGGCTTAGATCTCTTCGTCATTCGCTGCCATAAAGGCTTTCTACCATGATCGCTTTCCTCGTCCATCAAACTTGCCAACAGCATCACACCCAATCAAGACATGAAAACCTAAAAGGCCTGATGACCTCTCTGGCCCCATGCCATGGTATATAGGACCAATCTCAATTTTGTGTGCTTGAAGCTGCTTCCATGTCTGTGTATTGAGTCTTGAATATGCTGTAATCAGAAGAACAAAAACATCTGTATCCGGAGATATTATAGTAAGAACAGGTGCTATCTCGTCACCAGCATATAACCTACTGGATATGATAGCTTAGACCATAATCAGTGTCCACCTTTTCATGATTGGTAGTGTAATATATTGTACCTGGTCGATTAGTCTATGTACGGCCACAAGCCGAGACATAAAAAGCTTTCTCACTATCATGAAACTGGGTCATCATGGCATCATGGCATCATGGCCTTCTTAGAGAAATAGATATATGGAGTTTCTTTTGTTTTATCACGTGCTAACATATGATTCATGCTTAGATGGTTTTAGGGGTGGAATCAGTGACATGATACTGGGTTGCTTTCTTGCCCCTCTGCCTTTTTTCGAGTCTCCGTAATAGTCTTTGTAGCAATCAGACACTAGATGGACTTCACTGGAACCGCTGGTGATAGTATGTATATCGTGCAGTATTTCATCGCTAGGATCGTTCATTCATTCATGGTGTGAATCCAGTGTGTCTTATTAACCTTATGAAGCAACGCCATTCCACCTATTATAGTAATTTTCTCATGTCTCATTGATGGCGATGTTGCGTCTTCCTGTGGAACTTCTGGTGAGTCATCTTGCCGTGACAAAGCAGCTGTCATCTAAGGAATGATGACGCTAGACTTGTCATCTGAAATATATGATCCATCTGCTGTAAACAGACTCTGAGGGACTGTAATAAATTCATATTTCTATTCAGTTTCATGCAAATATATCTCTGTCCTCGCTGTTGCAACACGATAAATTCGCCCAAACAATACAGTTAACTTTTATGGGTTTTAGTGGCACTAGACAGTCGCAGCAGTGCCGCCGAATCGGTGATTGATACAGTATGCATGATAGATGAGCTCGGTAAGAATAAGTACAAAGAGACCACAATTGAAAGAGACCTCAAAACAGAGCAAGACATGGACCGTTCCAAAGTAATGACATCATATGACGTCATAATCAGTTAAGCGACGTGCATGATGACGTTATAATCATTACGTCATAAATGATTCTATATGGATCGTCTTTAACTCTTAATAGTCGACACGTTGTACAAATTGTATGTCTCTACTATTTAATAAACATGATGTTGGAAAATGGAACAATTTAGTGTAAGTGACCAGAACACATAACTGATGGTCGTTTTGAAAAGTATAATACTTTAAAGATATAGATTAGTGCTCAGATCAAATTTTACTGATATAAAAAATCTAAAATGTATAGGTGTTCTGGCCCGGGATCTGTTTCAGTGACTGAAAACTCCTATTTTGATACCTCATTTGCCTCTCTGTGATTTCTATCAGTGGGATATGTAATATTCTACTCTCACTGGTTGCCATTTTGGATTTTGGCCCCAATTTGGGAAGATCCGAAACACTGAGTAAGTGTCCTAGCCAAGAATCTGTATCAGTGACCCTGACAACCCCTATTTCACTTTGAGAGTATACTTACCTCCCTAACACTATTTAATATTTCCTTAATATCGACTATCACTCAATAAAACCTCAGATTAAAAAAGTAAGGTACCCCTACTGGCCAGGGAGTCAGGTGACAGTCAGGGGGCTGCTATCCCCAACCTCGCGCATGCGCAGACTGACACTTCCTCTTTTCCAATTTATTGGCTAAAGAGACACATGCTTAGAAGTTTTCTAAGGTACTTTCTGCGTTTGGCGTCACTCTGTTGGATTGTTTGAACTCCCTGATCATGTCTGAACGTTCAAAATCGCTCGAGCCCATGCCAGGATCAAGTAATCAGGTGATTTCTATTACAATTTTGTCTAATTCGCGGCAAGTTACACTTTGTCATGTGCTTCCGTGATACACGTTGGACGCTATATGCGCTAAGAAAACTGGTAAAATATTATTTTGGCACTATGAAATACTAATCTGTCTTTGTTTTTATGTCCACAGGTTCATGTCATTGATTGTTGGTCACTAGAGAGATGGATTTCTCCTTCTTAAGAAAAAGTCTATGCCCAGAGTGAGTTGGATTTCTGTAAGAAAAGTTTCTCACTCTGCCATTCTGGTCCCTTCGCCCTCTAATGGTGGTGAGACTTGGTAATGATGGTGGAAGTCTCAAGAGCGTTGGATCGGGTAGTATGTCTCTGCTAAAGATACAGATATTCTAGAGTTATGAAAAATAGGCACTTTATTATATTTGAAATGTTTTAAGATTTCTGCTACCATATTTCTCACTGTTTATCTGATAGTTTGCTGTCATATTTCGGATTCGATCTGATTGTTGTTGTCTTTTCCAGCATCCTGTAGTATGGTTTTGTATTATAGTTATCAATGTGATTTGTTGTTATTGCATTGTGTTTTCGATTAATTTTCTTGACTAGTCATTTATGTAGTAATACAGGATTCCGTCATATTTTAATATTTGTGTCTTGATGATAAACGTGTCCATTTTCAGGTGTTATTCCTGCGTGGGTTGACTGGATTCGTTGTTGTCCCCGCACATTCCATTAATTGGTCCAGTCTGTAGATAGAGTGATGTTGTTCTGTCCAGGTATATCGTCAGGTGAGCGAACGACCTAAGCGTGCATTGATTAATATGCAAATTAGTTCTTCAGGTAGAGGTTATTTAACCTTGTGTATAGGCTGACGACGTGGTCAGTCTTATTGAGTTCCAGGCATGTGAAATGATTGTGGTTGGAAGTGATTGAAGTCCAGCGTTTGGGGCGTCACTGTTGATGTGGTCACTTAAAATTTTTTTGGTAAATCCAACAGCGTGTCTACAGCATGAAGCGTAGCAGCCGGGGTTGGTGTTGAATTATTGTTCGGTCGCGACGATATTGTGCCTCAGGCAATATAAATCTGTTAATTTATATTTCAATTGCTATTATTTTTCATTTGAAAAATGATAATTTAAGTGGCTGCCACTGCGTGTTATTAATAGGGCATATCTATTCCTCAGTCTCGGCAGTCCTGAAAAGCGCCTATGATACCAATCACTTGAGGAATGAAGATCCATCAAGGTCCAACGTCTAACATGAGAACGTACCAGTGATATAAGATGACGTTACTATTCTAGTCACCAAACTTGAACAGCCATTAACTCACATTTTCGTGTCACCACCGCCTTCTATCGGCAGCATGTTTCTACCGTTGGTGACGTTCAATTGATTGGACATCATAAAGATAAGTTTCAGTGACCGTTTACAATCTTATAGGCGATAAACAGGCAATAGGCAATATAAGAATCATTTAGGCTTCATTAATTTAATTTTGTATAATATATTATAGTTAATAAATTTATTATATATATATTTTTTAAATTGTGGTGTGTCTTGATTTATGAGAACGAGCTAAGGAATGCCCTCGAGCTAGATAGGCCTTTAATGTCATAATTAATAAAACCCTGATCTTTCACGCATCTTATGACGTCACAATCATCAGTAAGTTTCAAATTAATATTCAACAGGTATAGCACGTCACTCTGCTTTATCAATCCATTCTTATGCTCTTGAGTTTAGATTACAATTCGTCCTTAGACCTGGATCATGTTTTCTGTCAGACTGTCTTCTTATTTTTGAAGATATGACGTCATAATTAGCCTTGCCCTTGTTATTAACAACATTCTTTTGTCCACGCTGATTTATTTAATTTTTAATTGGTCCTTTGGGCCTGGTCCTTTGGACCTGGTCCTTTAGACCAGTGGTCTTGGTCCCTTTTATTTTGGGTTTGAGGTTACTAACTTATTAACTAAAATACTCATTGTCTTTCAGTGGCCTTTCAGAAATCTAGTTGTGTGTCTTGTGGATGGCTCCTTAAAACTAGATTCGCCCCGCATCTGTGTTTTAAATGTAGCACTTGTGGCCCACTGATCAATTGTTATTTTTGTAAACAGTGGGGGCGAGTTAAACTCAATTTTTTATGCTCCAGCCCAAAGATAAGGCGAGCGAGGAGGAGAAACGGGTGAAGAAGGGCCGGGAGAGTGTGAGTGTAAAGGGTAAGAGGAAGGCCTCCGTATCCGTGGACATGGAGGCTTTCCATCTTGAGATGATGGGGGAGATAAGAAGACAACCAAAGATCTGGTTCCAGAGTTGCTTCGCGGCATGTTTCCTGGGCCAGATAGTTCATTGCCTTCTTCATCTGCTCCAGGGCTGAAATCCCCACCTCTGAATCTGGTCTCCATAGGGGTTTGCCAGTTTTCGTTAGAGATTCAGAGGTAGCCCCCATTTGATCCCGGCTTGAGGCTTGCCTCGCCGGTAGATCTTGGGTCAGGAGCATTGGACCCAGGTTCCCGCTTTACGTGTTCTCTGGAGCATCCATGCTCCATGGGTTCCATACCTTCTTATGGTACCTTCCCTGTCCAGTCCGGGTTAGCATTCATTGATAACAAGTCTAATCTTTCTGACCAGGAAGATGATGATTTTCTACTGGGATCGCCTGGTAATGCTATGACCATGGAGCTAGACGAACGTGCACCCCTGGTGGGGAGCACGGGCGACTTTTTCTATAGGTCTACTCCCGCATGGCCGGGCCATGACATGGTGAATTTTACCCCACACGATGCCATGTCTCCGACTCCTGGTCTAGCCATGGCGCAAAACATGCCTGTTCTTTTGGGCCTGCATGCTTTCGTCGGCTTGCCAGGAGTTTCTACGTCTCCAGCCACGTTCGCGTATATGTGAATGCTGTTGAGGACGATGAAGGCCCATGTCGAGAATTCGCAGGTAGCCACGGAGGAGGACTGCTCGGATGCGTGCCAATGTGGATCAGTTGGCTAGCCAGAGGGACCAGCGCCCATGGTTGGCGGGTAAGCCGACGTCTACCGTAATGCCATCTCTGCTGCTAACGGAGCATATCCTGGATATGTTCACAGCGGCAGAGACGCCCATTAAGCCTATGGATGGCTCGCGAAGGCCCCTCGCTAGGTGGCAAGACGATGCCTCATCGTACCTGGTGAGTACCAGAAATACATTGTAGTGTCTAAGCCAAGCGTGATGAGGCTCCCATTCTGACATGGGAGTTGTGTGCGCGAGCGTGCTGCACTTGGCTAACACCACATTGTGTGATGCTGAGGAGAGCTCGAGAGCTGGTGACAGCTTCTGCATCGCGCCAACCAAATCCCCCTCTCTGTCCAGAGAGCCATGCAGGATGGTATTAACCTGGTTCTGGATTGTATGATTCAGTCTGTTTCCAGGAGTGTCCGGGCAAGGCTCACTTTTGCGCTTGACAATTTGTGCCCATCCCAGGATCTATACAATAGGGTGCTGTGGACGCCTATGTCAGGTCCTAGACTCTTTGAAGGTGAGGGAACATTCAAGAGACGGTTACCCTGGTAACTAACCAGAGGGCGCTACACAAGCAGTTTGAGGTACTCTGTAGAGAGCATGATCATGCAGCACGCCCTGTGTACCATCCTCAGCAGGGCCGAGGTGGCGGTGATCATGTCAGAGGCCAGTCACCAGTGCAGCGCATGTAGAGGCTGCACCAGCACAGGCCTGTTGTGAGGGGTGGGGGGGGGCGCAGGCTCCTCCAGCGCAGCCATCCAGGCAGCCGCCCACGCACCGAGGTGTGCGCAGTGTGGGCCGTGCCGCACGAGGATCTGGTCGTGGTAACCATGCCTGAAGAGCTGGTTCCCACAGAAATGACGATTCCAGTAGTTCTAGAGCCAGGGATAGTGCCACTCTTGTATTGTGCATGTCCACCTCTCTCCCTAGGTGGACCAGTGGGGGCCGTCTGGCTCTTCATAAGCAAGAGTGGGAGCGGTTGACTCAGGATAGCTTAGTCTTGCAATGGCTTTCAGTCGGATACCATCCCGACTGGATAATAGGAACACCATCACACCTGTCTCTGGTACCGATCTGGGCTCAAAATCCAAGAGATCCAGATCAACGCTGTATCGAGGAGGAAATAAATTCCCTCATACTAAATGGAGCAATTCAACTGGCTTCCATTCAACCCAGTTTCTAGTGACAAAGAGCACTAAAGGGTGGAGACCAATTCTCAACCCCAAGCCATTGAACAAGTTCATAGACACACCGAGTTTCAAAATGGAAACAGTAAAAACGGTATTGGCTGGGTTGGAGAAGCGAATGTGGACAGCGTCAATAGACCTGAAGGATGCGTATTTTCACATTCCAATGACGAGGAATTTGCGCCAGTACCTGAAGTTTGCATTCCAGGGCCAGCAGTGGGAATTCAAGGTTTTACCCTTTGGAATTTCAAGGGCTCCTCGGGTCTTCACCAGGGTGGTCCTTGCTATAATAGCATACCTCGGCAGGAGAAGCATACATGTAGCAGTCCACATGCACATAGACGATTAACTGTTAAAGGCGCACAATCAAGAAAGTCTATCAGCAAATCTGTGGTTGTTTTGAAAATTCTTACAGACCTAGGCTGGATAATCAACTTTCAGAAATCAGAGCTGACTCCATCCCAGACGTTTGTTTACCTGGGCATGTTCTTCTATCTAGAGATAGGATATGTGTATTCTACTCAGGAGAGGGTAGAAGTACTCATCTCAGTGATACAGTCAGTGTGCAACAGTCTTCATGTCCTGGCACAGATTTACTTGAGAATGCTGCGGTTAATGGTTTCTCTGGAACCATTCATTTCAGAGGCGGCCTTATGCAGGCGGCCTATCCAGTTATTTCCCATGACACAGTGGACCCAGTGTACAGGATCACTGTCTCCAATGTGTCAGTGTTGGAACCTCTTATTCGCCACCTTCAATGGTGGATGAAGAGAGAGAATCTCCTTTCGTGCGTGAGGCTCACCCCACCCCACCCTCAGGTAACGATCTACACAGACGCAACAATGGAGGGATGGGGAACGTGCCTGGAAGAAGCCACAATATCATGGCTTTGGAATGTGGATCAGTCACAAGAACATATCAATCTACTGGAATTATGGGCAGTAATTCTGGGCCTGGGACATTTTTTGAAGAAAGATCACGGCAAGATGGTTCTAGTTCGATCAGACAATTATACAGTAGTGACTTACATAAACCACCAGGGCGGAACGAAGTCGCCCAGTCTCTTTATGATGACATGGAACTTGCTTTGCTGGTGCCTAGGTCACAGGATCACCTTGAAAGCAGATCATATTCCGGGAAGACTAAATCTGCTAGCAGACTCATTGGGCCGAAAGATAAGTGTTTTAACTACGGAATGGTAACTAAATCAATGTATGGCGGATCGTCTGTTCAACTCTGGGGGAAACCCAACATAGACTTATTCTCAATGAAGAAGAATGCGAAGATGGCGACGTACGTCTCTCCGATTCCAGATCCGAGTGCTATCGCAACAGATGCGCTAGCAATCAGCTGGGTGGGGTGGGGGTGAGGGGGGAGACCGTTCACAACAATCCGTCAATGTTCAATTGACTGCGTGAATGCTGTCAAGGAATCTAGAATTAAGGAGGGCTTTTCTGAGCAAGCAGCCATCTTTATGGCAAAAGGCAGAAGGGGGGGGGGATGTCAACCTCCAAAGCATATAATTATAAAATCAACAGATTTGCAGAATGGTGCTCAAGAAGAAGCATTAATCCATTAGATTCATCTATTCAGGTAGTAGCTGAATTCCTCTGTCACCTGTGTGATATAGCCTCAAGCCTAATTCTATTGCTGGCTACAAGTCAGCTTTAATGTCTGTTATCCCTTGCTTGGCTAATAGGAGAAGTGACGATGTAAGTACTTTAAATACTTTAATTAAAGGCATGGGTAATCTAAGACCCCGAAATCCAGCAGCGATTCCGTCTTGAGGTTTATCTCTAGTGTTTTAAATTCAAGCTGATAAACCCTTTCTATGAAATTGAAATACACTTAAAACTGTATTTTTAATTGCTACAGCCTGGGAAAGGGGGAGAAGCGAAATTCATACCTTATCCGCCGAGGCAGACCGATATGTGGTTACAGGGGAAGGTCTTAGGCTTCTACCTAGGAATAATCTCATGGATAAAAACCAGTCATTGAAATATCCTGGTCAGCCCATAATTTTACCAGCTTTGACTAAATATGATCCTACTACAAAAGCATCCTGTCCAGTTCGCACATTAAACAGGTACAAACAACGTACCCAGGAATGGCGGACAGACCCAACATTGTTATGGTTGTCATATATTGAACCCCATGGGAGGGCGTCCAAGAACACCATTTCCAGGTGGATTGTGGATTGTATCCAGACAGGTTGACATGGCCAAAGCTCATAGTGTCCGTGGCTTAGTGGCTTCCACCGCCCTGTTTAACGGGGAGACGGTGGATGACATTATGCCGGTAGCCCAGTGGCACTGTGAGTCAAGTCTTACTGACCATTATCTCCATGGCACCACACATCCTCTCGCCTTATCGATTTTGCAAAAATAATTTTGGTGTACATATTGATGAGGGTTTCTCACTGTTTATAAACAACACAATTACTCATTGGAACCAGCCACTTGTCAGTGCTACTTCAATCTTCACCAAGGGGAAGTTGATGGCAGTGACAAAGATTCCAAGGTTAGTCTTGTAATGTGTTGTTTGTTGTTTGATTGCCATTGTCACGTGACCATTTATGCTAATATGGTGATGGTAGTCTTATATTTGATTCTTTCTTGAAAGTATACGAAAATGAAACCTTTCGTCCGATGTCCTATAGTGCTTTAGCACTATTACGTAGAGAACGTATGAGACATTGAAGCCATACTGTCTCCCTTCCCAAGAGAGGGTGTGGGGGGGGGGGGGGGGGTGTGCGCGCATATGACATATGGTCTTCTCTCAGCCATCGGTTGCGTTATCCGATGTTCAAATCATTTCCTGGTTGTGTTTTACACAATTTTCAGAGGTTGGTGCTTCAAACACAAAAACGCATAGGGAAGAGCTGGTTTGTTGACCTAACCTCACCTCACTCCAGCTGAATTCACTGAAGAATTCTGGCAAGATCACAGAGTGTTATGGAGGTAAGTATACCCTTGAAGTGAAATAAATGAAATCACAGATTTCTTTTTTCAGGAGAGAGTTGAGACTCAGTACCTCCCTAACACGGACCCGGCCTCTCCGCCCCACAGAGGCTCGGTCTTCAGGCTTCTTAGTGGCATTGTGACAGCCAATAAATTAGTCAGAGGAAGTGTCAGTCTGTGCATACACGAGGTTAGGGTTGGCATCCGCCAGACTATCAACTGACACTCTGCCCAGTAGGGGCGCCTTACTTTTTTAATCTGAGGTTTTATTGAGTGATAGTCGATATTTAGGAAATATTAGGGAGGTAAGTATCAACTCTCTCGTGAAAAAAGAAATCCGTGATTTCGTTTATTTTGATACTCATTTGCATTTCTGTGATTTCTAGAACTAAGCATATGTAATATTCTACTGTCACCGGCGGCCATCTTGGATTTTGCCTGCATCTTGGAAAATTGGAAATACTGAATATCTGCCCTAAGCAGCATCTGTTTCAGTGACCTTAACAGCCCTATTTTGACACTTCATTTGACTTTGTGTGATTTCTAGCAGAAGAGATATGTAATAACATACTCTGACTGGCAGCCATCTAGCTTTTTGGAAAATCGTTAAAATTGAAGAGAGCTCCTGAGCTAATATTAAATGATAGGTCGAAATAAAGCCTCACACAACATATGATGCTTTTATCCGACAAGTAACGCTAATTTTCTTAAAACACCTGACTAGTCGTTAAATACCGATGAAATATTACTTGACGTGTGTGGCCCTTTAAAATTAGTAAATTTAGTGGATAAGTCTATACAATTTAGAGTATTGGGCATATTTTATAAATGTTTATTGGTATGTGAGGCAGAGTAAGGTTTAAACAATGCATAAATTATTTTCAAACTATAATACCACATGTCTAATACAATCCAGTGTCTTGTTGTAGCAAAATTCTCAATTTATTAACCCAGAATAACATGGCATAACACGTTAAACCATTTTATTTTGTGCATAGGCATACAGATATACGAATATATGCTAAGATTAGCGCGATATAGATGACCTATAGGTCATTCTGATTATATAACCTGTTACTTGATTTAGCTTAGATACACCCAGATTTTTTCAAATTGTGCCAATGCTGACGTCATAGTGACGTCACATGACAAATGCCAGAATTCCAACAGTGTGTTGAAGACATTAGACCAAGCTCTTATGAAAAATTCATGTTGGCAAATTTCCCCAAATCTTTTCACGAAATGATATATTTTGACATATTGAACGCTACTAGAATGTGTTTCTTTCCGCATCAGTGAATGGAGGTTGGAATAAATGGATCCAGACCCAGCCATGCAATGCAATGAAATGTGACGAGAATGGAGGATATATACATTATGCACGACTGTGCAATAATCCAAGTCCCAAATACAATGGACGGAATTGCACCGGCAAACGCGATGATTGGAGCCCGTGCCAGCGCATGGATGAGAATTGTCCAGGTACACATACTAATGTAGGGATCCATTTCATGCTATGCCCGCCCTTTTCTCGTTAAACCCCGCCAACTCTTTATGTGGGTTGGAATCGATTTACATTCAGAGTAATTTTACGGGTAGGTTTTTGACAGCAACAGCCCTAGTAGTATAGTCAAAACTAGTTTTAAAATATTCAATAGAATGTTTATTAAATTATAAATTCGTCAGAGTACGAAGGACGAAAAAATGTAGCACTAACGTTATATCACGATCGACCGCCCATCAAGTAACAACTTGTTTTAACCCGTGCAGTCACGCAGATCAGAAATGACAAATTGACTATGATACAAGGAACATTCTGGTGAACAACTAGATTCCGATAGGCAACAGCAGATTTCAGTCAAATTAGTTTCAAAATATTCACCCGCTTTCCTGTAGCCTACATACCGATGCCCTGTAGGTGGGGCTTAGAATACACCTTCCATATCCTCTGCGTGTCGTAAGAGGCGACTAAAGGAAGTAAGGGTGAGGTAACCCTGACAGAAACCTCGAGTGCTGAAGACGGAGGTTCCAGGCCACACGGCGCACTCTAATAAACCATGGATCCACGCACTTAACGCTTATGATCATGTCGATAGTCACTTACAGGACTGGCGGTATGATCAGCGAAGGAAAAGAAGAAGAAGAAGAAGAAGAAGAAGAAGAAGAAGTCTTGCAATACTGGAATTTTAAGTATTAAAGTGATTTTCGTGACCTATAGGTCATTCTGATTATGTATGATTACTGTATTTTGCAGCTGTAGTTATAGAAACAATCTACAGCTGCAATCAGTTCTTCGCTTTTGCCCACATTGTCTTGTCCTCAGCTGAAATCCTTAGCTTGGTCTTGAGCGTACCGAGTCCTGCTTTCTTGAAGTCACCTCGTAGCACGCTTAGCAGATTTATGCAATGACGTTCTCTCCTGGCTTTGTATTTACTAACTCCGAGTAGGGCGAATTCCAAAGCTCTCTGTGCTGGTGTGTCTTCTTGGATCCTTCATCTTTGCTTGGCGACTTTTACAAACAACGGCGACGTATTACATGTCTTGTATAGTGCATCATTGGAAATTATGCTGTCTGGGCATCAGTGTCCAGTGATGGTGCGTAGGTGTTTGCGGTGGCAGGCATCGAGTTTGTCTAGAGCTGCCTTTGGAGCTGCCCAGCTGTTACTGTTATACAGCATCAAGGATATGCAGGTTGCATTATATAAACGTTGTCTGTTTATCAAGGGCATCTTTGATCTACGAATCCATAATTTCCATAAGGACTGGAAAGCTATGTTTCCCATGACGCAGCGTACAGCAATGTCAGCAGTACTGCAAAGCAGTGAGCCCAGGATTTAATTTTCCTCCATGCTTTGCCTCCACGAAGTGGACCGTCATTTTCTTTAGTTTCATGCTTTGTCGATAGGTATATGTGGGTGAACTCTGTTTTGGATTCATTCATAAAGAGATTCTCAATTTTTAGTTTTCTTGTGGCTATTGGAAGAAGTTCGTAGCGTCCTGTAGGAATGAATAACATAATTGAAATTTGTGTATCAACTATATGTCAATCATACAATGGCATGCAACAACAACAACACATTCCATAATGTTGTTAGTTAGCTGACAGATCGCATCAAATCGGAACCAGCAACCACCGCTTTGTCTATGTGAGGCATCATCTCCATAGAAGAGTAGCACAGAGTTTGATTTGTCAGAATGACGTCACGATCAATGAGCGTCGATCAAACTCTGTAGCAAAGAATTAAACCGAATAAGTTTTGAAGTTGAAATCGAAATGTAGTGATCACTGATTGGTCAGGACGACCAATATTTACTAGGTAGAAGCTTCTAGGAGGAAATAAGCAGAAGTTGATTGGCGGACTGATTATCCGGGCCAATCAAGCTGTGCTTATAGCATACCTAGAAGTGTCATCAGAACAAGATATACATATCTCAATATGTATAGATCTAAATATTTAGATATGTATATATCCTCAGAGATTCTGAGGGCTATAAAAGAAACACTTTTCAGTTAGAAAAAGGAATCAATCCAACATCAGGGTTCACGTAGCACATCGCTGGTGCTACGTTCGTGGCTAGTATAGAGTAGAGTAAATTAGATACTTGAATTGTACCAGCAAGGTACTTGTTATATCTGAGCAAGTTATGCTCCAAATTACTTTATCAATTTTGTACAGTTAAGTGTAGCTTTCAATAAAACTTATCCTCTTACAAAAGTAAGACACTAGTTTGGTCATCATTAGCTTAGGACTCCAGAGTTAGAAGAAACATCTAATCCGAACCAGCGGATCTTCATCGTCAGATAGGCCCGACAGTCTCTAATAAATATCGTCGTAATTCATCTTCTCGACGAGGCGAGCCGACTGTCAGCATCCCGCTTCATCATCGGTAAGAGGTTGTCGCAGCAACTGCTAACATCATAATCTTGCCGTTGGCGAAGTGGAATCACCATCGTTAGGAAACCATTCACCAAGTCATACCCGGAGATACAAAATCTTCAGTATGATGCTTTTATCCGACAAGTAACGCTAGTTTTCTTAAAACACCTGACTAGTCGTTAAATACCGATGAAATATTACCTGATGTGTGTGTCCCTTTACAATTAGTAAATTTAGTGGATAAGTCTATTCAATTTAGAGTATTGGGCATATTTTATAAATGTGTATTGGTATGTGAGGTAGAGTAAGGTTTAAACAATGCTTAAATTATTTTCAAGCTATAATACCACATTTCTAATACATTCCAGTGTCTTTTTTAGCAAAATTCTCAATTTATTAACCCGATGACATAACTCTGACGCCAGAATAACATGGCATAACACGTTAAACCATTTTATTTTGTGCATAGGCATACAGATATACGAATATATGCTAAGATTAGCGCGATATAGATGACCTATAGATCATTCTGATTATATAACCTGTTACTTGATTTAGCCTAGATACACCCAGATTTTTTCTAATTGTGCCAATGCTGACGTCATAGTGACGTCACATGACAAATGACAGAATTCCAACATTGTTTTGAAGACATTAGACCAAGCTCTTATGAAAAATTCATGTTGGCAAATTTCCCCAAATCTTTTCGCGAAATGATATATTTTGACATATTGAACCCTACTAGAATGTGTTTCTTTCCGCATCAGTGAATGGAGGTTGGAATAAATGGATCCAGACCCAGCCATGCAATGCAATGAAATGTGACGAGAATGGAGGATATATACATTATGCACGACTGTGCAATAATCCAAGTCCCAAATACAATGGACGGGATTGCACCGGCAAACGCGATGATTGGAGACCGTGCCAGCGCATGGATGAGAATTGTCCAGGTACACATACTAATGTAGGGATCCATTTCATGCTATGCCCGCCCTTTTCTCGTTAAACCCCGCCAACTCTTTATGTGGGTTGGAATCGATTTACATTCAGAGTAATTTTACGGGTAGGTTTTTGACAGCAACAGCCCTAGTAGTATAGTCAAAACTAGTTTTAAAATATTCAATAGAATGTTTATTAAATTATAAATTCGTCAGAGTACGAAGGACGAAAAAATGTAGCACTAACGTTATATCACGATCGACCGCCCATCAAGTAACAACTTGTTTTAACCCGTGCAGCCACGCAGATCAGAAATGACAAATTGACTATGATACAAGGAACATTCTGGTGAACAACTAGATTCCGATAGGCAACAGCAGATTTCAGTCAAATTAGTTTCAAAATATTCACCCGCTTTCCTGTAGCCTACATAGTTGTCTTGCAATACTGGAATTTTAAGTAATAAAGTGATTTTCGTGACCTATAGGTCATTCTGATTATGTATGATTACTGTATTTTGCAGCTGTAGTTATAGAAACATTCTACAGCTGCAATCAGTTCTTCGCTTTTTCCCACTTTGTCTTGTCCTCAGCTGGAATCCTTAGCTTCCTTAGGTCCACTCTGGTCTTGAGCGTACCGAGTCCTGCTTTCTTGAAGTCACCTCGTAGCACGCTTAGCAGATTTATGCAATGACGTTCTCTCCTGGCTTTGTATTTACTGACTCCGAGTAGGGCGAATTCTAAAGCTCTCTGTGCTGGTGTGTCTTCTTGGATCCTTCATTTTTGCTTGGCGACTTTTACAAACAACGACGACGTATTACATGTCTTGTATAGTGCATCATTGGAAATTATGCTGTCTGGGCATCAGTGTCCAGTGATGGTGCGTAGGTGTTTGTGGTGGCAGGCATCGAGTTTGTCTAGAGCTGCCTTTGGAACTGCCCAGCTGTTACTGTTACACAGCATCAAGGATATGCAGGTTGCATTATATAAACGTGGTCTGTTTATCAAGGGCATCTTTGATCTACGAATCCATAACTTCCAGAAGGACTGGAAAGCTATGTTCCCCATGACGCAGCGTACAGCAATGTCAGCAGTACTGCAAAGCAGTGAGCCCAGGATTTTACTTTTCCTCCATGGTTTGCCTCCACGAAGTGGATCGTCATTTTCTTTAGTTTCATGCTTTGTCGATAGGTATATGTGGGTGAACTCTGTTTTGGATTCATTCATAAAGAGATTCTCAATTTTTAGTTTTCTTGTAGCTATTGGGAGAAGTTCGTCAATGTGTTTCTTTTCCTGGTCTATGAAGTCCACATCGTCGCCATATTCCATCGCTAGCGTCATACCAAGTATTGCCACTGGGGGTTTGATCTTGTGGAACTTTCTCACGGATTTCAATGCAGCAGCTAGGTAACAGGTCGATGGGAAGGTTGTGCATACAAGCTGAATTGATTAGGTGCGTGATCGGTTTTGAGATAATGTTACTTGCATATTTGAATAGTTCATTGCTCATGCCATCATGTCCAGATGGATGTCCATTTTTCAGGGCTTTAGGTGCCTTCTCAACTTCTGCTGTTTTAATTGGTGTTAGTAATGGCCTGTGGTCTCCTGAGAATGGGTGCAAGGGCGCATCATCGTGGTCAGTGAACTGCTCCTTGAATCATTCCCGAATCGCCTCGGCTTTGCCCTGATCAGTCCCGATAAAGTATCCTTCAGAGTTGTGTACAGTGAATGGTGGTGTGTAGTCAGTAACTCTCAGGGCTCGGGCTGCTCTAGAAACATTTTGCGGCAGTCATCCATGGCAGTGATTGTATCTGCTTGGGAGTCTGCTTATTGAATAGGAAGCACTTTTAAGCGTTCGCTAATGTGGCACAGAATGCTATTGCGTTCTCGGCATAGTTTGGTGCGGTCTTCACTTTGGCCACCATGATAGATGCGCAGCCGGAATTGATCATGACGTTAATTAACTAGTGGTTTTTGCTGACGTCAGATACTTTAATTATCGATTGGTTGTCTCCAGCAAAAAGCTATATAGTAACTAATGCGTCGCATTAACCGACCACTTGTCGTTTGTGGACTCTTTATGGCTTATATCATGCCGGATATTGGCATGACCTTTAAGTAAATGAATAATCGGTATACGCCATATTGATATGCAAATCAATATGCACTGTATCACTATCTACTCCCATACAGAGTATATGGCCTACTGTTAGATAAGTTAATGTATATAAAATATAATGATATGCAAATCCATGTCCATAATGTATTATTGCGTATATGCGTAAATTTATGTTGTCTTATCTCCTGTACAAGCAATGGAACTTTCCAGTTTTAGCTATGCCCGCTCATCCCTAGTTAAGCTCCAACCACACTTCGCACGTGTTGGGATCAATCGATCCCTGAACTCCCTGTTTATCAATTTCCAGAAAATTATGCTGTTGAATATTTTGAAACTAATTTGACTGTGTGCTGTTGCTACCAATGCCAGCAGCAGTGCCCTGTCAAATTAGTTTTAAAATATTCAACAGCATGTTTATTAAATAGTGAAGACATACAATTCGTACAACTTAATTAAGGGTTCGTGACGTACTTATCTGCGTCATTCATTGCATCACGTAGCTGATTATTACGAGTAATTTCAGCTTGGGGCTGTTAAGAATGACCAACAATTCTAATTGTGTAATTTCAGCTTGGGGCTGTTAAGAATGACCAACAATTCTAATTGTGTAATTTCGGCTGGCGGTTGATGGGAATGACGAGCAATTCATATTGGGTGATTTCTGGTGTAACTATGAAACAATTCACATTGGGTAATTTCAGCTGATGTGGATGAAAACCAATTCCTATTGTGTAATTTTAGTTAATGGAGAGTGGTGTGAATGGGAAGAACTTTCACAATGTTCACAAACATGTAACTTGAATTCCGAAGAAAGAGCCGTGAAAAGGCGTCAGAGAGAGTGCATCTGCCCTCGACCAAAAAACAACGGAAAGATGTGTGGTAGGTCTATATCAGTCTTTTTAAAGCGAAACTATGCGATAAATCATCGCAATGATACATATGTATATCTATCAATTTAAATATTAAGCCAGCTTATTGGCAATGCGAGTGATTTATAGAACCCAGGCAGGCCATCTTCAGTAAGAGATGATATGTCTATGTTCTATGAATCGAGCTCATTCATTGCCAATGGATGGATCCGATCTGTCGCTCAAGAATATGACATCATAAACAATTACATCACATGTAGACTGATATCGCAAAATCATATTGATGTTTCTAGCTCTGTCATGAATACAAATAGTCAGTCAAGTGTACGATCAATAAATATTCTGTTGACTATTTTAAAAGTAATTTGACTGGGCGTTGGTGCTGCCATAGTACCATGGTGCTGCCACCTGTATGGTTGCCTTGAAACTGGGACTGTGAGTATTCAGGATTCAAAGTATATAAATTCAGTCTAACACACTGAAAATGTGGGCGGAGCTTAGATAGATTTTGGCGGGGCATAGATAGAAATGGATCCCTTTACAAGCTGTGTTATCTCCTTTGAAATTGTTTTACATAAATGCCAGTTAGATTAGATATTGGGTAGCTAAAGTTCTTAAATTTCTTTCATCCGTGATTATATATTTGGTTGGATTCTCCCAGTCACTGTGGATTCAAAGATGTGTAGCATGCCATGATCTACTCAGAATTAACACCAGGAGACATATTTAAGTGTGATGACCTAAGATACTTGTACCTCGCGGTAAGTAATCTGCTTATAGACCTATGACGTCATCGGAGAGTGCTTTTAGACTGAGTCTTATTAGGTCGCTCGCTTTTCGGTCTTTGCACCTGGTGGTCTGTTCTCCAGTTATTTGGAGATAGAGATCGTTTAACAGCTTGTTAGTTATTTATTGCGAATATAACGTTCTTAGTGGTGTCTCGCATTTCAGACATGACTTCACTGGAGATCGGACGGCGCGGTTTAGGCTTTGTTTCCTTTGCTGGCCCATTTCGAAAAATACCTTCCACGATCATCTGAACTCATTCAACTTTACGGGAAATGGAGTTGGTAGGGTGAGCAGATGAATACCATTTCTTACCAGTCGCCCATGGTGTTGTAGGGTGCCAGAAATTATATAGCACCCAGTCTTCTTTCAATAGAAAATGTTATTTCTGTGAGCAGACCAGCTATTAAGCCCAGTTGTGTCTATCCTCCTTGTGAAAGACGGTCCCAGGCCTTTCAATGAGCTAACGCGTGTGGACGCGTGTGGACAAATCGCCAAGTTATGAAGATCTAAAATGAGTAGTGTTCCTGGGAATGGCCAGCGGAAATCTGTAACAAGACAGCCAACTCAGTGATAAAGATATAAATTACAATATCACGGAAGTGGCTGAGGAAGAATAATTTAGCATCTTTCTGCTTTGGCTGAGACTTTTATTAATTTTTCTTATTAACTGTTCTAGGATCACTTTGATTTTAACTCATATGTGCCTAAATTAGCGGATGCTGAGATCCAACTCGTGGAATAACTCTATGTTGTGAATGCGGTATTAGAGGCCTGGAATTGGTCGCTAAAATAGATGACAAGGTTTCTAGAACCGTGATTAATTTGAATGTGAACAATTATTTCCCATTACGAACTACCTCTATTCAGTTACGCGATGCGGACGCTACTATGTTTGAAGCAAGTGGGCGAAAACCGTGAAGTTTCTCTCCCCAGACAACTCTAGAATTGTTTGTTGTTGCTCTTCATAGTAGTTGCCAAATTGCACATGGGTTTTTTATAGGGAATCCGTTTTGCAAGGGCAAGTTGAGCCTGGTTTCACTGTCGCATCATGACCATGAACATCGTAAAGGATATATGGGAGTTGTGAGTGACCCTGGGATATATGGGATTTGTGAGCGCTATGAACTAACAAGAGAGTAACAAGGGCTGGTGCATACTCCAGGTGGGTCCATATTGACTCAGATCGTGATTCACCTGTCTATTTATATTTACAGTTGCATGAAAGATATTCGTTTACCAGAGAAATCTCACGATTGTTTCTCAGTAGAAATTGTATGGAAGACATTTGAACTAACAGTTTGTGAAATAGAAATTAAATCCACGACCACCTTATTCCCGGATGACCAAAAGGACTGGTAGAGAACAGTGTGGAACAGAAAGACTGATCCATTTAACTCTTTCATAGATAAATACCGATAACTATGGCACAGGATGCGGTGATGGAAAAACAAATATGGACAAATATACATGGGTGGAGAAGGGAGGAAACAGCAGTGATTTCCTTGCGGAGATGGCCTGGAACAAAATGCAAAGTAGGTATAGAAGTTAGTGATAGATTGAGCCACTTGTTCACGTGATGATGTCACATTGCCCTGAAAAGGGATAGATTATCAGTTTCGCTTTTACTTTTAGGCGAACATTTGTTTTAAGCATAACAAATTTCTTGATTGGGAACTGTTTCAGCAGGCCATGAGTGTGAAGTGTCCACCCTGCTAAGGCTAGTTCAAGCGCAAGATATATTGCTGGCCGTATGATCTAGGGCACACAGGTGAAGTAGCTGGGAAATTGAAGTAAAAAGAGGGTGGGGCGATCCCATCATTACACCAACACAGCACAAAGTATAGGTGGAGAACCAATGATCCATAAGGAGATGTGGCAGACCAGTAATAACACCTCGAATTATAAAACGACCATATGTACGCTATCAGAAACCAGCAGAATCTACTAAGACAGTCCCCATCCAGGGAAGCTGGACTTTCACAATTGGCTGTAGCCAGGACGGTCATGTCTTTCATATATTTATGCGCAGTGACCGATAGCAGACATTTCGGCCTGTGAATTTCCCAAATATGACTTTGATTACCCGACCGATGATTTAGAAAAAAAAGAAGTGTTTGGAACTGTCACCCAGTGGATCTGTTGGTACAATTGTATAACCGTTGACATTTCTTGTTCTGACTGGGTTCTATGACTTCGAATCCATGCTGGCATTGGCTCTTCCAACAGGTTTTGATGTATTATATGTTTTGACTCGTCCGAATCCTAATTATCAATTCCATTCAGGAGCATTGATTTGGGGCAGTTTACCCTCGAGGGAGTCATCCCAATGTCAACAAGGAGCCATGCAGTGTTTAGGTTCTGAAATAAGGATTGTTTTGTTAGCTCTGGAAGAGGTTATGATGTACCAGGTTATCCTTAAGCGGTATTCAAAACACAAGCGAATACACATATCTTTGGGTAAAAGAAATAGAGGATAACCTATTTAAGTTATGTTGAGTTACATAATCTGATGTTTCAGCTTTTATGAAAAAATTAAAATTAAAGTCACAAAAAAGAATAAAAAGCCGTTACTGACGAAAGTCAATCTGAAAGTGAAGTAGAAACTGTGTGCCTATTTCTCTAAGAAAATTATATGAAGCCTCTGTAAATCGTAAGACAATTGTACAAATAATGGGAAAAATAAGGCATAATATTATTTCAATTAATATTGGCAACCTGAGACAATGCACACCGTCTGGTAATGAAATGGCACACTACTTGGCCGAATAAGATCTGCATGGTGTAATGCACAGCGAGGGCCGCCAGATTGATATAGCGCTCGGCAAGAATGGGCCATAAAGCCTATCCATATACTCTACCGGCAGTGAAAGTATTACAGACCTAGAACATGTCTGCAGTTAGGCAATGCGATTCCAGATTGCATATTAGCACATGCTTAAGTGTCCGGCTTACTCTCCATTGAACTGTTTTCTTTCTCCATTGGATCCAGTATGTATCAGCGGTTATTGCTATTATGTTTGAGTGTGGATACATTTAACCTTCGCCCGATATTCTGAAGCAGCTCGATCATAGTGAGCTTATTCTTATATGGGTGATAGATTTAGTCAAAAGGTGCCGACGACGTACCAACTCAATAAGTCGGATTTGATTAAACGTGTCACCGAAGGATTATCTTTCTCCTTTACCTCCAATGCGTATTAAAACAAGAAAACACAATTTTTGTCACATTGTAAAATGTTTACAAATTTTTACGGATTTTCCCGATTTTCTTGGATCACATCCATAGGTGTGGAATTGTAGTGTTTGGGCACATCCTTTTCCATGTTAAGATTTGAGTCAACTCTGACCAACATTTTCTGAGATATCAAGAGATCCAGAAAGTGATCTGTTCCAGATCCGGATTCTCTTTATATTCGGATTACATTCAAAATATGGATACAGTTCTGGACAGGCAGGCAGGCAGGCAGGCAGGCAGGCAGGCAGGCAGGCAGGCAGGCAGGCAGGCAGGCAGGCAGGCAGGCAGGCAGGCAGGCAGGCAGGCAGGCAGGCAGGCAGGCAGGCAGGCAGGCAGGCAGGCAGGCAGTAATATCTTTAACGCGCTGGCGTTTATTTATTTTATGGCCTGAGATTTGTTATTTTTGTTTTATAGAGGCGATAGGGCCTTTAAAATGTTGGACAACTTTATGATGACAATGTTTGTCCAGTTAATTTCTATTTTACTAATATGTTATATTATATATTAGGATTTTTCTTAAATGCTATTTCTGGGCACAAGTTGAGAGGTTGTCTTAAATTATCCTGTTATTTATGATATTCATCTTTCAAAATTTCGGAAATTTCAACATTTTTTCAATTATATGTCAGAGCGAATGGACTTATTAAACGCTGATCAGCAAGACATGGGTCCACATGTATGCCCCTAGGCCATTTTGTTTCTAATTGCTTAATCTAAAATGATTCTCTAAGTTTGCTTTGCTTATCAGTTTCTTCAGCGGTATTAGAGAGAGGTAAATAGGCATGATTTCGAAGTCCCGAGCGACTGAATGACCAGGTAGATTAAAGTGATCAGCGGCATGCGTGTCTTCATTATGTCTAAAATCGCAAAGGTGTCTAGTTGCTCGCCATCTTAATGTGCATTTAGTTTCACCGACATACTGTTTTTGGCATAATTTCCAAGATATTAAATAAATCACGTTTTCGGAATTGCCATCTAAATTAGAATGAATTTGAAATTGGTTCTGTTCCGAATGTCTTTTGATTTGGAAGAAGTAGTCTCATTTACACCTTTTCATTCGACATTTCCGAGATTCTCCTACGCCTGTAGTTGGACGATTGTGACGAATCTTGGTAGGTCTGTGATCTGCAACATTATCAAGGATAATTTCCAAATCCTGTAAAGTTTCATATATAATTTTGCGCAAAAATCTAGATGAATAACATCTCGGTTTGAGTGCCTTGAGCAAGACGGAGCATGCGAATTCAAAGTTTTTTCTATCACTCGAATTTCTATGAAAACGAACGATTTGTGATTTTGCAATTCCTTTAAAGGTATAAGGTGGGTGGAAAGATTTCTTGGGCAGCAATTGATGCGAATCTGTGAGATTAAATCAGGGTGTTCAGTTGTGTCATACTTTACACCTTTGTGTAGAGTTACATCTAAAAGGTCCACGGACATCTGGTCAATGTTGGGTTTTAGCTTGATATTCGGGTCATGAGCGCTCGAAATGGCGAAAAATTCTTTAAATTCTTCCTTTGTATGATGCCAAATAATGAAAATATCATCGAGGTACCTGTGATAAAAGAGCGGTTGTTTCGAATATTTTCCAAATGCATCCTCCTCCCACTCTGCTACATAGATGTTGGCAAAACTTGGACCGAAACGCTTACTTCAGCCACAAATTTGTTAATATGTTTCACCTGCGAATTCAAAATCATTGCCCTTTAATCTTAGCTCTAAGAGAGCCAATATTTCACCAGTGGGTCTGTTGTTATCTGGGTATTTTTCAAATGCTTTACGGACAGAATTGTGACCTTTTTCGATGTCAATGTTCGTATACATAGCATCGATGTCGAGTGTAATCAAAAGTGAATTTGTATGTATTGAGATCTCAGAGCCCTGCGACAGAAAGTCTTCAGTATGTTTCAAGAAGCTTAGATGTCTATTCTCAATTGGTTGTGGGTGATAATCAATGATTTCACTGATTCTTTAGAATTCAGAACCACAATCCGATATTAAGGTTGTCCTGGTGGTATCATAGGATCTGACCAAGAATCAATAGGTTTATGAATTTTGGGTAACAGATAGAATATACGTGGTTTTGATTCTCATTAAACTGTTTTTGCATTAAACTCTTGTTATCAACTATATTTGGTGAGAATTTCATTAAAATTGTCGCAGTTACTTTGCCAGAGCGGTTTATCAAATTTTTGGTAATGTTTCGGATTACAGAGTTACGGTGCGCTTGAGGGATGTAGTTGTCTTTAAGCATAATTGCAAATAGCAGATCCTTAGTCAGCAGGTTTAATGACGCAATCCAGTTAAGACTTGACATTCCTCATATGACAAATTTTTAAAAATTTTCGGAATTCAACATTTTCAACACGTTCTTTTATCATTTTTATACTGTCAGCGATCGCTGGGTCAACTAATTTTGAGTCTGATGACCAGCCAGTTTTGTCAACGAATGGCAGAATATTACTTTTCGAGTTTCGAAAACAGTCGGCTAATTTGACACCGTGGGCAACTTCAAGAACTTCTAGAGAGCCATTATCTAAAAGATAGACCAATTTTTTGCCTCGGCATTTGTACAAATGTTAGCCCACAATTGAGTAATAATTTCTGTGCTTCAGATAATGTAGAGCCAGTGAGATTAACAATATCACTACCCAGCCCGATGCCGGAGTGGTTAGTACCCTCAAACTCAGTTAATTTAAATTAAGAAAAGTTAACCAGCTATGATACATTGCCTTGGCAGTTTTCTCACTCCAGTGAATTTTATCCTGGACAACCTGAAAGTCAGATAGTGGAAGACTGGGGATGACGGAAACCTTCACACTCGTGTTTTCAATAGAGGAGTTAATGGATTGAATGTTCCTCTCCTGGTGAGCTGAAAGACGCTGGGAGTAATTAAGCTTAGCAAAATGTATCATGGTGGTACAATCACAACCTAGTCTCCTGAATCCAAGGTTTTTGGTGGTCTTACTAGGCATACTAATTTGCTGTTTCTGCTTAAAGTGGGGGCGGTCAACAGGTCTAACGAACTGATAGAATGCCTCGATTGATTTGACGTGATGTATCTTGCCATAGTTAGCTTTTGCCCATCTGATTGCTGTCGATTTAGCCGTACCTAAATTGAGTTTGAGAAGGTAAAACAACACGGCTGTGTTTCAAACCAGTACTTTCTATGTTCGAAAATCAATATGTAGTCTTGTTTATCCATAGATGGTCCCCTAACATACGCTCACTCACATAGCTCCACTGTATACTCGATGCTGGAGCAGTGAGGGGTGGGGGAGTGGTTGGGGTGGGTGTGTGTGGAAGATGTTCGTGCAATAGGACGATGTAAGCTAAAACTCACGCTATTCATTCAATAATGTTATTTGTAAGGATTTGCCTATTTATCCAAGAAAATCTTGCGGATACAACAATGAACACAGAGACAGACAAACAGAATGGATAGTGATGGAGAAAGTGTGATAAGAGTTAAATATTAGTTTCTGTTGTTAGCCTATGTCATAACAACAATATGAATATGTTGATAATGTTTACTCTAAATCTGGCTAGAGATAACAACACGTTTCACCATTATTAATGAAGAACCTATGGACAGACTGTTAACGTTGGGAGATCGATCGCAATAGCTCAGCTAACTAAGCTCACCAGGGTTAAAACCTGAATATTTTTCTTTTGCCGGTGTGATAAAATGCCACCACACTTCGTTTATACAGAGTATAATGTAGAGATCGGATGTGTCACTCAAGTACATGTCGCCATAATCAAATATGTCACATGTAGGCTGACATCACAATCAAAATGATTAATGAATGACATATCTAGCTCTGTCATGAACATTGAATAGATCGTCTAGTGTACGAATTGTATGTCTTTATTATTAAAATTTTATAAGCAGTCTATCGAATATTATTAAACAATATGCAGCAACAACAGCACCCAGTCAAATTACCTTCACAATATTCAACAGCTTACCTGTATCTTTACCGTGATATTGGGATTCTGGAAATCTGGGTTCGATCCATCACAACCATGGCAAAGCGTGGGTAGGATCCCATATTTATGTTAACACCTTGAAAGATTCGGATGTCTCTTCTCTATTCTACTTATGCTAACACTCACGATTCTGGAGTCGTATTGGGAGTCCGGGAAAGGTGGGCTTCCTTTCTCTGATTCTTCTTAAGTACCAAATGTAAACACAACACTTTTCCAAAATAATAATAACAAATAAAGATTTATTGTTGCACATTAACTAGCCGTATTGCAGGCTTGTAAATCTAGTACATTTTTAACTTAATAAAGCATTATTCTAACTAATACAAAATCTATGCTATTCTAACGTCTAACTTTCTACTTACAATAATGAATATCAATTGCTGATGCTAACTCACATCGAGAGAGATGACTTCTCTAGAACAGCGCAATCGGAAGATTAAATAATTTATGTCATGCACGTCCTTATATACAATAAAAGTGGATCTGTGCATGACGCCGTTCTGATGACGTTTCAAAGGGCTTCCCTGGTGATTTCCAAAATCTAACTACTTTGATTGGTTAACACTCTTCTTCCCATACACAAAAGACGGTCGGGCTGAACCGGTCAGAACCAGTATGCAAGTCATGCCTCTTGACAGAATATGTATACAATTCTGTTTTGACAAGACACGTCAAGCATCAATTCCTTGCATACTTTAAGCTTCTGGCATGTTTATTCTGTTGTGACAAGAGCGTTAACCATTCAAGTATTAACTCATCAGGATTACTTTACAATAGGGGAACTATAATTGGATTCGCTAACTAATGGTTATGAGTCGTCATGACGTATGCCTAGTTGATCTCTGACCTGACATGTACATTCTGGGTAATTACCAGAATTACGCATACATCATGAGATTTCTATCTGTGCTGAATCACATAACTGGATCTGTGTACTCTATTCACGCTATCTGACTAATTTCTTCAAATCATGTAATATACTTTCTCAATTAACCATCTTGTAAGACCTTGTTGTATTAAATACCGAGAAGTCATCGTAAGATCCATCTTGAACGTAATCCAACAGCGTCTTACCGTCACGGTGTGCACAACTTATACCAAAGTGGCGGAACCAGTTGCTAGCCTTCAACGGGTTAAAGATTCAGTTAGATTCCTCATAACGGATTATGATTATGACTATGACTTTGCGTGGGGTGAATATTTGTCTAAATTATTCGCTCTAAATCCTAATTGTGAAAATGACAAAACTAGATTGATTGTAGCAACCAATCCTAATCAAATAAAAATCCAATTGGTCCATCACCAGTGATTATAATTATCCATTTAGAATCCCTCAAAACATTCACATAAAATATATCATTTATACCTTCAGCATGCAACATGCATAACTTATAATAATAGCAGTGGCTGCAATCGGATATCCCTACACGATATAAATAATCATTACATAAATCTTACCCCACTCTATCATGTCATAGCGACATATAAAAACGGTCATATTACTCACTGCCAACAGCGACCTGAATAGTTGGCCCTATTGCTAATGAAGTATACACAATGACTAACTGTCCATAGTGACCTAAATAGTTGGTCCTATTTTCGATGACGTATCATGATGACGATGTTATGAATATTCAAGACTGAGGATGAGACCCAAAACATACTTGACCCGGACAGTGTCAAAAGGTCATCTGCAAATATTTACCCGGGTACCAAAAGGTAGCCGTGGGGTTAGCGGGGAGCTAGTCCACAAATCCCATATTTACAACATGAACAGCGACTTACGATATCTTTATTGATGTTATTACAGATGGCGCTGACAAACATGGTATAATGAGAGAGAATCAACCATGTTATGAAGTCCCACTTTGTCCAGGTGAAGGTAAGACAGTATAAAGAGAACGTATTGTACAAAGCCAATTCTTATTCATAGTGTGTACTATATACCAGGCATGTCAGGACTTACTATGATGCTCGTCGTGTAATATGGAGATCCAGTTTTAGCTCCATTCCCCGTATTTAAATTTCGAGCTTCCTATACAGGCAAGCTGTTGAATATTTGAAACTGATTTGACAGGGGGCTATGGTAACAACAGTTCTCAGTGAATTTAGTTTCAAAATATTCAGCAGTATGTTTATTAAATTATAAGTTCATCAAATACATACAATTTCTGACGGAATTTTCGATTGTCCTGACGGGGTTATACGTCATTTTGTTTGTGACGCAGCTAAAAAGTGAAGTAATTTGATTATGTATGATACTTGAGTGACAGATCGGATCGCTCATCACTCAGATTGCGCCACAACTTTTAGACAAGGCCAATGCACGTGTTTCAAATGACCTGTGTACTGATAATTACTATTAATCTGCTAAGATTCATTTAGAGTAACTTACCAATGTTATAGCATTTTCTCAAATCTGTTCAGAACATATTCTCCTTTTCAGTAAAAAAATTACAACATTATATAGGGTTGCTACATCACATTTGTTTAGAGAGATCCAGATATAAATCTGTATAATTAAGTAGTATATTACTCTTATAGTAGTCTGTGGTCACCCGTCTTTGGCACAACCAGGTCAAAGCGAAAATGTGCTCAGGATTAGCCACCGTACCAAGACAAGTAAAGGCGCACATCCTTGGTTTGCACATGTCTGGGTCACAATAGAAAAAGTAAGTGACCATAATGTTAACCACATCCAATCATTTGTAAGCAGGATAATGAATGGCCAAGCGACGAAAATTCTTGTTGGCTACTAATACTAATAAGGGAAAGCGTTAGTTGTACCGCCAGCCAAGGTTCCGAAAGCACAGTAGTTGGAGAGCCGAATAGACTGACAACCCAGTAGTCTGACAATCCCAATAGTCCGACAATAGCACAGTTTTGACAAACTTATGTTCTGACAACCCAATAGTTCGACAACCCATTAGTTCGACAGTAGGAATTTAATGGATTTGATTTATAAATACATATGGGTGATACTAAAATCAGCACATGGGCACGGACTCAAATAAGGTGCAACAAGACGGACCCGGAAAAGAACTAAGACCTGGACCTTGACCCTGGACATAATAAATATATTAATCTATTAATCAATCCATCCAACAGCCAGGCAGGTAGAAAGGCAAGCATTAGGAAAGCAGGCAGACAGACAGACGAGTGGATGGGTGGGCGGTCGGTTGGTCGGTTGGTCTATTTATCTGCCATAAGCAGCAACAGTGTGGTCCGGTAACTGGGAGTACTAGCCAAGCCGGAACCAGTAATCCTCCCACCTCACCTGGGACGTGATACGGGTGCCATATGGATGGCTATACTCCAAGCACTCACGATGGCAAGAATGTCTAAGACACGAATGGCCCCTCTGTGCATGCGCTGGGCCACTGGGAGTACCCTCATAATAGACAGGGTTTCTTTCATAGAACGGGACACAGCCGCACTTGTGCATTGCCGATGACTGGATGGGCATTTTGGTTCTTTATATACATGATCTCTGCACAACTTCTTCCTCATAATGGCCATGATCACAAAAATTTCCAGGAATGCTAGGTACCTCTAGAAAGCCTGAAAGTTCAGCTTCTTCGTAATAATAATGCGTGGTCAAGAGAAAGGGAAGGCGACGCGTAAAACTTTGAATTCTGGGATGCACTTGAAGAAAGATAACAGGGAGTACAACCTCGCCATTGAACTTGCTGAGTACTGCTGCTGCTAAGACCAGCACACCCGAAAATACGATCAAAAAATCCTGCCATTCGCCAGAACATAATGAGATGCAGAGCTGAGAGTATAAAAGCTGCTCTCTCTGTGATCTCGACACATAGGCAATCTCCTTCACTCCTCGTCGTCTCTCTCCACCCAGGAGTATAAATTGGTACCAGTGAAAAAACTGGGGAAGTTACCAATAATAGACTGAAATAAAACCAGCCTAGAATGGCGTGAATGGGACCTGTAATCATGGACTCGATAGACGCCAATCAAACCAATATCTTCTTTCTTTATGTCGACACAGAGCTGCTAATGTTGAGCTTTAGCTGCCTGGCCAGCTGCCCGGGTCGACGGTATACGTTCTGTAATTCAGTAATGACTGGGAATTTGCACTGCGGGACTACCAGGGCTTTAACCGCTCAGAGCGGGCTGACATCTACATAAGCAGCAGAGCAACCTAATTCTTGAAAGGGCCGCCCACAAAAGCGGCCAAATTAACACCCTATATTCCTCCGATTTCAGCACTCTTCACTGCAACTGCACCCTTCAGAAGACTCCATTGATTTGAAACCTCTGCACTGTCTCGCGACTCCAGAGAGAAGTAAATTCAACTGTAAACAGGCAGCACTGTTGGTTCCTCCATGCTGTGGCATCGCCTAGAAGCACCACTGCCGCCCATCGTCTGCTACTGAGACACTAAGAAAATCTCGTTTCGGTACCAGCCTCCAACCGAGTTCGGTTTCCGCCGCTTATTGGTCTCGCTCCAAAGGACATTTCTGACACAAGTAAAGTTACTTTCTTGGACTGCTGATTCTAATTCGACTATTTCACCCTGTGCCGCATTGGTATAACTAAACTGTGAGATAAACTTACTTCTTCTGTGCAGCCTTTTCCACGACCGCCTCTTATGCTAGGAGCCGTTGAACTTTCACCAGTTCTTAGAAGCGCCACTTGCCCGGCTTGTTGTGATCTCTGGCCATCGATGATTAAGTCACCACGTGATGTTGTAACTTGGTAATATACCTAGCAAGGCTTATTAAAAGCCAACAACGCCCACAATAGCAAAACCTATACCCCGCGTTTGCGGGACTATTCTGACCACGACTGTGAACTTCTTACTGTGCTTAGGAATTGAACTGTGCATGATGAAACCTTAAAATATACACACTAATCCAGTTTTATTTTCTCTTACAGAATAATCAGCGACATTGCCTTAAGCGCCTTTTTATCATTTTCCACCACTTTCGAGCTGCTGTTCCATTTTTCACTCTAAGGAACACTCTAAATATAGATCGCCCATCTTAACCGCAAATTGCGGATGGCGACAAATTACTAGTGTTGTAATGGCGGCGTCTTGCCAAGTATTCTTGCAAGTAAGGACGTTCACCCTTTTCGCTGCTTTTCTAAGCTGGTAATGCCTTCCACACTCTGCACAAATTCCTCACCAACCAGGCCAATTTCTTCTTCCTGTTCAGATGGCCTTGTGCTTCTCACTTGGACTTCCCCTAAATTATCACTGCTGCAAGTAGACTATCTGCCGCTTTTTCCTGGTTATCCCCCCACTGAAACTTCAATCTGCACTTGTTCGGCATCTAACAATAGGATATATCATTAGGACTAGTAAAGATGAGTCCCCCAGTTTGCCGCATTTCTCAGCTCACCTTACCTACAATTGAAAACCTCGGCGACTATTAGCAAGTGTCATAGTGAATGGTTTTGATGTCACAACATTGCTTCGCACCAAGTAAGGCTGCTCCCCATGGACGTCCCTTAATCAAGGCTTTGACTAACCCCCGCCATCCTTTCGACCATCCCAACTGGTCTTGTGACCGATCACTTAGACACACTAAGCGTGTCCCCCTGTAGCATAGCCATGCGGTATCATTTGGCACAGGTGCCAAACTGGGAAAGAGTGGTGTAGCACAAACGGCCATTCCAGCAGGAGGACAGAAATAGAGTCTGTGAGATCGCCCTACACGCATGCGCGGCCATGAGAGGTAAACAAACATTGATGCGTTAGCCAGCGGAGACTGGCAACTTATGTATATACTTGCTCATATTATGGCAATTCCGTAATATGAGACCGTCCTCAAAGATTTCGGTATGTAGTAATATCAGAATTGAATGAAGAATTTAACACACTGAAAGGAAATTAAATCGGTTCAGATCAGGCGAAGATATGGCAAAATTAAAACGGACTATTTTGGAACTCCAACTAAACATAGACATGGCCCGAGCGTGTGCCTGATCAAGAGAGAGCTAACCACGATTGCTCTAGCTACATTGTCTTGCACACAACACACACTCTGATTGGCTGAGCCGGATGGCGCAGCCTCTCACCAAGTATAAAAGGCAGTTTCGAAGCCAAACTCAGATAGAAGGGAGGCGGACTCGGTCCAAGAGTGGGAGCTTTCTCACTCTCTGCCTACTGCATAGATCTCACCTTCTGCAATCTACACCAACGTATCTTATTACAGTCAGGTTCCCTCTGCAGACAGCCGTGCTCCCCACTGCACCAAGTTTTTGTACACTCCTGGTAAATCAACAGGAGTAACAACCTAAATTAAAAGAATGGTCTTTAATTCGACCACCGTCACCAGTGGTGCCTTCACTACGGTGTAAGACTTTTAACTATTACCAACTAAATCAGTATGTAAGAATGGTGGTGTTTATAATGTCTCGCCAGAATTTCCGCGCCACTACAAGAACGGTGATAGAGAACAATGGACGTATCCAGCATCATTGAAATTATGTTTTGACCGTAGTCCTGACAAGGACGTTGCTATGCGCGCCGTAAGAGCCAAACGGCGTGGATTGTCTTGTGCCGAGAAAATAATTCTACATAATATGTACTTACCGTCTCTACACAATGGAGACATCCGTCACTCTTTAAAGCACAATCAGCACAATGGTATTACGGTGAGCTATTCATTATGTGCTATGTATCAGAATCTGTTGGCCACTAGTAATGGCTTTATTCTTCACTGTTCTTGAGTTGAAACATACCGGCCAGCATCCTGCAGTAATTCTCCAGGCGGCAGCTACACCGTGCATCAACTCACACCGTAAGAAGACGGTGTAAAGACTACATGTGACGTTTAAATTGCACTGATGACTAATAGGTGCACCACATAGAAACATATCTTAGTTGTGTATACCGCTATTAATAATAACAAATAAAGTACCGCCCTAAGTGCACTTAGGGCGGTACTTTATTTGTTAGTATTAATAGCGGTATACACAACTAAGATATGTAAGGTCGGATGCGACATCCGATTTAAGGAAATACTGTACATAATATTATGCATTGTAAACGGTGCCAACAATTAAACGGCACCGTAGGCTACGTTGGCCGTATAATTTAATGAATGTATATTTAGGGCGGTACTTTATTTGTTATTATTAATAGCGGTATACACAACTAAGATATGTAAGGTCGGATGCGACATCCGATTTAAGGAAATACTGTACATAATATTATGCATTGTAAACGGTGCCAACAATTAAACGGCACCGTAGGCTACGTTGGCCTTATAATTTAATGAATGTATATTTGTAATTAGGAATTCTGCCTATATTAATAGTTTAGCAGTAAAAACTAGAAAGAAATGTGGACCGCAGTACACCTAGGTTACACTATACATCAACAACAAATACATCACCATCTTTTCTCCCAACGGCACCAATTTTACAGTAAGGTCGCTGGTCATGCTCTCGCCAGGGAACATGACATGCTACCGTTAAACCTAGGACTATGATAGCTCAATAGGACAGGTTTTAATCTAGCGAGGAACAGTTACTCTTCAAATGGAGAATTGTTATTAAAAGCTCTTCTTCACGGTGAATAAGCCCGTTGTGTAAACGGTACTACTGATTTTCATAGTTGGCCGTCCATATTAAGGCCTCCTAAATTAAAGCGGAGGGTAACTGCTTTTGCCTATGCTTTTCTGGCCGTCTGGCTGAAATAATTGTTTGAATTCCCACCGTCAGAATGGTTAGGACCGCCTCAAGAAACTACAGTGGGTTTATGGCCGGCCAGAATCAATCTGCCGTTCACATACATATCCTGTGTATCTTCAGATACCTATTAAGCAAGAGTTTTTTTATTGCCAAAGTAGGAAACACTGTGAAAATATAAATACGGCAATATTATTGCCATCCCAGCAGGGTTCTACGTACAACTTTCTCCAAACCTAAAGCAGCTAAACAGTAATGCCTGGGTACGGATCTCATACGGTCCATACTCAAAACCTTAGGTGACGGATAGAGACACGAATCGCCATCTAACTCATCACGGTGACTGGGTGAAGCCTTAGAGCTCACCATGCCTAAGGGATAGCCACCATAGATGGAAATACGTTTCTCTCTCCTCACCATACGTAAGCTAAAATCCACTTTCTAAACACGCTTCTGTCAATGTGATTTCTCCATGTGTTGTTATTTGTGGTTGTGATGCGGTATGTGGATGGATTGCTTTGCGGCTCTGAACTACCAACAGACACCATGTTGCACGCTGTCGGTCTGAGGAGAGATGCTCGGTGGGGTATCGGCAATGGTACCGGACATCCTCACCAGGAAGACGTATTTGTTAAAGACAGTTGGTGATACGCCATTTGTGGCTTAAAAACATGTGTTTTTGAACTTATAACTAAAAGTTAGTCTAGGCCATTTTTAGATACACAAAAATGAACGGTACCAACTACAACAGTATCTTTAACTTAGGACACGGTGCTGAAACCACAGGGAATCAGCCACCACATCGTTACGTACACACCGTAGGCACGGAACAGTAGAATAACTATATTAGGATAAATACACATAACACATTTTTCTTTCTCTCTTTGTGGGATAGGAGGGCGGCCCTTTTTACTGCTCTCCTCCTCTGCTTCGGCATTGAAGGCATTTTTCTTTTGACGGAGGCCCGCATTAGACACTTTCCTCGCGCAAAATTTTGTATTCCCTGCTTTGTGCAGCGAAGACCAACATAATTTTCCTCCTCATTTTTCGTTACCGTGGGATGCTTCTTTGACGTTTGCACGCAAACGGTGAGATTACATCCACCCCCTTTTTCACATTTTTATAGTCATCTTCCCACCGGTTGCCTTTCTGCAAGGCGCCATGGTGTGGTACCGTCATAAATTTCCTCTCAATCAAATGGCAGGAACATAGTTACCCTTGGTACTAAAGTGGTATTGGTTCCCTGTTTTTCCCCCTCCTTGTTATGGCTGGTCGTTTCTCTCCTCTCGGCCATTCTCCATACAGAGCATGGTAATGCACCATCGTATATCTCCTCCCAAGCAAACGGTAAAGGTTCAATCATTATTGGTACCATTTGGTATGGGTTCTCCATTCTTGCCCTGCATGTTAAATGTAGGACACCTCTCTCTCTCTCTCTCTCTCTCTCTCTCTCTCTCTCTCTCTCTCTCTCTGTCTCTCTCTCTCCATCTCTCTCTCTCGCTCTCTCTCTCTCTCTCCCTCTCTCTCTCTCGCTCTCTCTCTCTCTCTCCCTCTCTCTCTCTCTCTCTCTCTCTCTCTCTCTCTTTCTCTCCCATCATCCCTCTTCCTCCACTGCGGCATCGTAGACATTTTCCTGTGACGGAGACCTGCACGAGGCACTTTCCTCTGCTGTACCCCGACCGGAGCTTCCCCCCACAGGGGTACCTTTCACGATACTGTCTATATATGACTAGATCAGTTACGTTCCTCTGGCGAGACATAAACCCAAATTGGCCACTTTTATTCTTACATACACCATTCATCAGTGACAAACATACAAAAATTGTTTGTCACCGTAATTAAGTAAGTAAATTGTGCTAGCACCGTTCTTTCCACTTTGGAAATGACGGCTAGACACACCGGGGACACGAACAGCCGGGATGATATGGTAGTGTTTAATTTTCGCAGCAATGGCTGCACAAGCACCCCAGAACGTAATCGTTCCACTGGCCCTGGAGGTCGGTTTTTGTGGACATCAGAGATGCACGGCGACTACTCCCTAACCCCGAGGCTGGCTGACCAGCAGCAGCAACAACAGCAGCAAGCAGCGGAGCCACGCACACCCCAGTGGCTACAAGTGGCACCCGATGTGGGGCTCAAGTGGAATTTGAACCTACACTTGGTTTCAATCCCCGTATGGTTCAGTCTCCATTCTATTTCAACATGTACACTTTGGATGAATAAATGGTGTGTATAATCAATCGGACGGTGGGTACACTCAGCACTTATATATCGTTCCCCGGTGCGGGATCATTAGCACCCATAAGACAGGAATACTCGCCTGTAAGTGAAGTGCCATTCATCGATGCTTCACAGGCTTCACAATATAATGTTGTCTGACATCCGCAATGAGATTCATTCACCATTGCTGGATGACGGACTACACAATAACTATCCCCTTAGGAGACCAGTAACTACCTCACACCCGGTACGCCCACACTTAGCAACAGCAAGTGAACAATGATGAGACACACAGGCCAACGGGCCCGTGTTCCAGCAGTGGATAGCTACACAAACGGTACAATATAATAACTTACCGTTGTGGTACCAACAATGGAACACGGAGCCTGGGTTACCACTAACTCATCCTCAGTCAGCTCATACTTATTTCACCGCTGGTCCACATCCCTCTCTGAGTATCCCACAATATTGGGAATGGCTAATAACACATCCCACCAACCCTAATAGACCGGTAAATCAGGTACCATTACGGAATACGGCATCACCTAGGTATGATGAACAGTACCGTATGCGGAGGAATTCCTCGCCCATACGGCACCACTCAGAATTATCACACAAGAAATATCCATACCGGCCTAATGACTATGATTCCGGTCCCTCTTCAGCTTTTACTCCCATTATGCCTGCACCACCACCACCGGGGTTTGCGCCGAGCACTCCCTATCACGGCACCAGCTGAGTCATACTTCCACCTGAATTCAGTGTGGACGTTGACTAGGCCAACTATAAGTGCCAATTTGAAATCATCAGCAGGAGGAATGGTTGGTCAGACCACCAAATGGAAGAGTACCTCGCGGCAAAATTATCAGAAAAAGCGTTACACGTGTTAGCAGACATGGGGTCAGAAGTAACACTGACCTATAGTGAACTAGAAAATGCATTATCAGAACGGTTTGGTGGTACGACGCTTGGAGAAACTAGCCATTTACAATTAGTATCCCGACGTCCTCCCTCCACCATATTACAGTTAGAGCAAAGTAAGTCCCCAACAGAAAATCAAACAAACTAACATGGGCTCTGGAGGGAGAGTCTGTTCAGTGCCCATTTCATAAAACCGACTCGAAACCTGCGCATTACCCCCTTTACTTAAACATAAACAAGATTGCGATACCGTGAAAATGGTCCCGCAATCAACGGTACCGCAGACATGCCTCATGTCTGCAGTGCCTAATATCATTCCCCAAAAATGAACGGTGTCTCAAAACCAGCCATTCTCACACCACTTCCCTTTTTATGTAGAACGGCCCTGGTGGGTAAAAATAATGCAAACGAAACAACTTTTATCCAAGCTACTAGACCAACCGTTATGCCGCCAAATGCACGGTGTCCCTTAGTGGTATCTGATAACCGGTCTTCTCCATCTTCACAAATGGACACCTCCCTAAGTAGCACCGACACTGAGTCGCACCATTCGTCAACTTGGATACAAAAAAACAAACGAAATTAATATAAAAATAGATCACAAAAAAGGTATGTTTCTACTGTGCTTCTACTAAGCACATTATGATGCATTGCCATAGATGGGCCGCTCAAGTGGCACTTTACGAACATGCCGCTAAACAAACTGCTACAAAATCTACGGTGCCCACCGGTTCCCTATCTCCCGCCCCGTTGGCACCATTACTACAAAAACCAATCAGGCAGCAGAAACGAAAAATTGCTCCGTTTTTCACTCAACCACCAACTGCACTTGCCAAGGTGATTGGCAAGCAAACCGTGTATATATAAGATTATGCAACACCATGAACAAGTAATGAAGCAATTAAAATAGAAAGCTCTCTCATGAGCCGGAGAAAATAATATATAAATGTGCCTGTTTATTTGGCGGTATGCCTACAAATGCCACTGTAGACACTGGTGCCTCAATCATGGTGTTTAATGAACAATTGTATTCTAGCATCCCTATCCATTGGAAACCGCCTCTAAAACCATCCAATCTCCAACTTCAAACAGCCACTGGTAATGATATTCCTGTGGCCGGTATTATAAATATTGTAATTCAAATAGAAGAATTAAAATATATCCAGCAGGTAGTAGTTGCATCCATACAAAACCATACACTACTGGGCTCTGACTTTCTCAGCCCAGTGAATCAGTAATTCACTGCAAACAACAAGAATTAGAAATACATGGCTGCCATATTCCACTAGGGCCAGAATCAACCTTATATCATACTTTTGCTTTAATATTGGCCTCCTCAGCCACCATTAAGCGGGGCCACGAAGAAATGTATGGGCCACTGCCCTACAGTTAAAACAAGATATTCATACCGCTCTGATAGAATCTGACCAGGAATATATGTTGGCCTCTAAATGTGTTAGTCCAAGAATGTTAATTACCACCACTGCTAGGAACCGTATACGTTACCGTGTGTTTAACGTCACAGCTAATCATATTGCCCTAGTTCCTGGGGTTTGCTGTGGCCATTTGGTGGACATAGATTCAGTGGAAATACTTCCCAACATTCCTACAAATGCCACAGTAACCGACATGGATATACCGGAACCCCTACATGACCTGTATTTGCGTGCCACAGTTGGATTAACCTGCGCACAGAAAAGTGGTGTACGGCACCTGTTATATAAGTACAAAGATGGTTTTTCGGCAAGTGATATGGACTTAGGCGAGACTCACCGAGTCAGTCACTTCATTGATACCAGTAATAATAGACCGGTGAGACAGCCGGTTTGCCGTCTTCCTATCCATAAGGAAGCGGAAGTGCACCAACAAGTCAATGACATTTTGAGAACGGAAATTATAGAGCCCTCCGCATCTCCGTGGGCTAGTCCCATAGTTCTTGCAGGCAAGAAAGATGGGTCACTATGGTTTTGTATTGACTACCGCCACTTAAATGATTGAAGCATTAAAGATGCCTATCCTCTTCCCAGAATTGATCAGGCATTGGACTCGTTGAGCGGAGCCAGATGGTTATGTACACTTGGTCTTGCAAGCGGCTATTGGCAGGTAGACATGGACGAACGGGACCATGAAAAGACTGCATTTGTTTGCAGGGACGGTCTGTTTCAGTTCCGTAAGATTCCCTATGGCCTATGCAATGCACTGGGCACCTTTGAGTGGCTAATTGAACAAGTCCTTACCACATTACAGTGGGAAGTCTGTTTATGTTACATAGACAATGTTATAGTTTTTGGCCCCTCTTTTGAAAAGATCTTGACCAACATGGACAAGGTGCTAGTACGGTTTCAAAATGCAAATTTGAAACTTAAGCCAAAGAAATGCCACCTCTTCAGAAAGTGTTGAATTTCTGGACCATGTAATATCTGCTGATGGAGTGGCCACTCAACCCACTAAAACTCAGCAGTACCCGAATGGAAGACGCCGACGTCAGTAACTAATACTCGAAGCTTCCTCGGGCTTTGCCAGTACTATAGATGGTACATACACCATTTCAGTGAAATTGCGGCACCGTTATTCCAAATCAATGAGAAAAATAAACCTTTTGAATGGACGACGGAGTGTGAGGTTTCCTTTAAGGCATTAAAGGAACATTTGACATCTGCACCTATATTAGCTCATCCAAACCCTAACCTTGATTTCATCTTGGATACTGATGCATCTGCTTATGCTATAGGTGCGTGCCGTTCTATCTCAGATCACCGAAGATGGAACAGAACAAGTACTAGGGTATGGTTCCCATACGCTTCATAAAACTGAAAAGCGGCACACAACCACTAAGAGAAAGCTATTGGCAGCGTTATACTTTGTCAAATATTACATTTTCTGTACAGATGCCCTTTTACATTGCGTGCAGATCATGCCTCACTACGGTGGCTCAGGAATCTGAAGAATCCTGAGGGCCAAGTGGGTAGATGGCAGGAATCCCTGCAGGCCTATAACTTCACCATAGTTCATAGGTCTGGTAAATTGCATGGAAATGTCAATGCCTTGAGTAGAATAGGACTCGAGGATGAACCAGAAGTGGCCAATACAATACAGCAAGACACATCACCGATGATCACCGGTGTATGGAGTGAGATGCGGTGAAACTTGCTCAAGAGCAGTCTACAAATGCGCACACACGAGAAATGTATGCCTGGGTCCAGGAAGGGGTGCACCCTTCCATGGAATCCGTTAGTCCCTTGTCCACTACGGACAAGTATTACTATCAGAGGTATGAAGAGTGCCAAATCAATAACGGTGTCTTATAGCTCAATAATAGAATAGTAATAGCAGAACGATCATGATACTGGAAAAGTTACATGATAATGCTGGTCACCTTGTCGTAGAGAGAATGGTCCAACGAATTAAACCTAGATTCCATTGGATAGGCATACACGACATTGTAAAGGCATGCGTGGCTAAATGTCTACCCTGCCAGCGCCGAGCTGTGGGACAGCACCACTTTGCATCATTGCAAACAAAGATTGTCAGTGCACCGTGGGAGCGAGTTGCAATAGATGTGCTAGGACCCCTGAACACAACGGATGAAGGAAATAAATACATCCTTGTATTGCAGGATTATTTCAGGAATTGGGTGGAAGCATTTGCTGTGCCAGACCAAGAGGTCAACACCGTTGCTGAGTTCCTGACAAGCAATGTTTTCTGCCGTTTTGGTATGCCACTTGAATTACATTCTGAACAGGGTAGTAACTTTGAGAGCCGGCTGATCTCCAAGCTCTGCAAATTGTTCCACATAGTCAAGACCCACACCACACCATACCACCCACGTGGGAACGGTATGGTAGAGAGATTCAATAGAACTCTAGCGGTAATGCTGACTAAAGAAACACACCTTAATTGTCGTGATTGGGATCCATGGCTCCCATATGTGTTGATGGCATACCACACTTCAATACACTCTAGCACCGGTTATACGCCTGCTAAGTTATCCTTACCCTTGGATCTAGCCATGCTTAGGATCCCTGGTGAAATAAACTCACCATCTCTATATGTGGAGCTTATGCGGCAAAGGATAGAACAGGCCCATTGGCTAGTAAGAGAGGCACTTTCCACTGTACACCAGCGCCAGAAATCCTGGCATGACCGTGGTGTACATGGAAACCCATATGAGGTAGGAAAGATGGTATGGGTTCGCAATACATGACGTCCACCAAATGTGCCAAGTAAACTGAGTTACCAGTGGAAAGGCCCCTATGTGGTAGTATGTAAGAAGTCGGGCGTGACATACCAAATCCGTGTCTTGGATGGCTTGACCTCAGCCATTCACTTCAATCGGTTAAAACCGTGTATTAGTGATAGCTCACTACCAGGGCTCGAACTGAGTAAAACACATGTCGCCGGTATCCAGACAAGTTTCTCTATGGAGATAGGTGCTTCCACCGTTAGCCAAATGCACCACAGTGCTAGTTCGGCTCTTCCCCTACCAGGCCAGGGGCAGAACGGATAACAAGCTAACGCAGAGGATGACAACGAGATACATACTCGCCCTCTCCCTCCTCTGCACGGGACTACCAGATCTGGTAAACCGTATTTGAAGACATTTTCGTTTGTATTGTCCACGGGGAAGGATGGAAAATTTGTTCCCCCTTCCTCTTCCCACGCCAATGCACTCCGTGCTATCACCCCCGTTATAGAGTTGCCACAAGCAGAGATAGAAGCGGTTCCAAGAGGGGATAACTCCTGCACCGTGGAACATGTAACAAATAGCATGAGAGTGAATATGTTTGATGAAAGCTTGGCCTGTTCTAGACAACAGGAAACCTGTACATCCCGGTGTCGCTCCAAAGCCTGCCCCCAAAATACGGGACCACACTTTCCATGGACAGCATGCCCCCCCCCCCACCCTGACAGCTCCACCGTGCCAGACCGCTTCCCTCGTGTCAAACACGACTCCATTCCCATTCCAGGCAGCCACGATTAGACTGGCTGCACCGTTTCCATTTCAAGCCCCGCCCCTTTACCGGAATAGGGTGTCATACGTCCCACAAATGCCACCCATTCCATATGCTCTCTATAATCCAATCCAAACTGTACCCCACGGAGTTACACCGAGATCGGACATCACCAATCCCATTTTTCTCACACTCCTCCGGTCGTCAGAGGACCGTCATACCTCCGACATGGGTGGGTCTACGGTTACAGGAGAATTGCCCGCCCCCCCCCACCCCGTACGCTAGTTGTTGAGACAACTAACCATAGTCGTGGGAGCAGCCTGATCCATAGACTCTCGGCTCGTTTATTCCCAGAGCTCAAGAAAAGAAATGATTGAGTGCGAGACCATTGTGTAACGGGAGATTACTCTTCCAGTCCAATACCCCACACCGATTCCTTATTCCATTTCCCAAATCCCTGTGATTAAATCAGAACAGGCACCAAACACAGAACGCCAAATTCACCAAGACTACTCGCCGCCAGGCCAGGAAACTAAAAATCTGTACCGCGCTAGAACCTTCACACATCCGCCATATTTGCCACATACGGTAAGGACAGGCAACAGATATATCGCATATAATGTAGTATACGCCAGCATCCATCCAACCATCATACACCTATCTGTTTCAAACAGAAACTCATAGCATACAGAACCCGCCTCATCCTACGCTACAATAATACAGTGCGCCTACCGCTCACTGTATTCCCTGGAAATAACCCTGCACCAGATCGGCATAATCAGCGTGGAAAAGTGTTCATTGCCCAAAACACAAACACTACCACCATAAACACTTCATACAGATTTCCCCACACCAAACACCGTGCTTTACCAGAACCGTACCAACAGATACCGCCCTACAACACCTTTCACCAAAAGCATGCGGTAGCCTTCACAACAAAAATCGAATAACGGTACACAGCTTCACTTATATACGTAATATCAGACCGCTTTAATAAGAGAGCAGGATATACAGCAGTCTGCCGTCGGTAACGAGTAGGATTTTGCTACCGAAAATGAAATTCGATAATGGTTTGATTCAAGTACGGCAACAATCTAAATGATTATCCCCGCCCTAAGTAACTCCATCCCGCCTTCTATAAGGCCATTACGGAGCGAAGACTATTTAAAGTCCGTTAAAGTTGTCACCGCTAACACCGCGACAATGCACCCCTGTCGCAATAAAATTAACATCTCACCACCGCGCTGGACTAATAGAAAATTTCCCAGCCAAGAATACTAAAATCACTCATCAACACGTCAGAAGATACATACCCTCAGGTTGGTTAAAATCACGTAATCTCCAAACAACGGTAAACATTACTGTGATATTTATTGTAACTGTGGCACGTTTAATTTAAGCTGGATTGTACCGCTTGCATTCATGCACGGTGTGACAGGACAAGTCCCTCCTACGGAGAGGGATGCTTGGCCGTCCTCATACAGTTTAACAAAACAACTATGCTTAACACTGTGGTCAGTAACTTGACGCTTATAAGACATAGGTTTGTAAAAATGCAAGAAAATAAGACAAGACGGTACATTCAGCAAGACTTATACTTTTGATTAAAAACTGAATAAGTTCTACCGCAATTATTATGCATGAAATTAGTGGGCTGAATAAAAGCAGCATCAAAACCTAAACAGTCAAAAAAATAATAATTCTCCAACACTTGCTCCGCATTCCTATGTTTGGAAGCAGGGTTTAAAATAATGTATTCCGTACATAATAATGAAAAGTACCAACGTGTGGATAAAATGCCGGGATGAAAGCAGACCCCCCTCCCCCCCCCCCTCCGGTCATAAATAACGGCATGGCACGTAGTCATTTTCTTATCGACCAATGTACTATAAACGGTCTGTACTGTGAAGAAATTCAAAGTTTCAATCTATGGTGGAACTAACAAAATACCACGTGACATGTACTTACTGATTTATCGCTATATGCTTAAGGCATTATAGATAAATGGACGGCCAAACACACCCCCCCCCCCTGCGGCTCTACCATGCCGGCAGAAGAGGAGGCGAGAGGTGATAACTCTGAGTCAATGGGCTGCTGACGTAATCTCACTCTCATCTACCCCCAGGGACCGCCTAGCCTGAGATAAATTAGGCAAGTTTATAAGCATCTAAACAGAAAATCGCATCACTTTAATTAAAGAATAGGCATGTGCTTGGACAATATAGTTCACCGTTAGCATCACCTAAGAACCGGTGATCCCTTGGTAATAGGATAGAGTAGGTGCTCCCATTGGCTTATACTATACACCGTCTCTCCTAGCTTGAACGAAAATCACCGTTCAGCAATGCGAGAACAAAATAAAAACTTTCACAGGTGGGACGGCTGAATCACCTCTCGAAAAAGATCGGGTGTGGTCATCCGCCCTCCTGTGACTTCACCAAAAGCTATAAAAGGAGGAAATCGCGCAACGTAACTTCATCTTCCCTTACCAAATCAACACATTGGAAGGTCACCGGCAATATGGCTCTTTCATGTTGAAGACCAAATTCCGCTTTTTATATATTATTAATAAAAATGATTGAAAAGTAAAAGTCGTTGCCGAAAAACTAGTTAGAGAATAGGCGTGTGGTGTGGCTATAAGAATGGCCTGATGTCCCTTGAAGACGATCTATGGTTGTCGGAGAGCTCCGACTAGGAGCTAACTTCTCATCTGCAAATAGAAAACAAGCGATTCCGGTGCACTTGGGCACTTAGCAGTACCGTACCTTGCCAAAAAGAATTTTCCAGAAACGCCGACCTTCAGCTTCATATAAAACGGGACCATTTACGCCAAAGAGCATTCTGCCACCAATGTGATCATCTTTACACCGCAGCACATTTCGGTAACACCCATGCTTTGACGGCCAAACACCACGTGACCATTGTTGCATTAGAAATTGGTGAGGCAAAAGATTGGACCGTCCTTGCTCCGAAGTTGCGGATCAGAACACCGTTACAGACTCTCTCCATAGAAAACGATCCTGGTGCGAATAAAACATACTACCCATAAGATAGACAGAACATTAAAATCTTCTGCACTGCCTAGAAAAGCGTTGGAAAAACCAAGTCAATCCACCACAGTTATTGACACCGTTAATACCATGCCAGCAATGGTACAGCTCGAACAATTAGTGACAACTACGGCACCGTGCGTGAACACCGTCTCTCCTGTTAATAATCCAATGCTGTGAAAGTCCACTAAACCGTGTAACACTCTATGCGGGAAGAAGCGCAGCATAAAGCACCCAGTGGAAATATTTAAAGTTCCACAGGTGGCGGCTGGACAGTTAGCTGGACAGTTAGCTGGACAGTTAGCTGCACAGTTAGCTGCACAGTTAGCTGGACAGTTAGTGCTAGCAGCAAAACGCCGAAAGAAGAATTCACCGGCCACCCAATCCGGAGCTTACCACAGGAGCTAGCAGCACCGTTGCACCAACCGTCGCTGTTCCCGCGGTCACTGTATTACCCACACCGTCACCAACTGCACGCCTGGTACCAATGACTGACAAAGATGCTCTGTCAAACCCAGAAATTTTGGTAACCTGTGTTCATCAACGGACCATTTTGATAGACCGTGCAACTTAACCTAACTGGGATAATTTTGGACTTTTACTGTGATCACATGAATAGCTGAAATGTAATGAGTAGGAATTGTACCATTAAGCGTGTGACGACGGAGGTGCCTTATTATTTTATTTACCGTTTATAAAAGTATTTTTCTTATTATTTTTGTAAAAATCGAAACCCGGCCCCTAGGACGACTACGGTTGTCCTGCGTGACTGTATATACTACCGTCACACCTCAAAAATATTATATTACGGTGCTTATGCTATCAAACACACCGTATGCGGTGTTTCAATCTGGCCCACCATAATACAAAGATGTAAGTTGGTCCGCCTGACCCACCATAATATGATTATTATTACCGTACTGATTTTAATATTACATTTCTTCCTGTATTACAGGACAGACTAAAGGAGTGGCGAGAGTCACTCATGCGGACTCTCGATAAAGGGCCGCACTATAATAGTGTATATATTAAAAATATACCGGTTTGAAATATACTTTTATATGCTACTGTTATATTGTTAACAATCTGGTATGCTGGAGCCTGGGCGTTCTCTGACTGTGAAAATACCCGTCATCAAGAGGACGTCCTTGCGTGTTATTATAAGTTTAAAACATCTTTTAAATAAAGTTGTGCGCACACCGCATCAAAACAAAAACAAAAAGAAAAAAAAAAGAAAAACGGCTCGAACAAATAAAAACCAGGCTAAAAATAAAAAGAAAAAGTATGCCTCTCTCCCTAAAATCTTTCGCACGTCTATGTGCCTGCCTCTCGTGAATACGTACCTCAAATGTCACCCTTTCTCCTCTTGGCTATGTGCCTACCCGAGAAGTCTATAATTCTCGCCCGGCGGTGCCCTGTGGACGGCGATCCGCCATGCGGTATCATTTGGCACAGGTGCTAAACTGAGAAAGAGTGGTGTAGCGCAGATCACCGTCGGGTGCGTACTCGGCCTGGGGTGGTCCATGCTCAACCCTCCGCTGGCCATATATCGGCCCACGCACAAATGGCCATTCCAAAAGGAGGACAGAAATAGAGTCTGTGAGATCGCCCTACGTGCATGCTGGGCCATGAGAGGTAAACAAGCATTGACGCGTTAGCCAGCGGAGACTGGCAACTTATGTATATACTTGCTCATATTATGGCAAATCCGTAATATGGGACCGTCCTCAAAGATTTTGGTATGTATTAATATCAGAATCGAATGCGGAATTTAACACACGGAACAGAAATTAAATCTGTTCAGATCTGGCAAAATTAAAACGGACTCATTTGGAGCTCCAATTAAACGTAGACGTCGCCCGAGCGTGTGCCTGAACGAGAGGGAGCTAGGCACGATTGCTTAAGCTACCTTCTCTCGCACACAACACACGCTCTGATTGGCTGAGCCAGCTGGCGCAGCCTCTCACCGAGTATAAAAGGCGGTCTCGAATCCAAACTCGGATAGAAGGGAGGCGGACTCGGTCCGAGAGTGGGAACTTTCTCACTATCTGCCTACTGCGTAGACCTCGCGTTCTGCAATCTACACCAATGCACCGTATTACAGTCAGGTTCCCTCTGCAGACAGCCGTGCTCCCCACTGCACCAAGTTTTTGTACACTCCTGGTAAATAAACAGGAGTAACAACCTAAATTAAAAGAAGGCTCTTGAATCCAACCAACATCATCAGTGGTGCCTTCACTGCGGTGTAAGGCTTTTGACTATTACCAACAAAATCAGTATGTAAGAATGGTGGTGTTTATCATGTCTCGCCAGACTTGCCGTGCCACTACAAAAACGGTGGTAGAGAACAATGGACATATCCAACGTCGTTGAATTTATGTTTTGACCATAGCCCAGACACGGGCATTGCTATACACGCCCTAAGGGCTAAACGGCGTGGATCGTCTTGTACCGAGAAAATAATTCTACATAATATGTACTTACTGTCTTTACACCATCGAGACATCCATCACTCTTTAAAGCACAATCAGCACAATGGTATTATGGTGAGCTATTCATTATGTGCTAGCAATGGCTTTATTCTTTACTGTTCTTGAGTATGAAACATACTGGCCAGCATCCTGCAGTAATTCTCCAGGCGGCAGCTACACCGTGCATCAACTCACACCATAAGAAGATGGTGTAAATACTACATGTGACGTTTAAATTGCACTGATGACTAATAGGTGCACCACATAGAAACATATCTTAGTTATGTATACCGTTATTAATAATAACAAATAAAGTACCACTCTAAGTAAGGTCGGATGCGACCTCTGCTTTAAGGCAATATTGTGCATAATATTATGCATTGTAAATGGTTCCAGCAATTACACGGCACCGTAGGCTAAGTTGGCCTTATACGTTAATGAATGTGTAATTGTAATTAGGCATTCTGCCCATATTAATAGTTTAGCAGTAAAAACTGGAAACATATTTGGACCGCGGTACACCTAGGTTACACTATGCATCAACAACAAATGCATCACCATGTTTTCTCCCAACGGCAGTACAGTAAAGTCACTGCTCCTGCTCTCGCCAGGGAACATGACATGCTACCATTAAACCTAGGACTGTGATAGCTCAATAGGACATGTTTTTAAGCTAGCCAGGAACGGTTACTCTTCAAACGGAGACTTGTTATTAAAAACTCGTCTTCACTGTCAATAAGACCGTTGTATAAACGGTACTACTAATTTTCATAGTTGGCCGTCCATATTAAGGCCTCCTAAATTAAAGTGGAAAGTAATTGCCTTTGACTATGCTTCTCTGGCGGTCTGGCCAAAATAATTGTTTGAATTCCCACCTTCAGAATGGTTAGGACCGTCTCAAGAAACTACAGTGGGTTTCTGGCCAGCCAGAATCAATCTGCTGTTCACATTTATACCCCATGTATCTTCAGATACCTATTAAGCAAGACTTTTTTATGCCAAAGTAGGAAACACTGCAAAATATAAATACGGCAATATTATTGCCGTCCCAGCAGTGTTCTAAGATCAACTTTCTCCAAACTTAATGCAGCTAAATGGTAACGCCAGGGTACAGTTCTCATACGGTCCGTACTCGAAACCTTAGGTGATGGATAAAGACACGAATCGCCATCTAACTCATCACGGTGACTTGGTGAAGCCTTAGAGCTCACCACGCCTACGGGATAGCCACCATAGATGGAAATACGTTTCTCTCTCCCCACCATAAGTAAGCTAAAATCCGCTTTTTTAATACGCTTCTATCAATGTGATTTGTCCGTGTGTTGTTATTTGTGGTTGTGATGTGGTATGCAGAGGGATCGCTCTGTGGCTCTGAAACTACCACCAGACAACATGTTGCACGCTGTCGGTCTGAGGAGAGATGTTTCTTGGGGTATCAGCATGGTACCACGCATGGTCGCCAGGAAGATGTATTCGTTGAAGACAGTTGATGCTACACCATTTCCGGCTTGAAAACATGTGTTTTTGAATTTATAACTAAAAGTTAGTTTAGGCCATTTATAGATACACAAAAATGAACGGTACCAACTGCAACAGTATCTTTAACTTAGGACACGGTGCGGAGACCACAGGGAATCAACCACCGCATCATTACGTACACACCGTAGGCACGGAACAGTAGAATAACTTTATTATGATAAATACACATAACACATTTTTCTTTCTCTCTTTGTAGGATAGGAGGGCGGCCCTTTTCCCCGCTATCCTCCTCCACTTCAGCGTTGAAGGCATTTTTCTTTGGATTGAGGCCCGCACGAGGCACTTTCCTCTTGCAAAATTTTATTTTCCCTGCTTTGTGCAGGGAAGACCAACATAATTTTACTTCTTATTTTTCGCTAAAGTGGGATGTTTCTCTGACGTTTGCACGCAAACCTTGAGATTACATCCATTCCTTTTTCACATTTTTAATCAGCTTCCCACCGGTTGCCTTTCTGCAAGGCGCCACGGTGTGGTACCATCATACATTTCCTCTCAATCAAATGGCGGGAACATAGTTACCCTTGGTACTAAAGTGGTATTGGTTCCCTTGTTACGGTTGGTCGTTTCTCTCCTCTCGGCCGTTCTCCATATGGAGCATGGTACTTGCACCATCGTATATCTCCTCCCAAACAAACAGTAAAGATTCAATCATTATTGGTGTCGTTTGGTATGGGTTCTCCGTTCTTGCAATGCATGTTATCTGTAGGATACTTCGCTCTCTTTCACCATCCCTCTTCCTCCACTATGGCGTTGTGGGCATTTTTCTGTGATGGAGGCCCACGCGAGGCACTTTCCTCTCGCAAACCAATAATTTTTGGCCAGCCTGAGGCAGATATAGTTTTAATTAAGCCAACCGCTGTGCCCGGACCGGAGCTTTCCCCCACAAGGATACCTTTCACAATACCGTCTATATATCACTAGGTCAGTTAGGTACTTCCGGCGAGACATAATCCCAAATTCCCCACTTTTATTCTTACATACACCGTTCATAAGTGACAAGCATAATAAAATTGTTTGTTACTGTAATTAAGTAAGTAAATTGTGCTGGCACCATTCTTTCCACCTAGGAAATGATGCCTAGACACACCGGGGACACGAACAGCTGGGATGATACCATAGTGTTTGAGAATTGCAGCAATGGCTGCACGAGCCCACTGGAATGTGATCGTTCTACCGGCCCTGGAGATTTGTCTTTGTGGACACCGGAGATGCGTGGTGACCGCTCCCCTACCCTGAGGCTGGCCGATCAGCAGCACCACCAACAGCAGCAAGCAGCGGAGCCATGCACGCCCCCGGTGGATACACCACTAGGCTGAATAAAGAACACAGCAGCGTAATTCTTTCCCCCATTGCTTAGGGACTTTTTCTGTTTGGACCGCTTGGCTGGCAGTCTAGGCAAACGTAGCTTTAATTAGATGATCCTGTGTTTAACATGGGTTGATGTGACTGAACCAGATAGCCGCCGTATCACAGGGATCTCATCGAAGTTTGTCACGTCTTCTTAGTGCCCAGACTCGGCGGAGGTTTTGCTAAATGTATTCCTCTTTAATTACACGGTCATGTGTGCATGTCTGCAACCCTTGGACCACGTCAAGCACTTTTTAACGTCGCTCTGAGATTTGACTAACACTGCGAGGGAAGAGGTTCTTGCATAATCTAACCGATCGCATCTTTCTGTGGTGGCATAAGGACTTATCCCACAAAACATTCTATGTAGTCTAAAATACTGCTTCGCGCAGGATCCCCTCTAAAAGCGTTAGAGTTAGGCACACACAGCAGGCCCACCTCTGGACGTTTGCTGAGAACTATGGATCAACTAGGTGGCTACGACTAAAAGGAAACTTCTCAGGACACTAAAGTAGAACTCTCCGCCCGTTCTGCTTTATGCAGACATTTTGGAAAATAGTTAGCTTTCAGCGCCAAATGACTATTATGACCAACTAACCTTAGATATATTTATATAAACCGATGAGACGAATAGTGACCGTTAACAATGTACTAACTGCCCAGGGATAAATAGGAAAACCCGCTGCAACTTCTCCCGCTCCTCCCACTTAGAACCCACCTCTGGAGAGACAGCCATTTCACCTGTTGTCTTACAGGCCCATCTGCCTCCGGAGCGACGTTAGTTTGGATAAAGTCATCTGACGATCAGGACACGAATTGCGCCTATCGCCACCTGTGCACCACTTTTGGGCCAATGACTAATATATTGTGCACAAAGTTTTGGAAAACCCTAAACGTTAAGTAAAACTAACTCCCCGTGCCTTCTCTCTCGCACCTGTTCCCTCCTCAAGACATTAGCACCTGAGAGAGAGACGCTTAACAAGATCTCGGCTCGAACATAGGAAGGAAAGATCGAAAACCACCTGCGGCCCTCTTCCTCCAACCTCGCACACACAAAACCCGCACGCAACTTGCGTTCCCTGCTGGATTAATCTGAATGGATCCCTCTTCTCGCAGGGACACACCCAGTGGTCTGGGGACGCTTTTTCGACCGCACGCACCTGAGAGATTCGCCTCCCTCATCGGCACCCGAGCCACTGTCAATGCCACTGCCACTGAAGCTCATGTCGACAGGACCACCGCCGACAATACCTCCTCCAGAACCTCACAAACAGCACCACCGCAGGAACCACTGCGGCAACCTCCGCAACTCCGACCTTCAGCCACCAGTTCTACAGCTCACGCCGTTCAGACCACTTCCACAGGAAAAGACATACACATCTGCACCACGCTCCTCTGCTCGGACTCAGAGGAAAAGGTAAAGTATGGGAACAACACCCGCCGCCAACCTCGGAGGGAATGTTCAAGACCAGCATGGCCTCCAAATGCTTCAGCCTCCTTCCAGTGGACAGCGGGGATGAGACGAGCGTTCTCACGACTAGGGAAGAAAGGGCCACGTCGTCTATAGTTAGTCGTTTTCAGGCACCTCGCCATGCTGAAAATGTCCGGCCAGACATCCACGTCTCCAAGGACACGGCTGAGCACTCTGGTCAGCAAACGTTTGTGGGTGGGACCCCCAGACCCACATGAATGGAGTGGCATCGCAAGCCCCGAGACCAGCACAGAGAACAGAAGGACACCCCCCCCCCATGGTTGATGAGTAGCCGGCAACGAACACCAAGCCATCTCTGCCATATGCAGAACATATCATAAATATACATGATTGGTGTAAACAATGTTTGGAGTGTGCGCAAAGTAAGAATCCACCTCAAGGACACAGAGCGTCATTGTGCTCCAAGTTACCTTCCAGACCCATGGAAAGAATAGCAATCGATATGCTGGGTGGTCTCCCAACTTCTGATAATGGTAATAAGTATATTATGGTGGTGACAGATTATTTTACTCGTTATCCTGAAGCATTTGTTATTAAATCTCATAAAGCCACAACAGTTGCAACAGTTCTTGTAAATGAATGTATGTGTAGGCGTGATGCTCCTGACTGGATTCATACAGACCAAGGGGCTGAATTTGAGTCCAGCTTGTTTACGGAAGTGAATACCTTGTTAGGTATGACTAAGACTCACACAGCATCATACCACCCACAGTCAGACGGCCTCGTTGAGAGATTTAACCGCACACTGTGTTTAATGTTGCAGTCATTGGTGTCTAGGAATCAACGAGACTGGGATAAAGTGTTGCCGATGACATTGCTAGCACATTGATACAACCTAGTTTACACCTTATTTCTTAATACATGGTCGTGAAGTTAGTTGACCTGTCGATGTTGTTTATTGTGGTATATTGTTGTTGTAGAACTGCAAAAGCGATTGGACTACTCTTATAACTTTGTTAGAGATAACACTGCTCTGGCTCAGAAGCGACAGAAAAGCCATTATGACGGTCATATTTACGGGCCACAATATGAGGCAGGTGATCGAGTCATGCTTTATACATCAGCACTAAAGAAAGGATTATTGAAAAAATTAGCATGGACAGACCCTTTTATAATTAAGCCAATTCTCCCTAATTCTGTATTTCGAATCAAGGAGAAACAAGGACGAAGACGACTGATTGTCCATTTTGACCGTATAAAACCATTTGCTGGTAAATCTTCTGAAAAGGATCGTCTAAATACAGTCAGTAGACCCGAAAACCTTGTCTTGTTCTGATGGTGGTGGGTTGTTGTGAGCTACTGAGGAACAAGAAGTTGGGGGTACCATATGTAATTTTAACACGTAGATCCTAGATCACGATCATCAGAGTGAACCTGAGCCACCAGCTATTATTAGTTCGGAATCCCTGGGTGGGAGGGGAATCAAGAAACTATGCAACCTGAACCTATTTCTGACACTGTTGAGGGTGCCCCTGATGGAGACTTTGCTGTAGCTGCGTCTCTTCCCTCAAATACCACAAGGGTAGCGCATAGAACTAGGTGCCCGGATAGGCTTAGGGATTTTATTACTTAAAGTTGTTGTTAGTTATTCTTTGTAGAATTGTATATATAGTTGTACATAGTTCTTCCCTTTTATAGTCCCTTTCCCTTACCCAATTCCCTTTCTGTAAATAATTGTACATTTACAATTACATTAATGTTTCTTTGGTTTGGTAGGCTGTACTGTTGGACCATCTATCGTGTGGATAACTGTTGATAGCTAAGTTGCTTTGGTTTGTTATGCTGTACTGCTGGACCTTTTAAAATCAATAAATGTGTGTCTCATGCAGATAAATACTATAGCTCCTTGCATCATGATTTTGTCCTATAGTCATGAGGACATGTTTTCGGGGTAGAGGGAAGGGGGAATGTAACCTGACAAATTATGTTCCAGACCAACGAGTCCCTGTTTTATATTGAGTGCAACAGGAAAGGTGACCGGGACGCAGTGGGCTGGCAACAAGAAACATACAAGAGAAACAGGCGTAACCAGGAAACGAATGACCCAGAAATGTAGACTGGAAAGAGGACGAATTAATGAGCAATGTAAGTATGTTGCACATGCTCGCTAGAGCAGAGGCGTCCATTAAGTCTAATGGACGGCTCGGAAAGGAACCTCGTGAGGTTCCACGGCGCTGTCCAATTTCTGCTGCTCAATACCAAAAGTTCAGCGTCATCCCAAAGCCATGCGTAGATGACCAGCCAGGGTCCCGAGCTGACATGGGACCCTTGTGTACTAGCGTTCTTTGCAGTGCAAACTCTGTGCTGCATGATATGGAAGAGAGTTCGAGAGTGGCTATCTCAGCCCTCTCGCACGTCTCCCAGCTGCTACAGAGGGTAGTAGCGGCATCCGTATCATGACACAGTCCAGAGAGCCATCTAGGATGGAATAAACATAACTATGGACTGTATGTTGCGGTCAGTTACCAGAGATTTCATGACACGGCACATATTTGCACTAGACAATTTGTGCCCGTCCCACAACCTGTACAATAGGTTGTTGAGGACACCAATGTCAGGTCCCAGTCTCTTTGGAGGTGAGGGATGTAAGCACCACCAGGAGATTGCCACTCTGGTAAATAACCAAAGGGCGCTACGCGGACAGTTCGAGGTCCTCCATAGGGAGTGCGTTCATACGACGCTCCTGCCTTCTGCCCGCAGCAGGCTAGATGTGGCATTGGCCATGTCAGAGGCCAGGCACCAGCGCAGCGTGGGCCATGGCCATACCAGCGCAGGCCAGCAGCATGGGCGTTTGGTAGTGGAGCAGGCTCCTCAGACGCAGCACACCAGACAGCAGCTGTGCATCGAGGTGCATGTGGAGCTGGCAGAGGCACGCGAGGATCTGGTCGTGGGAGTCGTGCCTGAAGGGCCCACTCATCGGGACCACTCCAGTGCTACTAGGACAGCCGGGACAGTGCCGCTCGTGCACTCCTCGGGTACACCTCTCTCCCTAGGTGGACCCGTGGGAGACCGCCTGGCCTTCCACAAGCAAGAGTCGGAGTGGTTGACTCAGGAGCGTGTAGTCTTGTGATGGCTTTCAGTCAGCTACCATCATGACTGGATATCAAATCCGCCATCGCTACTGTCTCTAGTTCCGGTCTAGACTCAAATTTCAAGAAATCCAGACCAATGGTTGTGTATCGAGGTGGAAATAAATTCGGTCATACCTAAAAGAGCAATTCAGCTGGCACAGAATTGTTCGGCCCGCTATTCAACAGTTTTCCTAGTAACAAAAAGCACAGGATGGTGGAGACTAATTCTCAACCTCAAACCTCTAAACGGGTTTATAGACACGGTGAGCTGCAAAATGGAAATAATAACAATGGTGCTAGTGGGGTTGGAGAAAGGAATGTGAACAGCGTCAATAGATCTAAAAGGATGCTTATTTCCACCAGGGTTTGGGTCAAGTTCACGCAGAGCTCTGTACTGAGTACTTCTTAACAATTGTACTGAGGCTAAGTACGGGTACATTGTAAATGTATTTGAGTACGAGTACAAGTACATAGTAATACCTGTCATCCATGGTTGCTATGAACTGTGTGGGGAGAACAGCCAGACTATAATATTCCCATGTGCTTGCTATATGGTGTGGAGTTGTTGTGAATTCTATAAATAAACATATAAATATAAAATACGCATACTTTAGTGGCGTTTTCCATTTTATTTACAGAACAAAGGTACAATATAATCTGACTGAATGCTGTTGCTGCCATGGTCGGCATTAGCTCCCAGCCAAATTAAACATTTCACAGAATATTTACTAACACTTTCAACTATACAGACAAAATAACAAATTTATTGCAATAAGAAATAACCAGTTGAATATTTTAAAAATAATTTGATTGACAGTTGCTCCTACCTTAGGCAGCAATTACTTTCAGTTAAATTATTTTCTAAATATTTAACAGAATATTTCTTACTTCATAAAGAATTTGCTGAATTCCTGGCATGATTGCTCTGAATGTATAATATAAGGCTTCATCAGTGAAACGGTTAAATTAGAAATTATTTATTTTAGATAAATGGTGTAGTAATGTTGTAATATTTTGAAATTAATTGAACTGATAAACTTTACTGCTGATGGCAGCATTCACTTCCAGGCAAATTATTTTCAAAATATTCAACATTGAACTTTATTCTTAAAATAGTTTATGTAATATTAGCATTGATTAACCCTATAGCCCTACAGTTTTCAAGGAAATTTAAATATTTTCATAGCAGTTGTCAATTTGCAGAATATGTGTGAACATTTATGACTGGAATAACTGGCTTTCTTATCGAGCCAGTTATTCCAGTGTTAAATTAAAAGAATAGTCTTCTCTTGGTCTGCAAATTGGCATTTTCCCAAGACTACTGCAGAAGTATTTTTTTCGCTGGATTGAGTGTTGAGGGGTTAATAGTTGGGAGGTCTATAAAGCCTGAAGTAATGGTCTTTGTCCTATTTCATTGTCAGGACTATCATGCATGAATGGTATCTTATCAGTAGTCCTGAGTATAATTGCTCAGGCCAGGTATTTGTTGACATAAGGCCTGTGTGTTTGCACTTGAATGATAAATGACCATAAATGGCCATTTCTATGCTGCTAAGAAAGATTATATTGAATGTTAGTTGCTGGTAGGTCTTAAAACGCTTTAAACGGCAATAATGGTTTCCACACAAATAATTTTCAAAATATATAACAGTTTACCTGTATTACTGCTTTGAAAGGAAGATAGCGAGGGTTTCAATAGTACAAGGTTTAAAATGCTATGTACGTGTTTAATTTTATTCCTTATTAGCAAACCTACAGCAATTGTCCATTTCAATACAAAGATCCAAATATTCAATTTCAAACCAACTCAACAGCTATGTTTTAAATATTTTGAAATTAACATGGCTGGAAGCAGTTGCTTCCTCAAGCGGCAATGGATTCTAATCAATTTATGTTTAAAGTGGTCAACAATTTCCTGTGTGACAGCCCTGAAATTGAGATAAAAAGATTTCATTAGTATAGCAATTGCCCTTTTACAGGGAAATTTTAAAAACAAATGACTATGAAAACATATTACTAGGCAAATTAATTTCAAATTTTTGAGGAGGTACCATCAAGTTAGTCAAATTGTTTTCACAGATTTACTAGATTTCATATCTGTCATGTCTGAGAACCAATGCTTGGAATTTTGAATGAAGAGGATAAAGTATGCATATAATTTTATGTACAAAATGGATACGTACTCAGCATGTACTCTTAAAGCTGAAGGGACGTTATGAAATTAAGAAATTATTTTAGTAAAACAGTAGAAAGTGAATTAACTATTCATGTTTGCAATTTGTATCAAGTAATCATCCGCCATATTGTTTTGCGGCAGCCATTTTCCTTTCCCCACACCTCCAGCGTAACAAGCATTCTGTAAGGATTGCTATGCAATACATGTCCCCTACCTGGTGATATAAATTTTTAGAGATTGACAGTCAAAAATTTCATAAAAAATTGTCAAAAGCAGCTGAAGCTCGAACTTGATGTGTAACTTCTCATAATATAGCAATAAACCAAGTCTCAGTTATATATGGTGAAGGAGAAGGAAAAAGTCTTGAAAGCTGATATGTTTGTATTTCATAAGTCGAAAGGAGACATAACTCCATGAAAAAATGACGCAAACGCCTGAAACCCGAACTTGGTCTGTAGTTTCTCATAATAAAGGAATGTACCAATTCTCAGTTGAATATCTTGAAGACTGCGGGAAAAAAGTGCGGAAAACTAATATTTTTCGTATTGCATAAGTCGAAAGTGGGCATAACTCCATGAAAAATTGACGAAAATGTCTGAAACTTGAACATGCTCTGTAACTCCATAGACTTAAGTGATGCACCGATTTTCGCTTAAATATCTTGAAGGAGTAGCAATTCTCAGTGTAATATCTTGAAAGACTGCGAAAAAAAGTGCGGAAAACTAATATTTTTCATATTGCATAAGTCGAAATGGGGCATAACTCCGTAAAAAATTGACGAAAATGTCAGAAACTCGAACTTGCTCTGTAACTCCTTACACTAAAGCGATGCACTGATTTTTGCTTAAATATCTTGAAGGAGTGCGAAAGAAAGTGCGGAAAGTTGATATTTTTCGTATTTTTGAGTCGAAAGGGGGCATAACTCCATCAAAGATTTACGCATATGCCTGAAACTCCAACTTGGTCTGTAACTTCTCATACCAAAGCAATGTAGCAATCTTGAGACTGCGAAAAAAGGTGCGGAAAACTAATGTTTTTTGTATTTCATAAGTCGAAAGGGGGAATAACTCCAGGAAAAATTGACGAAAATGTCTGAAAGTCGAACTTGCTCTGTAACTCATACTAAAGCGATGCACTGATATATTGAAGGGGTGCGAAAAAAGTGCGTATTTCTTATGTGGAAAGGGGGCATAACTCCATCAAAAATCGACGCATACACCTGAAACTCGAACTTGCTCTGTAACGTCTCATACCAAAGCAATGTAGCAATTCGAAGTATAATATCTTGAAAGACTGCGGGAAAAAAAGTGCGGAAAACTAATATTTTTCGTATTTCATAAGTCGAAAAGGGGCATAACTCCATGAAAAATTGACGAAAATGTCTGAAACTCGAACTTGCTTAGTAAGTCCTTAAAGGAGTGCGAAAAAAAGTGCGGCAAGCTGATATTTTTCGTATTTCTTAACTCGAAAGGGGGCATAACTCCATCAAAAATTGACATACGCCTGAAACTCTAACTTGCTCTGTAACTTCTCATAGCAAAGCAATAAACCAATTCTCAGTTGAATACCTTGAAGGACTGCGAAAAAGTGCGGAAACCAACTGCGATAGACAGACTGATGGACGGACGGACAGAGAGATGGACAGACGGAGTGCAAACCTATAGTCCCCCCGATTTTACCGGTAGGGGACTAATAAAAGAGCTCGTCAAATCTAAATCCGTCCCATTCACTTTTTGATGCTTTGTGTGTAACGAATTAAGGAGAGCCTCAATATCAATGTTTCTTCAACTAAAATACAGAAAATCACAAACTGAGGACACAAAAATGACATAAATCTGTTGATAATTAGATTCTATCCCATCCAGGATAAATATCCATTCAAAATCTGATATAAATCGAGTAGTTATTAGCTCTCAGACCAGCTATTCGAACTGCACGAACTCCTTGACATTTAGAAAATGCCAACAACGCTGACGTCATCGATCTGTGTGTAGATCAATTCGATTAGTTTATTTACATATCAAAGATATACATTTGCACATAAAAGATATGCGTGCTAGCCAAATAGTAAGGTATAGTCTGCTGAGTGCCTTTGTAATCTGCATCGAGAGTTTGACTGTAATTCCTAATATAATAGGGGAGCGTAGGGAAATGTGTAAGTATTTTCATATACTATGCGTGATTTATGAAACATAAAAAAGGATATTGTGGTTTGGTCAGAGGGAACTAATAAGCAACTCTATGACCCATCCGTCGTCATACACACACACTCACATGCGTGCGCGCATGCACGCACACACGCATGCATGCGCGCGCCCGCACACACCACTCCCGCTGCCGTGGCCACCGCCGCCACCATCGCTGCTGACACCGCAGCCACTGATGCTGCCGCCAACAACGGCATAACCACCAACAGTAACAGCTACGACCAGTCGTGGCGCTGTTGTAAAAGATACTCAGAACCACCATCATCACAATAACAATTTCAACCAGCACCAATGCCAATCGAACACCTACAATAGCAAACACCACCACTACTGCAAGAAGCACCATCAGCACAAACCACTACTACCATACTGTTGACCACGCCCCTGGCCATAGGACCCAGAGACGAATATAAATGTTCTCATCTAATCTGCAATCATATGGGTAGCTCGCATAACAAATTTGGTTGAATTCTACCAAACCGTTCTGACAGACAGACAGACAGACAGACAGACAGGCAGACAGGCAGGCAGGGAGACAGACAGGCAGGTAGGCAGACAGGCAGTATATCTTATACGTGGTTAGCTGCAGATCGCTGTTCAATAAACCGCCATCTCCTTCGTCGGTTAGCCAATCACAAAAAAATATCTAAAAACTACTCGATTTGACTAAAATTTTAACATATCGAATGAAGTTGCCATGCAAGAGGATTTGCGGACTTTGAGCATATTTCAGATAAAAGAATCCTGATCTGGGTCGGATAAACACTGGATCTGTGGATATTTCGGGAACTGATGGCCCGATTTGGCTTAAATTTTAACACAGTACTTTGGGTGTGATGCGACAAAATCCATAAAACTTGGAAAATAAACAAATCTGGAACCCGCAGCTACCGAGATTATATCGAGTTTGTTTCAACATGTGATGGATGACTATTAACCACAATCAACCTCAAAACATTATAACCCCGATCAGAACACTAGGGTGATGGGGAAGACTGCTAAGAGAGTAAAAGCACTGAAAAGAACAGAAGGTGAGGTTGTGGTGGTGATGGATGGTGGTAGTGGGGACGACGATAACAACGACAACAGTGACGATGACTGATGATGATGATGATGATGATGATGATGATGATGATGATGATACATGGTAGTGCTGGTGGTGGTGGTGGTGGTGGTAGTAGTGGTGACAACGACGGTGACGACCTCAGTGACGATAACAGATGATGATGATGATGATGATTATGAAAGAAAAATGGCGCTCTGTAAACAGGTAAGCATTTCGATCCCATAAAGACTTCCAAATTCCTGGAGATACCCCTGCTGTTATCATCGTCGTCATTATCGGCATCGTCATTGTCGTTGTTGCGGTCATGGTTGCGGTCGTGGTAACAAGGTAGTACTAGTAGCAGCAGTCGTCGTCATCATCGTCATAGTAGTAGTAGTAGTAGTAGTAGTAGTAGTAGTAGTAGTGCCAGGGGTGGGATGGGGCCCTAATTGGGGAGTAGTGTTGTTGTTATTGTTGTTGGTGGTGGTGGTGGTGGGGGTGGTGGTGGCGGCGGAGTTGGTGGTTGTTGTGGTGATGGTGATAGTAGAGCGATATTGGTAGTCGTAGTGTTACTAGTATTGATAGCTCACTCCCACGTCATTTTGCATTTTACCAAAATCGGCCGTTGCCAAATATAATGTCTATGTACACATTACCCCGATCTCCCCTATACTACTGTGAATTCTTATCAATGGCTCTGTGTAAAAACGTAAAAGCATGCATCCTATCGTATAAGATATACACACATTTTAGAGGCGGTATTTCCGCGACTATATTGTTTATGGCTTATTCACTTTGATATACAAATAAACTAAATAGATTGAATTGAATTGATTTACACATAGATCAATGACGTCAGCGTTATTGATTTTTCCCAAATGGCTTCGTGTTCGTGCAATGTGGACTAGCTAGTCTGAGAGAGAATAACTACATATTTATATTCAATTTTGAATGGATATTTATGTTGGATGGGATAGAATGTAATTATAAACATATTCAATTCCTTCCCTTCAGCATTAAGTACTCAAAGGTACAAGTACAGAGTATGTACTCAAGTACAAGTACGAGTCCATTTGAAATGTACTGAGGCTGAGCGCAAGTACATGTACTCATAAAAATGCATGAGTACTGAGTACGCGTGAGTACTTGAAAATATGTACGGGTACATGAGATTTTCTGCTTCAAATTGTGAGGATCTTTCATCGATTCCTGAGATTCGCATTTCAGGGCCGCCAATGGGAGTTCAGGGTACTTCCATTGGGAATTTTCTCGGGTCTTCACCAGAGTGGTTCTTGGTATCACAGCATACCTCCGCAGGAGAAGCATAGCAGTCCACACGTACATAGACGATTGGCTGTTAAAAGCACGCACTCGAGAAGGTCTGTCAGCAGATCTGGTGGTGATTGTTTTGAAAACTGACAGATCTAAGCTGATAATCAACTTTCAGAAATCAGAGCTGACTCCATCCCAGACGTTTGTTTACCTGGGCATGTTCTTCGATCTAGAGATAGGGTATGTTTATCCATCTCACAACAGAGTGGAATACAGTCAGTGTGCAACAGTCGTCATGTCCTGGCATGGGGTTACTTGAGAATGCTGGTGTTGATGGTTTCTCTGGAACCAGTCATTCTACAGGCGGCCTTACGCAGGCGACCTATCCAGGTATTTCTTATCACTCAGTGGACCCAGAGTACAAGATTCCTTGACTCAGAGGTGTCAGTGTTTGAACCTCTTATTCACCACCTTCAATGGTGTATGAAGAGAGAAAATCTCCTAGCTGTGACAATGTCTCCTCCCCACCATCAAATAACGATGTATACGGATGTATCGATAGAGGTCTGGGGAGCTTGCCTGGAAAAAGCCACAGTATGGGGCCTTTGGGATCTGGATCAGTCACACGCACATATCAATCTGCTAGAAATGCGAGCAGTAGGTTTAACCATTGAACATTTCTTGGAGAAAGTCCAGGGCAAGATAGTGTCGGTTCGATCAGACAACTCAACAGTAGTGACTTACAAAAACCACCAGGGCGGAACGAAGTCGCCCAGTCTCTGTATGATGACATGGATACGGCTTTGCTGGTGCCTAGATCATGCGATCACCTTGAAAACAGCTCATATTCCGGGAAAGCTAGATCTACTAGCAGACTTATTGAGCCAAAGATTGAGTATTCTCCCAATGGAATGGCAACTAAATCAATGTGTGCTGGATCACCTGTTCAACCACTGGGGCAAACCACAACAAATTTATTCGCAATGAAGAAGAATGCGAAGATGACAACGTACGCTCTCCGATTCCAGATCCGAGCACTATCGCAACAGATGAGCTAGCTATCAACTGTGAGGGAATGTATGAATACACATTTCCACCAGCAATCCTAATTCCAAAAATTCTTCAGCGAATCAGGCATGAGATGTGCCAAGTGCTTCTGATCGACCCAAATTGGCCACGCAGATCATGGTATACGGGCCTGCTGAACCATCTGGTCTGCAATCCGGTTTCTCTGCCTTTGATGGACAATATTGTCTTCCAGAGCAAGTCCCTACACAACAATCCAGCAATGTTCCTATTGACTGCGTGGATGTTGTCAAGGAATCCGCAATTAAAGAGGGCATAAGCCAGCAGGGGGTCAACTTATATAATTATAAAATCAACAGATTTGCATACTGGTGCTAAAAAAGATGTATTAATCCAATGGAAGCATCCATTCAGGTAGTAACTGATTTCCTCTGTCCCTTGTATGATACATGCAGCCGTAATCCTAATTATATTTCTGGTTACAAATCAGCATTAATGTCTGTTATCCCTTGCTTGACATATAGGGGAGGTGATGAAGTGTGTAGTCGTAATACTTTAATCGAGGGCATTGGTAATCTAAAACTAAGAAATCCACCAGTGATCCCATCTTGGAGTTTGTCTCTTACTACAAGTACTAACTGATAAACCGTTGGAACCACTAAGCTCCATTTCAATGGAATTGTTGACACCTAAATCTGTTTGTCTAATTGCTGCAGTATTGGCATGGCGGAGAAGTGAAATTTACACCCTGTCAGCCGGGCCAGGCCGTTTTGTGGTTACAGTGGACGGCCTTAGGCTTCTACCTAGGATTAATTTCATGGCTAAAAACCAGCCTCTGATATATCCCAGTCAGCCTATTATTTTTGCCTGATTGGACTAGATTTGATTCGAATTCAAAGCCATGGTGCCCGGTCCACGCATTAGCCCGCTATAAGCAATGCACTCCGAAATGGTGGACGGACACCAGTTCTTTATGGCTATCACATATTGAACCCCATGGCAGGGCCTCCAAGAAATCCACCAGTGATCCCATCGAGTATCGAGTCTATTATGTTGCATATTGTCAGCCAATTGCACAAGTTCGAGGAAGTAACAGCCTGCGCATGCGCAAGGTTGGGGTGCACATCCGCCAAACTGTCACAATAAGAATAACATATCGAAGTGGATTGTGGAGTGCATCCAATACAGCCACAAATCAGCCACAGGCAAGCTAACATGGCCAAGGCTCATAGTGTCCGTGGCGTACTTCCACGGCTTTAGTTAATGGAAAGCCGGTGGATGGCATTATGTCGGCAGCCCAAGGCAATGTGAGTCGAGCGTTACCAACCATTATCTCCGTGACACAACCAACCCTCTTGCCTTATCGATTTTGAGAAATGGCAGGTGTATATAGTGTATATAAGGCCACTTTTTATAAACAATGCACTTCAAAAGTAGGAGACAGTAACTTTTCAGTGCTGCATCGACTTTCTCCAGTGGGGAAGACGACCAATACAAGGTCAGTCTTGTGTTTGTGTTGTCTCGTTATTCTGTCACGTTATCCGTACTAAAATAGTGATGGTTCGTGTTTTATGTGGTTTTCACATGAGAGCATACGAAAATGAGGCTTTTCGTTTGATGTCCTATAGTACGTTGGCACGAGTACATAGAGAGTGTGTAGGACATTGAGGTCATCGCATGTTATATTACACTTATTACTCTCAATCATCGGTTGTATTATCTGATGTTCAAATAATTTTCTGGTTGTGTTTCATACACAGTTTCAGATGTTCATGCTCCAAATGCAGAAAGAGCTTGCTCTTCCAGAGGTGAGCTGGTCGTCTAACATCACCTCCCTCTCGCCGAATTCACTTACGAATTCTGACAATATCAATGAGTATTAGGGAGGTCAGTATGCTCATGAGAGTGAAATAAACGAAATCACGGATTTCTTTTTTCACGACTGAGTAGTTACTTAACTCTCTGATACGATCCCGGTCTCTCCGCCCACAGAGGGTCGGGCTTTAGTCTATTATGTTGCATATTGTCAGCCAATTGCACAAGTTCGAGGAAGTAACAACCTGCGCATGCGCAAGGTTGGGGTGCACATCCGCCAAACTGTCAGTTCAGTTACCTGCCCACTAGGGACATTTCACATCAAGAGTATACTTACCACCCTGATACTTTATGATATTTCCTAAATATCGACCTAGCTTCAATAATACTCAGAATTAAAAAGAAACCGCCCCACTGGGCAGGTTACACAACTGACAGTCCAGCGTATGTGCAGCCCAAACTCGCACATGCGCGGGGCTCACTCATTCTCTTCTTAAAATATTGACCTGCCATTGCAACACGCTTTCTAGCCTTGCTTTTGCTTTCTTTCTTTTTGAAGCTTTGAGTTGTTTTGCAACTTGTTTGACTGATTATTAGTATGTCTGACGCTGCCAAGTCGCCGGAGGATGCTCCCGGTCCAAGCCATCAGGTGTACTTTAGTAAATTTATTGATAAAAAATGTGCGTGTTGACTCGGATGGTATTTCCGGGATTTGCGCTATCTCGTGGATATGTCTTTATTAGGCTAGCTCTTTTATGGGGGAGGCCTATATATTAGCTAACGCACGTTGTGCTTTATTTTTCAGATACATGAGCTGATATTTGAAGGGAATCCTTTTATTTAAACAATATTTATACTTGGTTTCTGGGTCCTTCTATTTTATTTTGAGTTTGCTGAGGGAGTTATTACCCCAAGAAGTAATTTCTCCGCATTCTCCCCCCACCACAGGGTTTTGGACTCAGGATCATGTATTCCTGTGTTGTTTATCAGACTTCACTCGTCCTCAGAAGCCATCTTTTGAGGTTATTTAGGAGAGAGAAAAAATTTCAGTCATTTTATTTCTAAATATTTTAGAATTTTTTTGACTGAGTGTTGAGTTATTTATCTCGCTTGATGGTTTGCATAAGTTCATTGTGTTTATAAAGTTCAATTACTAATGAATCTTTGTTTTGAGATGTGAAGTCTAAAAAAAAGTAGGCCTCTCAAGTATTCAAGTTCAAATTCTTATGTCTCCCTTGTCTTCTTAAAGAAGTATAACAAGGTTTTAGGATTTGTTTACTTTTTGTCAGGCCTATAGTTTTTTCTATGGGCCTGGCTTATCTTTCATTTGATTGTCAAAAGTTTTGCTTATGGATCTTATTAGCCTTCTGCAATTGGTTTTTTGGTTCGTCATAACTAAAAACTAATTGTTTCCGTTTGTGTCTTTTCACAGGGTTATTGAGAACAAATGCCCTTCCTGCCACCGTTTTGTGAAGGCCCGCTTTTTCCCTCATGACTGCACTAGGTGCAGTACGTGCGGGCCTCTTCTAAATTGTCATGCGTGTGAGTCGTGGCCGGTGGAGGTGTTAACTGATTTTTTAAATCAGCCGGTAAAGGGCCGGGTGGCAGACGAGAAGAGGCGTCTGGAAAAAGAGTGTGGGAAGAAGAGGAAGGCGTCCATGCCAGACATGGAGGCCTTCCGTCTTGAAATGATGGGAGAAACGAAGAAGACGATCACGGATCTTGTCCCGGAGTTGCTTCGCAGCTTGCTTCCCGGGTCAGGTTCGTCATTGTCTTCTTCATTTGCTCCGGACAGAGTGTTCCCATCTCTAGGTCTGGTTCTCTTGGCAAACCAGTTTTCGTTATAGACCCAGAGACGGCTCATGTTGGCCCAGCGCGGAGGCTTGCCTCGCCCGTGGACCCGGGAGCGAAAGCCATGGCCTCGGGCGCTCGCTTATCGAATGCTCTAGAGCAGCCTAAGGCTAAGGGTATCAGCACCTCACGCGATATCCCTCATGCTCAGGCCGAGCTTGATCCCTTTTCAAGCTTGGCGTCTAATCTTTCTGGGCAGGAAGAAGAGGACACTCTGTTATGGCCTGCCGATGAGTCGATACCCATGGAAATGGATTCCCATGGGGCCCCAGGGGGCCCATGGGTGACCTTTTCCATGGAACTACTTCTTCGGGAGTGGGTTTCACGGCTCAATGGCTAGGCCGGCTAGGAGCCGATGGCCATCCATACCATATCCCTTGGCTTGCCAAGAGTTACCGTGAGGAAGGCCCAAACTGTGACGTCATGTTTTTAGCCTCCCATGATGCCATAGATCCGGCTCCTGGAATAGCCATGGCGCTAGCCATGCCATCCCTTTCGGGTCCGTATGGCTTCCCTGACTTTCCAGGAGTATCTTGAGCTCCGGCCATTACCCCCACCAGTGAATGTGGTTGAGGACGACGAAGGCCCTAGGCTCGTCGAACATTCACAGGTGACCACCGAGGTAGACTGGTTGGATGCTTGCCAATGGCTGGTGAACATCAAGCCAGAACTCCAGGTGGATCCACCGGCTTCCCAGTGGGACCAGCACCCGTGGTTGGGAGGGAAACCGGTGACGAGCACCATGCCATCTCTGCCATATGCGGAGCATATCGTTGATATGTTCACTATGGCACAGACGTCCCTTCTGCCGAAAGGACGCCTTGCGAAGACCCCTCGCGAGGTGGCATGGTGCTGCCATATAGGTTCTGATCTATATGAGAAGTATGGCGTCGTTCCAAAGCCTTGCATGGATGACCATGTGGCTTTGGGCGAAGACACGTGGCCTGGGTCCCAGTCTGACACGAGACCCTTGTGCGCTAGCGCCCTGGGCAACGCTAATTCCGCACTGCGGGACATGGAGGAAAGTGTGAGAGGAGCCATCTCGGCTCTATTGCATGTTTCCCAGCTGCTACAGGGTGTAGTTGCAGCATCCGTGGCCCACCAAACTTCTCCTGACGAGATCCGTAACCATGAGTTTACGGGCGAGGCGCAAATTTTCCCTTGACAATTTGTGCCCCTCGCAGGACCTGTACAATCGGCGTCTTCGGACGCCGATGGCAGGTCCAGGGTTATTTGGAGGTGAAGGATGTCTGCACCTCCAACAAACCGTAAACCTGGTGAACAACCAGAGGGCACTGCGAGAGCAGTTTGAAGTGCTCCGTAGGGAGCGTGTTCGTGCAGCGTCCCCTGCCTTCCACCCTCAGCAGGCTAGAGGTGGTGGTGGCCTTGTCAGAGGCGACCACATACGCAGCCTCGGCCACGGCAACGATAGCATGAACCAGCTAGGGGGGGGAGAGCACAGGCTCCTCCAACGCAACCTGCCAGACAGCATGCGTACCGAGGTGCGCATAGCGCTGGTAGAGGACCGTGAGGTTCTGGTCATGGGAGCCGAACCTGATGGGTCGCCTCTCAAAAAGACCACACGAGTGCTGTTAGGACAGCCACCAGAGACAGGGCTTCTCTTGCACTTCTCGGGTATACCTCAGTCCTTAGGTGCACCCGTCGGAGGCCGTCTGGCCTTCCATATGCAAGTGTGGGAGCAGGTTACTCAGGACCACTCAGTCTTGCGATGGCTTTCAGTCGGTTACCATCCCGACTGGATTTCAAATCAGCCATCGCGCCTGTCTCGGGTTCCGATCTGGACTCAAAATCCAAGAGATTCAGATCAACGGTTGTGTATAGAGGAAGAAATGCAATCCCTCATACTAAAGCACGCCATTCAACCGGCACAAAAATGTCCGGGTTATTATTCAACCTTGTTCCTAGTGACAAAAAAACACTGGAGGGTGGGGACCAATCCTCAACCTCAAACCTCTCAACAGGTTTTTCCTCACACCAAGTTCAAAATGGAAACTGTGAGAACGGTGTTAGCAGGATTGAGGAAGGGAATGTGGACAGCATCAATAGATCTAAAAGATGCCTATTTTCACATTCCCATTGCGAAGAGCTTTCGTCGGTTCCTGAGATTTGCATTTCAGGGCCGCCAATAGGAATTCAGGGTTCTCCCATTTGGTATATCAACGGCTCCTCGGGTCTTCACTCGAGTGGTCCAAGCTATGACGTCATACCTCCGCAGGAGACACATAGCAATCCACACGTACATAGACGGCTGGCTGTTAAAGGCACACACTCAAAAATGTTTATCAGCAAATCTGGAGATAGTTTTGAAAACTCTTACAGATCTAGGCTGGTTAAGCAACTTTCAAAAGTTAGAGCTGACTCCATCCCGGAAGTTTGTTTACCTGGGCATGTTCTTCGATCTAGAGATAGGATATGTTTATCTCTCTGAAGAGAGAGAGTAGAAATACTCATCTCAGTCATACAGTCAGTGTGCAACAGTCGTCATGTCCTGGCACGGGTCTACTTGAGAATGTTGGGGTTGATGGTTTCTTTGGAACCAGTCATTCCTCAGGCAGCCTAATTCTGGCGGCCGATCCAGTTATTTCTCATGACGCAGTGGACCCAGAGTATGGGTTTCCTGGACTCAAAGGTGTCAGTGTTAGAACCTCTTATTCACCACCTTCAATGGTGGATGAAGAGAGAAAATCTCCTGGCTGGGGTAACGTTGTCACCTCCCCACCCTCAGTTAACGATGTACACAGATGCATCAATGGAGGGATGGAGAGCTTGCCTGGAAGAAAACAAAGTATCAGGGCTTTGGAATCTGGAGCAGTCAAGAGAACATATCAATCTGCTGGAAATGCGAGCAGTAGTCTTAGCCATGGAACACTTCCTAGAGAAGGTCAAGGGCAAGAGTGTTCTGGTTCGATCAGACAAAGCAACAGTAGTGACTTACATAAACTGCCAGGGCGGAACGAAGTCGCCCAGTCTCTGTATGATGACGTGGAAACTGCTGTGCTGGTGCCTAGATCATGGGATTTCCCTGAAAGCAGTTCAAATTCCAGGAAGGCTAAATCTATTAGCAGACTCATTGAGCCGAAGAATGAGCATTCTTACCACGGAATGGCAACTAAATCAATGTGTGGCGGATCACCTGTTCAACCACTGGGGCAAGCCCAACATAGATGTATTTGCAATGAACAAGAATGCGAAGATGACGACGTACGTGTCTCCGATTCCAGATCCGAGCGCTATCGCAATAGATGCGTTAGCTAACAGTTGGGAGGGAATGTATGCATACGCATTCCTGCCATCAATCCTGATTTCAAAAGTTCTCCAGAAAATCAGGCAGCAGGAATGCCAAGTGGTTCTGATTGCCCCAAATTGGCCACACGGAACATGGTATACGGATCTGCTGGACCTTCTGGTCTGCAATCCTGTTCCTCTGCCTCTGATGGACAGCATAATCTTCCAGGGCAAGACCTTGCACAACAACCCATCAATGTTCCAATTGACTGCGTGGATGTCGTCAAGGAATCGGCAATTAAGGAGGGTTTTTCTGAGCAAGCGGCCATGTTTATGGCAAAAGCCAGAAGGGGGTCAACCTCCAGAGCATATAATTATAAAATCAACAGATTTGCTGAATGGTGCTCAAAAAGATGTATTAATCCAATGGAAGCATCTATTCAGGTAGTAGCCGATTTCCTCTGTCACCTTTTTGATGCCTATAGCCTCAAGCCTAACTCTATTGCTGGCTACAAGTCAGCTTTAATGTCAGTTATCCCTTGCTTGGCTATTAGGGGAAGTGATGAAGTATGTAATCTAAATACTTTAATCAAAGGCATGGGTAATTTAAGACCAAGGAATCCTCCGGTGATCCCGTCTTGGAGTTTATCGTTAGTACCTCAAATATTAGCAGATAAACCCTTTGAACCACTAAGCTCCATTTCCATGAACATGTTGATGCTTAAAACAGTTTTTCTGATTGCTGCAGCTTCAGCCAGACGAAGAACTGAAATACCTGCTTTGTCAGCAGAGCCAGCCCGTTTTGTGGTGACAGGGGAAGGCCTTAGGCTTCTACCTAGAGTTAACCTTATGTCGAATAAGCAGTCTTTAAAATATCCTGGTCAGCCCATAGTTTTACCCGCTTTGTCTAGGTTTGACCATAATTCAAAGGCTTGGTGTCCAGTCCGTGCATTAACGTATTATAAACAACGTACACAGGAATGGCGGACGGACCCTAGTGCTTTATGGCTATCTTACATTGAACCCCATGGGAGAGCTTCTAAAGATACCATTTCTAGGTGGATTGTGGAATGCATCCATCATTGCCACAAAGCCGCCACGGGTAAACAAGTTGGCATGGCTAAGGCTCACAGTGTCCGTGGCGTAGTGACATCCACGGCTCTGTTTAATGGAGTGCCGTTGGATGACATTATGTCAGTAGCACAATAGCACTGTGAGTCTACTTTTACAAATCATTACCTACTTGACACGTCAAATCCACTTGCCTTATCGATTTTACATAAACGTTAAATCTGTATATAGATTTGTAAATATTGTTCATAAGGCGGTTGACTCACACTCAGTGCAATTTAGTGGGGGGAATCCCCGATTTTCCGTACTGTACCTATCATCGCCAGCGGTGATCAAAGGGGAATCTCGTCAAAATAGGTTAGTCCTATATTTGGTGATGGTTATTTTTTGTCAAGTTTTTATATTACTTACTAAAATGGTGATGGTTTTGTGTTCTTTGTGGTTCCATCTGAGAGTATACGAAATGGAGCTTTCGTCCGATGTCTTATAGTACGTTAGCACGAGTACATAGAGAGCATATAGGCCATTGAGGTCATCGGTCCCTCTTTAAATGAGGGGTGGGGAAGGGGAGCGGATATGAAACGGTCATTACTCTCAACATCGGTCGTGTTATCCGATGTCCAAATCATTTCCTGATTGTGTTTACATACTCAATTTCAGATGTTTGTTGTGCTCCAAAAGCAAAACGCTTGCTCTTCCAGGGATGGGCCGGTCTTCTGACCTTCGCCTCCCTCCCGCCGAATTCTCTTACGAATTCTGCCTATATCATAAAGTATCAGGGTGGTAAGTATACTCTTGGTGTGAAATAAACGAAATCACGGATTTCTTTTTTCACGAGAGAGTTGATACTTACCACCCTGATACGACCCCGGCCTCTCCGCCCCACAAAGGCTCGGCCTATGGGCGTTTTATGTTGCAATTAGGTCAGCCAATATTTTGGAATAGAATGAGTCAGCCTCGCGCATGTGCGAGTATGGACTGCACATCCGCTGGACTGTCAGTTGTGTAACCTGCCCATTGGGGGCGGTTTCTTTTTAATTCTGAGTATTATTGAGGCTAGGTCGATATTTAGGAAATATCATAAAGTATCAGGGTGGTAAGTATCAACTCTCTCGTGAAAAATGAAATCCGTGATTTCGTTTAGTTTCTTTTAAAATAGGTTTGTTTGTAGCAAGGCCGATATTTAAGAAATATCAATGAGTATCATGTAGGTAACTACTCACTCGTGAAAATGGAAACCCGTGGTTTCCTCTAGTTAGCACATATTGGTATGCTACAGCATGTCCCATGAAGCGAGTGTTACTGAAAGTAGAATGGCATATATGTTAATGGAGGAATCCAGTTTTAACTATGCCCCGCCCATCTCTAGCTAGGTTTAACACTCTCTTTGACCATGTTAGGATCAATCGAATCTCAATTTCCAGAAAACTATACAGGTAAGCTGTTGAATATTTTGAAACTAATTTGATTGGGTGCTGTTGTTGGCCATCAGCGCCCAGTCAAATTAGTTTCAAAATATTCAATAGCATGTTTATTAAATAGTAAAGACATACAATTCGTACAACCTGGCGGACTATTAAGCATCTAAGACGGACTAAATCGAGACATTCATGACATAATTGACTATGATGTCAGCCTACATGTCACGTAGTTGATTATGGCGTCATCTTATTGACTGGACTCCTTCATTGCTTCACAGAGTATAAAAGTATCATTGCTCATGAAATGCTGAATACACCTCTATCTTGGAAGAGTTAGTCGAGTAATTTTAAATAATCATTCATCTGTTCTCTTTTTTTAAAGAAAAATTACGTTTGTGGAGGGACACTACTAAATAATGAATGGGTTTTGACTGCTGCTCATTGTGTGGCTGGCGCTAAACTTACCGGGAGCAGAGTGATTCTGGGCACAGACTCCTGTTTGGGGCAGGGCGGGGTACACACACACATTCAAGATATTGTTATTCATCACGGGTACTCCTTTAACAAAAATAATTATGATAACGACATAGCACTAGTCAAATTATCTATCCCGGTCTCGTACTCGGAGACGGTATCACCAATATGTCTAGCAGATGAGGAATTCCTTCTCTCAAAACTCGTTGAACTTGATGGTCGGCACAGAGCCCGCGTTAGTGGAGAGATTAAACCCCCATTGGGCATAGTCTCGGGATGTGGATCTCTTAGTGACCAAGAAGGACCCCCCTCTTGGTTGAGGGAGGTACAGCTACCGCTCGCCAAGCAGCAAATATGTACAACTTTAATTGACAGAATTGTCACAGGTAATATGTTCTGTGCTGGATCAACACGGAATAACACCGGGGTCGCATGCAAGGGTGACAGCGGAGGCCCGTTTATTATGAAAACGGCCCCAGGACATTATGTTCTGGTAGGAATCGTTTCATGGGGCCATGGCTGTGATCACGTTAATAGGGTTGGATACTACGTCCGTGTCGGCAACTATAAGGATTGGATCTTAGCAATAATGGAAGCGAAATAGAGTGCGCATAGAAAGTTAATGCAGCCCAACATTTTCATCGCTTATTTTGGTTTAACTGTCTGCCAGGTGAATTTCTTCAGACTCTTTGTTCCATAGAGTTTAGCTCTGGACCTGCTGAATATGTTGAAAACAATTTGCCTGAAAGATTCTGTCAAATTGTTTTCAAAATATACACCAGATCCAGAGTTATTTCCCATTGAAATTATTGGCTGGTGGCTTGCATCAGCCAAACAGTTATGTGTGTCGTGTAGTAAGTACTATATCTACAGGAATAAATTGCTACGTTCTATCATTCACATGCTGGATTTAGCTTTAATTCATGAATCCATTTCATCACTCAATCATATGACGTCATAATAAACTACGCGATGTTTATGCTGACGTCATAATCACGACGTCGTCATGAATGATTCGATGAAGCCCATCTTTAACGATTAGTAGTCCAACCTGTTGTATGAATTATATGTTTTTGCTATTTAAGAAACATGCTTTTGATAGACAGCAACAGCACCCAGTCATATTAGTTTCAAAATATGCAACAGCTTACCAGTATAGTTTTCTGGAAATTCATAGTCAGGGAGTTCAGGGATCGATTGATCCCAACACGAGCGAGGAGTGGGAGGAGCTTAACTAGGGTTGGGCGGAGCATAGCTAAAACTGGAATGGTGAATTAACCTTCTCGCGGCTAACTTAACGCATTAAAGCCCATTCCGACCAAAACAAACTCTGCAATGGTCTTGAAGAATATGCATCTGCAGGCCAAGAGTATAACATTTTTGAAAATTTGCCACTGAAATGACTGGCTCGATAACTGAGCCAGCCATTGCAGCGGTAAATTTCCGAGAAAATACTATCCTCGTGGCCGCAAATGGATACTGACTAAGCACACAATTTAGACTCTTAATTATTAAGGCTTTAACCTCCAATCCGTTCAAAACAGCCTCTTCAAGCTATTGTTTTGTAAGTTCCAGAGGTACAAAAGGAGTATGGACATTTCGTGAGAAAAAATACTACATTTTCTTTTATGATCTTGACAATTCAAGGGTTAATTGATATACGTAGCGTGTTGAGCGCTTTTGGACGCTGTTCACACCAGAGTGGTTAAATAGGCTATATATTTAGTTTGTTGCCATACATGTGTATTATAGTTGAAAGATAGTCTAGGCTGAGTTTCTTTATACTGGATTTGCCCCTCTTTGACGTTAATCTTTTAAATATAATTTAATGGAGGCATCCAGTTCTAGTTATACCTCGCCCATTTTAGCTTTGCTCTGTTCACTTTGTACGCATGTTTGGAATCGATTTAAAATATTGAAACCGGAATTCCCAGAATCCCAGTTTACACGTAAACTGTTGATTATTTTTAAAACTAATTTGACTACGGTCTGTTGTTGCCTATTGTTTAGTTTGTTGACTGTGCCCAGAAAGCATGGATGTGATGGCCAATGCGTCAGTAAGCAGTATAGAGGTTTTAGATTCTGTATCGTCACGGTATTAGCCCAGCATTGGCCCAGTAAGATGCGTTATCTGGGATGAGTCTCTGTATCATAACAAAATGTCTAGCTACCTTGAACGTGATTGTGTCTCTATGCTTCTCCCAATTTAATAGAGCGAGCAATATCCATTTCTAGGTAAGAGTAACTTTGTAGCATACATTTTAACTAGTGACATAATTCATTATGACCTTATATTACTGAGTGAAAGATAGGATCTCTGCATTGTTTATCCAGATCGACTCCTAGGTATTTAACATAATATGGTTCCTTAATTCCCTGCTCGTCTATGTAAAGCTTTGGGAGAGCGTCTCAGTTTTTGTAGATCTTGTAAATAAGTAGACCTATAAATTTGTTTTGCTGACAGTTGTGAATAAGTTATTGATATTACTTTTCCATTTCGTTCTTTGCATTTTTGTATAGTGTCTACTAGCTGCGGTAAGGATTGCTATCTCCTGGAAGTAATTCTGTACTGGAATAGGTGGCATCGAGGCTGATGTTCCAGATACAGATACAAATAGGACTATTCTAGCCGTAGTTTACTCGAGAGCCCCATGACTAAGTGGCGCGTTCTATTATTTACGCGTTTATTTACGATGTCCGCGAAACTGACATAGACACGGAACTTAAGTACGTCGTCTACGTTAGACGGGGTAGGGTGGGTGGGGTGTGTATGGCGGTGGTGGTGGAGCAACTTACACACCTTTGTGAAACTCCACCCTCCCACCCCCCCACCCCAGCGGCCCAAGGATGGATGTGTCCGATCTGTGAATCAAGTATATGACGCCATAATCGATTACGTAATTACTTCACATGTAGGCTGACGTAACAATCACAATTGACAGAAATACTCCGTAACGATGCTGGAATAGTCCGTCAAGTGTACGAATTGTCTGTGATAGATGTACTATTTAATAAACATTCTGTTTAACATTTTGAAACTAAATTGACTGAGCAATGTTGCTGCCCGCTTACCTGTATAGATACCTTGATATTGGGATCCTGGGAATTCAGGGTTCATTCGATCACAACACGGGCAACGCGTAGCCGGTGCTTAGTTAGAAATAGGCTGGCATAGCTAGAAATGGGCGAAGCTTAGGTAGAAATAGGTGGGTCATAGTTAGAAATGGATCCCTCCATTTAACATTGACGTACACCACAGACGACTTTTTATTTCCTGAAATAGCCCCGTTAAGTTGCTTACATTGTGTCCTATCAGCCAAGTACGTGTGTATCTAATACAAAGTGCAGGTGTCTGGAAAGACTTCATACGAACGCGATTGGTCACAAACACCACGTATTTCTATGACTACGTTTTTAAAATCTATATTTAATATTATCAGTAACTGCCCATTTAGTCAGGTTAAGTTGCTTTAAAATTGTATACATTTGTTCTGTATGTTTGAGTTAAGAACATTGAGTGTTGCTAGTTGCATGTCAGTAAATCCTGTATATATGGTTTTGCGAGATTGATTGATTTTTTTGGGATCATTTAGGTCCAATAATGATAAAATATTCACTGAATTTGTCTACTGTACTGTTTTCGCTGTTATAATGGTATTATTATGGATAAACTATAATGTTTTTGAATTACAATTCTGTTTATTAAATAATCATTGAATTGATTCTCATGTTTGCTTTATGCTCGTTTTCGTCAAATTTGTAGACATTATTATTTATGCTGCTGTCTTACTAATTTAATTCAATTTGTTTATGTATTTTAATTGAGTATTATTTGTGTGGTCGGAGTTTTAATGACAGTTATATATAGCTTGTTTTTCTTGTAGTAGGCAACTATCATGTTTCTTCTTTATCAAACGATTTTAGCGGATTTTTTCCTTTCCATAAAGTATATCGTAAACTGTCTGAATTCACGTCTTCCACAAAAATGCCTGATCGAGGCTTAGCATTATTTTCAATGACAGAAGAATTGATTTTCAGTCATTCTCGTTGTCCTTTATATGAACGTCTTATTAAATGTAAAAAGTCATGAGTATGATTTTGCCTTGTCACAATAAACCGATGTTAAAGTCTTATAATAGGCAAACTGCTTTATTATCTCTTTGTATTATTTATCTTGTTTTATAACGTATGAAACCTGGTATACACATCTGAATGACTGGCTGGCATCATCCTTGTTGAGTGAACTGACTCAAAATGGATGAACCAGGTTTAGCTATGCACCGCCTATCTCTAGCTAAGCTCCACCAACGCTTTGCCAGTGTTGGGATCGATCGATCGATCGCTGTACTCCCTGTAGCTAAATTATCAGAAAACTATACAGTTAAGCTATTGAATATTTTGAAACTAATTTGACGGGGTGCTGTTTCTGCCTGCGCCCACTCACATTAGTTTCAAAATATTCAACAGAATGCACAGTAAAGACAAACAATTTGTGGAACTTGACAGACTATTAAGCGTTTGTGACGCACTTAATAACGTCATTCATGACGTAATTGATTATGACGTCAGGCTGCATGTGACTAGTTGATTATGACGTCATATGCTTGACCTACCTAGATTCATCTATTAAGTCATGAAGATGTGTTAGATATTTGGGTTTGAATCTAACAGACTGTCATGTCATTGGTCGAGAGATATCCATCACATTGAACCCTGAACAATTCGTTGGGCGGTGCTGACCATAGACCTTGAGCTATAGAATGCTCACACCCATACCTTCGGTATAGGACGAGTTGTCCCAAACATCGGTGACATGTTCATGTTCACATTGTATTCACTCAGGCCGTTAGTTCAGCTAAACACAAGTGCGCATGATCGGGTATTTAGACTGCATCGAGCCGGAAACCAGTCTACACCTGACGACTTAACGTCAAACTGTCATAAGCATCGTCAATAAAATGTGTCACTTCAACATTTGAATGTAATCATACCACAAGATGACAATGGTGAAGTAGAAGTTTTTCCGACTTAGCACATTTTCAGGATTCCTATACTAACACAATGAACCTTTCCATTTTAGCTAATCCCTGCCCACACCTCGCGGGTGCTGGGATCGATCGATCTCGGAACTCCCTGACTATCAATTTCCAGGAAACTATACAGCTAAGCTGTTGAATATTTTGAAACTAATTTGACTGGGTGCTAGCGTCCAATGGAATTAGTTTCAAAATATTCAACAGCATGTTTATTAAATCGTAGATACATACAATTCATACAACGTGTCGGAGTATTAACAGTTAAAGACGGGACATATAGAATCATTTATGACGTAATGATTATGACACCATCCTACACGTCACATGGTTGATTATGACGTCATATGACGTTATATGATGGATGGATACTCTAGAAAGATGAATTGTTAAGGAAAAGAGATTTTCGTGACGTTCCAATATTCTCTTATTAACGAGATCGGGCGAGAAAATACTGAACTGTGAAATTCTTCATTCTAGAGGGGCATGCGCAATCTAAAGTGTTTCAGATCTGTGGTGCTGGCAGAATGTATTACCTGGCATGGAGAGCAAGGTGACCACATTTTTTACTTTGGTAACCGCTCTGCTGTCAAACAATGGCATATACCAAAATGATCCTTGATCCATATAGCAGCATACCATCATACCATACCAGTGATGCTAGTTGCATGTCAGTAAATCGTGTATATATGGTTTTGCGAGATCGATTGAGTTCTTTGGGATCATTTCGGTCCAATAATGATAAAATAGTCACTGAATTTGTCTACTGTACTGTTTTCGCTGTTATAATGGTATTATTATGGATAAACTATAATGTTTTTGAATTACAATTTTGTTTATTAAATACTCATTGAATTAATTCTCATGTTTGTTTTATGCTCGTTTTCGTCAAATTTGTAGACATTATTATTTATGCTGCTGTCTTACTAATTTAATTCAATTTGTTTATGTATTTTAATTGTGTATTATTTGTGTAGTTGGAGTTTTAATGACAGTTATATATAGCTTGTTTTTCTTGTAGTAGGCAACTATCCTGTTTCTTCTTTATCAAACGATTTTAGCGGATTTTTTCTTTTCCATAAAGTACATCGTAAACTGTCTGAATTCACGTCTTCCACCAAAAATGCCTTATCGAGGTTTAGCATTATTTTCAATGAGAGTAGAATTGTTTTTCAGTCATTCTCGTTGTCCTTTATATGAACGTCTTATTAAATGTAAAAAGTCATGATTATGATTTTGCCTTGTCTCAATAAACCGATGTTAAAGTCTTATAATAGGCAAACTGCTTTATTATCTCTTTATATTATTTATCGTGTTTTATAACGTATGAAACCTGTTATACACATCTGAATGACTGGCTGGCATCATCCTTGTTGAGTGAACTGACTCAAAATGGATGAACCAGTTTTAGCTATGCACCGCCTATCTCTAGCTAAGCTCCACCAACGCTTTGCCAGTGTTGGGATCGATCGATCGATCGCTGTACTCCCTGAAGCTAAATTACCAGAAAACTATACAGTTAAGCTATTGAATATTTTGAAACTAATTTGACTGGGTGCTGTTTCTGCCTGCGCCCACTCACATTAGTTTCAAAATATTCAACAGAATGCATAGTAAAGACAAACAATTTGTGGAACTTGACAGACTATTAATCGTTTGTGACGCACTTAATAACGTCATTCATGACGTAATTGATTATGACGTCAGGCTACATGTGACTAGTTGATTATGACGTCATATGCTTGACCTACCTAGATTCATCTATTAAGTCATGAAGATGTGTTATATATTTGGGTTTGAATCTAACAGACTGTCATGTCATCGGTCGAGAGATATCCATCACATTGAACCCTGAACAATTCGTTGGGCGGTGCTGCCATAGACCTTGAGCTATAGAATGCTCAAACCGATACCTTCGGTATAGGACGAGTTGTCCCAAACATCGGTGACATGTTCATGTTCACATTGTATTCACTCAGGCCGTTAGTTCAGCTAAACACAAGTGCGCATGATCGGGTATTTAGACGCATCGAGCCGGAAACCAGTCTACAACTGATGACTTAACGTCAAACTGTCATAAGAATCGTCAATAAAATGTGTCACTTCAACATTTGAATGTAATCATACCACAAGATTACAATGGTGAAGTAGGAGTTTTTGCGACTTCAGCAAATTTCCAGGATTCCTATACTAACACAATGAACCTTTCCATTTTAGCTAATCCCTGCCCACACCTCGCGGGTGCTGGATTGATCGATCTCGGAACTCTCTGACTATCAATTTCCAGGAAACTATACAGCTAAGCTGTTGAATATTTTGAAACTAATTTGAATGGGTGCTAGCGTCCAATCGAATTAGTTTCAAAATATTCAACAGCATGTTTATTAAATCGTAGAGACATACAATTCATACAACGTGTCGGACTATTAACAGTTAAAGATGGGACATATAGAATCATTTATGACGTAATGATTATGACACCATCCTACACGTCACATGGTTGATTATGACATCATATGACGTTATATGATGAATGGATACTCTAGAAAGATGAATTGTTAAGGAAAAGAGATTTTCGTGACGTTCCAATATTCTCTTATTAACGAGATCGGGCGAGAAAATACTGACCTGTGAAATTCTTCATTCTAGAGGGGCATGCGCAATCTAAAGTGTTTCAGATCTGTGGTGCTGGCAGAATGTATTACCTGGCATGGAGAGCAAGGTGACCACATTTTTAAATTTGGTAACCGCTCTGCCGTCAAACAATGGCATATACCGAAATGATCCTTGATCCATATAGCAGCATACCATCATACCATACCAGTGATGCTAGTTGCATGTCAGTAAATCGTGTATATATGGTTTTGCGAGATCGATTGATTTCTTTGGGATCATTTCGGTCCAATAATGATAAAATAGTCACTGAATTTGTCTACTGTACTGTTTTCGCTGTTATAATGGTATTATTATGGATAAACTATAATGTTTTTGAATTACAATTTTGTTTATTAAATACTCATTGATTTAATTCTCATGTTTGTTTTATGCTCGTTTACGTCAAATTTGTAGACATTATTATTTATGCTGCTGTCTTACTAATTTAATTCAATTTGTTTATGTATTTTAATTGAGTATTATTTGTGTAGTTGGAGTTTTAATGACAGTTATATATAGCTTGTTTTTCTTGTAGTAGGCAACTATCCTGTTTCTTCTTTATCAAACGATTTTAGCGGATTTTTACTTTTCCATAAAGTACATCGTAAACTGTCTGAATTCACGTCTTCCACAAAAAATGCCTGATCGAGGTTTAGCATTATTTTCAATGACAGAAGAATTGTTTTTCAGTCATTCTCGTTGTCCTTTATATGAATGTCTTATTAAATGTAAAAAGTCATGATTATGATTTTGCGTTGTCAAAATAAACCGATGTTAAAGTCTTATAATAGGCAAACTGCTTTATTATCTCTTTATATTATTTATCGTGTTTTATAACGTATGAAACCTGATATGCACATCTGAATGACTGGCTGGCATCATCCTTGTTGAGTGAACTGACTCAAAATGGATGAACCAGTTTTAGCTATGCACCGCCTATCTCTAGCTAAGCTCCACCAACGCTTTGCCAGTGTTGGAATCGATCGATCGATCGCTGTACTCCGTGAAGCTAAATTACCAGTAAACTATACAGTTAAGCTATTGAATATTTTGAAACTAATTTGATTGGGTGCTGTTTCTGCCTGCGCCCACTCACATTAGTTTCAAAATATTCAACAGAATGCATAGTAAAGACAAACAATTTGTGGAACTTGACAGACTATTAAGCGTTTGTGACGCACTTAATAACGTCATTCATGACGTAATTGATTATGACGTCGGGATACATGTGACTAGTTGATTATGACGTCATATGCTTGACCTACCTAGATTCATCTATTAAGTCATGAAGATGTGTTAGATATTTGGGTTTGAATCTAACAGACTGTCATGTCATCGGTCGAGAGATATCCATCACATTGAACCCTGAACAATTCGTTGGGCGGTGCTGCCATAGACCTTGAGCTATAAAATGCTCACACCCATACCTTCGGCATAGGACGAGTTGTCCCAAACATCGGTGACATGTTCATGTTCACATTGTATTCACTCAGGCCGTTAGTTCAGCTAAACACAAGTGCGCATGATCGGGTATTTAGACTGCATCGAGCCGGAAACCAGTCTACACCTGACGACTTAACGTCAAACTGTCATAAGAATCGTCAATAAAATGTGTCACTTCAATATTTGAATGTAATCATACCACAAGATTACAATGGTGAAGTAGGAGTTTTTGCGACTTCAGCAAATTTTCAGGATTCCTATACTAACACAATGAACCTTTCCATTTTAGCTAATCCCTGCCCACACCTCGCGGGTGCTGGATCGATCGATCTCGGAACTCCCTGACTATCAATTTCCAGGAAACTATACAGCTAAGCTGTTGAATATTTTGAAACTAATTTGACTGGGTGCTAGCGTCCAATCGAATTAGTTTCAAAATATTCAACAGCATGTTTATTAAATCGTAGAGACATACAATTCATACAACGTGTCGGACTATTAACAGCTAAAGACGGGACATATAGAATCATTTATGACGTAATGATTATGACACCATTCTACACGTCACATGGTTAATTATGACGTCATATGACGTTATATGATGGATGGATACTCTAGAAAAATGAATTGTTAAGGAAAAGAGATTTTCGTGACGTTCCAGTATTCTATTATTAACGAGATGGGCGAGAAAATACTGAACTGTGAAATTCTTCATTCTAGAGGGGCATGCGCAATCTAAAGTGTTTCAGATCTGTGGTGCTGGCAGAATGTATTACCTGGCATGGAGAGCAAGGTGACCACATTTTTAAATTTGGGAACCACTCTGCTGGCAAACAATGGCATATACCAAAATGATCCTTGATCCATATAGCAGCATACCATCATACCATACCAGTGATGCTAGTTGCATGTCAGTAAATCGTGTATATATGGTTTTGCGAGATCGATTGAGTTCTTTGGGATCATTTCGGTCCAATAAGGATAAACTATTCACTGAATTTGTCTACTGTACTGTTTTCGCCGTTATAATGGTATTATTATGGATAAACTATAATGTTTTTGAATTACAATTTTGTTTATTAAATACTCATTGAATTAATTCTCATGTTTGCTTTATGCTCGTTATCGTCAAATTTGTAGACATTATTATTTATGCTGCTGTCTTACTAATTTAATTCAATTTGTTTATGTATTTTAATTGAGTATTATTTGTGTAGTTGGAGTTTTAATGACAGTTATATATAGCTTGTTTTTCTTGTAGTAGGCAACTATCCTGTTTCTTCTTTATCAAACGATTTTAGCGGTTTTTTCTTTTCCATAAAGTACATCGTAAACTGTCTGAATTCACGTCTTCCACAAAAAATGCCTGATCGAGGTTTAGCATTACTTTCAATGACAGTAGAATTGTTTTTCAGTCATTCTCGTTGTCCTTTATATGAACGTCTTATCAAATGTAAAAAGTCATGATTATGATTTTGCCTTGTCTCAATAAACCGATGTTAATGTCTTATAATAGGCAAACTGCTTTATCATCTCTTTGTATTATTTATCGTGTTTTATAAGGTATGAAACCTGTTATACACATCTGAATGACTGGCTGTCATCATCCTTGTTGAGTGAACTGACTCAAAATGGATGAACCAGTTTTAGCTAAGCTCCACCAACGCTTTGCCAGTTTTGGGATCGATCGATCGATCGCTGTACTCCCTGAAGCTAAATTACCAAAAAACTATACAGTTAAGCTATTGAATATTTTGAAACTAATTTGACTGGATGCTGTTTCTGCCTGCGCCCACTCAAATTAGTTTCAAAATATTCAACAGAATGCATAGTAAAGACAAACAATTTGTAGAACTTGACGGACTATTAAGCGTTTGTGACGCACTTAATAACGTCATTCATGACGTAATTGATTATTACGTCAGGCTACATGTGACTGGTTGATTATGTCGTCATATGATTGACCTACCTCGATTCATCTATTAACTCATGAAGATGTGTTAGGTATTTGGGTTTGAATCTAACAGACTATCATGTCACCAGTCGAGAGATATCCATCACATTGAAGCCTGAACAATTCGTTGGGCGGTGCTGACCATAGACCTTGAGCTATAGAACGCTCAAACCCATACCTTCGGTATAGGACGAGTTGTCCCAAACATCGGTGACATGTTCATGTTCACATTGTATTCACTCAGGCCGTTAGTTCAGCTAAACACAAGTGCGCATGATCGGGTATTTAGACGGCATCGAGCCGGAAATCAGTCTACACCTGACGACTTAACGTCAAACTGTCATAAGAATCGTCAATAAAATGTGTCACTTCAACATTTGAATGTAATCATACTACAAGATTACAATGGTGAAGTAGAAGTTTTTGGGACTTCAGCAAATTTTCAGGATTCCTATACTAACACAATGAATCTTTCCATTTTAGCTAATCCCCGCCCACACCTCGCGGGTGCTGGGATCGATCGATCTCTGAACTCCATGACTATCAATTTCCAGGAAACTATACAGGTAAGCTGTTGAATATTTTGAAACTAATTTGACTGGTTGCTATTGCTGCCTATGGCATTTGTTAACGTGTCGTATAAACTGAATTACAGAATATATAGTTATGTTCAAATTCAACATAGTGCAATACATTTGGCTTAGATTAATATAAAAATAAAACTATCATAAAGGAAATATACTCAATGTTACTGGATACTACATGAATAGATGCTGAATATTTTGGTGTTGATGTTTGCTACTATCATATGCAAATCCATAGATTATGTTTGATACTTGTGCATATTATTGTTTTAAATTGCCATGAAGCGATCGAGGGATTCCACTATCTATCAGCAAAGCACGGGAACAAGAAGCCGAACAACAACAGATGTCGAAACAGGCGGATATAAAAACACAGCACAGTGTCTAAACCACATACCGACTATGAAAGATGTGCACTGTACTATTATGTCAGACTCGAGACAAAACTGAACCTCTAGATAATATTACATCGATAGAAACTTATATCGACAATGCATGTCTGACAAGTTAACACAGTGAAATGTCTTGCCTGTGATATAAAATATGACACATGAGTAGAAAACAAAATACCACAGTGGCATTCCTGACCCAGGAGTCACAATGCATACACACTAGGAAAACTTGCAAAAGCTTGTGGCAAAAAAGGCAGGAGGATCGATATCACATAAACGATAAATCATATACACAATGCGAAGAGTCTACCTCTAGATTAAACAGTGAAATCAAAACATAATCTTATACATCAGAATTTGATTGCAGAGGCGTGTGTTATTTGGTGGAAAATTATCTGCTGGAAATTTACCATGTCGTTCATTGTATTTGAAGACTTTAGAAGAGTGGTTGCAACGAAATGGCAGATATGTATATATGGCAAGATTGAGCATACTGTAAATCAATTTGTAGCAAGGAATATAATTCCAAATTTAGGTACACTAGGTGGCATACAAGCAAACACAGACTGGCTGCAAACATCCATGCATTCCTTTGAGGACATCACCAATGATAAACCGGCAGTCATCTTTTAGATATTAGTTTATAGAATGGCTGATAATCTACAGGATTTCATGTCCTGTGAGCGGAAAGCAGAAAAGGTAAGCTTTCTGAAACTGACACGATGTTACCATTTCATATAAAAAAGGGTAACCATAGGTAGGGCCAGCAGTCTCTACCTATGTACTTACACGAACGGAAACATATACCAACAATTGTCTCTTTTGTTCATAATGTAATGATCGATGTGGCTTTCATACGGAGACAGACATATGTAATGACAATCCCATGGGGACGAGCTCTATAACGCAATCGCAAACATGTATAAAGATACACTTCTAACAGATATTCCACAAACAAGGAAGACATTCTACAATATTTGTGTGATAGATCCTTTACTGAGTTTATGGACTCGGATGTTCTGTTGTACCTGGCTGGTGGATTCAATGAAACGGTTAAAGTCACTAACATCGATGAGTACTCAGTCACTGGCCACATCTAATGTCTACACATCAGGTGGCGGATCACATGGAATCCAAAGGCTTTAAACTGCAAGGGAAGAATATGCCGATAGAATTTTGAAATGATAGTATGATACGTAGGTTATATGTATGGCAATCAACCACACATCATCCAGAAACGTACACACTAAACTAACTATATCTTGCAATTCGTGAAATATGAAGCAGTCCCGTCCTGAATTATATGACTTGATTCCATTTAATGGCATCACTGGCACCAACCCTTTCCATATGGAATTGGAAACGATTCATTATTTGCTCAGTGGAATAAGTCCACACGCCACAACATGATTTGGGGGCAGATTCTTGGATGAAGCGAATCATACAAGAACTGATTCTATTAACTCGCCATGTGTCAAAGCGCTCAAAATGCAACCTGTAGCAATTAACCATTGAATTGTCCAGATCATTTCCAAGAAAATTATAATTTTCGCATTTAAATTTCCTAGAAACGGACATTCCTTATGGCCACTACAGGTGCCGGGTTTTTTTGGTGGGCCAGACGATTCATGGATTAATAGACAAGAAAATCGGAAATGCAGTCTAGCTGGTGTCCATATGTAGGCAAATAGTGTCTTATTTTTGAAAACTTACCACGAATCCGAGCCAGTCATTCCAGTGGTAAATTAAAAAAAATAGGACACCTGGCCTACAAATGGACGTTTTTCAACACACATCATAGGCCTTTAGGCCAGGTTGATAATGAACCTTTCATTCCAGTGATAAGTTTTCAAAAATACTTTCTCTTGGCCTGCAGATGTATATTCTTCAAGACCATTGCAGAGTTCGTTTTGGCCGGACTGGCCTGTAATGCGTTAAGTTAACACACAAGAGGGTTAATCTACCGTTCCATTTTTAGCTGTGCCCCGCCCATCTCTAGCTCAGCTCCACCCACACCTCACCGTGTTGGGAGCTATACAGGTAGATTGTTGAATATTTTGAAACTAACTTGACTGGGTGCTGTTGCTGCCTATTTCAAAATATTCAACAGCATGTTTAAATAGCAAACAATTACAGAGACATTCAATTCATACAACGTGTCAGACTCTTTGAGATTTGATGACGGTCTATATGGCACCCTTTGTGACTTAATGACTGTGACGTCATCGTACACGCGCTGAGCTGATTATGGCGTCATACGAGGTCAGATGATGGATGGATGGATACTCTGGAAAGGTGAATTAAAAGGTTAACTTGACACATGAGCGGTTAAAGGCATTGTATGAAGCCAGCGCAGAACAACGTATTAGTATACCAGAATTGAGAGGTTAGCAGTTGCAGAATTTCAGAATTTCCAACTGAAAATGCTCCCGCCAACTCTATCAGTTTTTTGAGCAGCAATTAAAGCGTGCTCAATGGACCTTTCCAGTTTTAGCTATGCCCCGCCCATCTCTATTTAAGCTCCACCCACGCCGTGTTGGAATTGATAGATCGCCAAATGCCTTAAGTATCAATTTCCTGAAAACTATACAGGTAAGTTGTTGAATATTTTGTAACTAATTTGACTTGGTGGTGTTGCTGCCTATGACAACAATAGCGCCCAGTCAAATTAGTTTCAAAATACTCAACAAAATATTTTATTGTAAATATCAGTAACGAGACATGATAATAATAATAATAATAATAATAATAATAATAATTATTATTATTATTATTATTATTATTATTATTATTATTATTATAAACGCTCTCTCTCTCTCTCTCTCTCTCTCTCTCTCTCTCCCCACCCCATCCGGAGCAGTCCGGGGAGATAACTCGTGTTGCTTTAGACGCCAGCTCAGCACAGAACTTTCTCTCCATCCAAGCTCTCTGTCCGGCTGGCCAGCTGTAAGCCAATCAGGCGTGTGCAGCTAGCCACAGGGCATCTGGGCAGATGAGAGAAGCGAGTGCTAGAAGCAAGGAGGAAGGGAAGAGGGGACTGGTAAAGCAGAGATAGGCGGGAGATGACCGGTGTCAGGCTTTACAGCCACATTTGAATAAACCGCAAAATGTTATATATTTGTTTAAAAATGAGTTTATTATTTACTTATTACTTATATATTCTGCAAGACTTCTCGCAGACCTAAGCTAGTCCCCAACAATTTATTAAATAGTAAAGACATACAATTCGTACAACAACGCATAGCCCATCTTCAAATATGCGTTCGTGACGTACTTATTGACGTCAGTCATGACGTCATTCGTTATGCTGTCATTCTACACGTCGCGTGGTTGATTATGACGTCATAGGATGGGTTGATAAAGTGGAAAGGACTATAATGCGTCAACATACCACAACCACATCTACTATCCTTTACTGAGTATGGCTGCAAACGTCCCAACGACAAAACATTTCCTTTTGCGTCAGCATCAGATTTATGACCATCAAAGATGGGAACAACTTTCGCTTGTAAGTGTGCCAAAAGCTCCAAAATAACCCGTTCTTGTAAGGAAGGCATGGCTGTGTTACATGCAAGTATACAGGATCCATTGTGAAATGTAACTCTGCCGAATAATGAACAGTTAATGAATTCGACTGCAGTGATTAGATTTTTTTTCCGATTTTCGTTTCAATTTCCAAATATTTTTTTAAACACAAGAATGTGTTTTGAAGTCTTAGCAAACGTTATTATTAAGACAGTTGATATAACTTTGTTTTACATTGTGCAAGCAATCGGAGAAAGTCAACGTGTCTTGTGATTCTGGCCGTTATGTTGAATATTGGTGTTCCTAATAGAGTCGATGTACACTACATTGTCATTCGTGGGTACAGTGTGTGCAAGTGCAACAGCATACTTACGAAGCGTAGCCATGATAATGACGAGGTCTGATTGCAGGACACTTAACAAGTTGATGTTCTGGCGTTATTTGCGTGCCTGATGCTCGCTGGCACCTACGACTGCAAATTCTAGTGCCTTCTGAGCATAGTATACTGGCAAATGTAAAATAATAAAATGTTTGCTACATTCTTGGCAAAGATGCTTAATCCTGATGAATTTTATGGTAGCCATTTTGGATTTCAAAATGGGCCGACTGTGATTTATTATAAATCCTTGTATCTCAGCTTCTAAATGCAATAGAAACTTGATTCTAGATAAATAGAATCCATGATCTTTCGGTTGACTAGTGACCTAGACCGTCCACCTAAGTGTTAGTTATTTAATGATAATAGATGTGCCGGGTAACTTTACAAATCCAAGTCAAAGTAAAATCTCTTATTTGACGCTGTAAATTTCTATTTAGATTGTATATCATTCCATAGACTCGCGAGCGTGTCCCATGGCTGCCAACTCAGAGGGACTTGTCGCTGCCAAATTCTCTACATGGAATTCCCTGTGGTAGTACTCTTAATTGACAAAAGAGGGCGCTTCGAACGACTATCCTCGCGCCAAACAAATCAGGTTGAATGGCTCACATTGAATAACCGAAGCCCCGCTTTAAATAGCTCTGTAAATATATATTTAAAGTCCGATATCATGGCATTCTTACCAAGATGGATTTACATTCATGTATTTACTCGGAGACACACATTAATCCACGTTTTCTGTTGCAAATGTCTGGATAAGCGTGATTTTGAAATCCTAGCGAACGATACAGTACAGGTCCGAAATAACATAAAATCGTTCCAAAACAAAAACAGAAACATTTTAATTAGCACAAATTTGAAATCCCCGTTTGAATATTTTGAACATAATTGGATTAGACGACATTGCTACCTCAAGTAGAGGTGAGGCGATTTGTGCACTTCAAAGGAAATGCCGCAAATGTCGACACAAAGGATTTTCACGCGTAGTTACACAAAGTATTTTCACACCTTGGTATGGAAATCTTTTGTGTCGGCTTTCCATTGAAGCCCCGACACCCCGTCAGTTGTTCTGATTGGATGTTAGATGTAGAGTGCATCCATAAGCCCCTCCCCCTTGTTAAATCACGTGACTCCTGTCATCCAATCGGGTGAGTTTAAGAGTAATTAGTGTAATGATGATTGACAAGGGTTAATGCATTGCGTAAGGATGATTGACAGGGTACATGTCTGGACTCGTCTTTTCCGGACTCTGGGAACTCATTCAATCCCGAAGCCCCACCCTCGTTAAATCACGTGACTCCTAGCGTCCTATAGCTTAATGACGCTTGACAAAGGTTAATTCAAGTTCAAGTTCAAGATTATTTATTTTGATATAGAATATACATTTACAGTTTCACAACAGGTAGTCAACCAAAGGCAGAGCCTATGTGGCGGTGGACCCCTACATATAACATATAACATATAACAACAACAGTATAGGACATGAGAATACTGAATACATACGGTTAACATGTTATAGTCCTATATATACATATAGTTAACTGTCTCGCTGCCAAGCCTCTGCAGTCTACATTTTCCATGGAGCCTAACTCAGGGTATGCTGAGTACCTCTAAAACAATTTGCCCAAACGTTGTCGGTGGCTAAGCCACAAGCAACTTTCAGTCAAATTTTTCTAGAATACTCAGCCAATCCAGAGTCATTGCCAATTGGAGTTATTGTCCGCTTCCAGCAGTCCAACAGTTAATAGACGTATGACAATTTACATTTTTACAGGGAAAGACATGACAGAGGGATGTGTGCTTATCTTGCCTAAGTTAATAATTCTATATTACATATTCTTATTATCAATGACAAAGTATTTTTAGGCTGTGATGGTAGAGTTAGTTGTTTGGTAGTTACCATTATGACAGATATTCTTCTTATTATTAATATTATTATTATTATTATTATTTGTTCTGGTGACTGGGTGCAAGTATGAGAATAGCATGCCATGATGGTGTGTGTTTTCCAGAGTCTAGTAGGTTTCTATAATCTTCTTTTTGATATTCTGCTTAAAGTACTGTAGCTTTATGATGTCTGTGCGTGTGCTTGTGTCTGTATTATTCCATAACTGAATTGCTTTGTATGAGGGTTTTTGTTGTGCTGCTTTTGTTTGGTGGTGTGTTGAATGGAGGTTATCTCTTGTTCTTGTGTTGTGAGGATGCAATTGTGTATTGAGCATAAAAATGTTAGATAAGGATGAGGGTAAGTTGCCATTGTTGAAGTCTCTTAAGATTGTGTATAGTTGGAGCCCTCCTATGTCCTCAAGTTTTAAGACCTTTTCTGATTTAAAGATATCCTGGCCACCTGCTGTTTGTGAAAATAGTTTAATAGATTGCTTTTGCAGAGATTTTAGTTTTTTTAGTCTAGCTTGAGATGTATTAGTCCAGATAGCATTGCAGTAGGTGATGTGAGGAAGTATCATTGTGCAGTACAGGGTTTTAATAATATTAGGTGTTAGATAGGGTTTCAGTCTGCGAATGATGCCAATGCTTTTTGCTACCCTGGTAGTAATAATTTCAATATGCTTCTCCCATGTTAAATTTTTGTCCAGATATACTCCTAAAAACTTAGCATATTGTGCTTCTTGAATTATCTGGTTGTCGATATAGAGGTTTGGAAGAGCTATTTCTTTTAGTTTCTTAGATTTTGTGAATAGTATATAATTAGTTTTTGATACATTTAAGGACAATTTGTTTACTTTAAACCAGTCTATTAATTTTGCCATTTCATTATTGACATTTTTGTATAGAATTTATATATCCTTGTGGCTGCAGAAAGCATTTGTGTCATCTGCAAAAAGTATTAGTGAGAGATGTTTGCAGACTTTGGGTATGTCATTCATATATAGGAGAAACAGCAGGGGCCCAAGAACTGAACCTTGGGGAACACCACAAACTATATTTTTGTATTCAGAGATAGCCCCATTGAATTGTACACACTGTTCCCTGTTTGACAGGTAACTCTGTATCCAGTTCAATGCAGTACCTCTTATTCCATAGTATGCAAGCTTTTGCAGTAAAATTGTATGATCAATTGTATCGAAGGCTTTGGAAAGATCCAAGAATACACCTAGCGTATGTTCATTATTCTCAAGGGAGGTTGATAATTTTTCTATCATATCCACAATGGCAAGCATAGTAGAGTGTTTTTCTCTGAAACCATATTGAGATGGATATATGATTGAGTTTTTGTTTAGATATTTAGTAATTCTACTAAAATACAGCTTTTCTAAGAGTTTTGAGAAAAGTGGAAGTACCGAGACTGGCCGATAATTAGTAAAGTCAGATACATCTTTAGCTTTGTATATGGGTGTCACACGTGCAACCTTTAATCTTGATGGAAATACTCCCTGTGTAAGTGAGAGATTACAGATGTGGTCCAATGGTGTTAGTATTTCTGTTACACAGTGTTTACAAATTTTCCATTTGAAATTATCGATTCCAGCACTTTTAGCTGTGTTAATTTGCATTAGTATTTTGTAGATTTCGTGAGTATCTGTTGGATTTAGGAAAATAGAGTGTTGATAACTACCTGTTAGAAAGTCCGTTATATGTATGTTCGAGCTGGGTTGAATTTTTTGTGATAAATTAGGACCAATGTTAGTAAAATACTCATTAAATTTGTCTGCTATTTCTTTTTTGTCGTTAATGACTCTATTATTATAAATAAACCGTGATGCTTCAGTATTGGTTTTTTTCTTATTTAGTAATGATTTAATCAGTTTCCAAGTTTCCTTTATATTATCTTTTTGTTCATCAAATTTATTATGAAAATAATGTATTTTTGCTGTCCTAATTATCTGATTTAGCCTGTTTCTATATTTCTTGAATTGTGAGTCATTATACTTTGTCGGATATTTAATAAAATTCAGATATAACTTGTTTTTCTTGTGACAGGCAGCTATCACTCCTCTTGTAATCCATGGTTTAGTAGGATTTTGTTTAAATTTCTTAATATTTTTAAGTGGAAAGGCAGATTCATAGATGTTAGAGCATATAGTGTGGAAGGTGTTGTAGGCATCTTCACATGACTGGGATTCAATTACCTGGTTCCAGTTTATGTTAGCCATATTGTTTTTGAACATTTCTATATTTTCCTTTTTGAAGTCTCTACAAGTTACTGTTTCTTTTACAAATGATTTTCCTTTTTTGTTTTCTTTTTCTATATAGAAAATAGGTAAATGGTCTGAAATATCTACAACAAAGATACCTGTTTGATTCTTGCCACTTACAGCATTATTCGAGATGATGTTGTCAATAACAGTAGCCGAGCATTCTGTAATTCTTGTTGGTTTCGTTATAAATGGATAAAAGCCAGATATTTTTAATAAATTTAATAGGTCTTGAGTGTAGAAGCTATGTTGTTTTAACAAATCAATATTAAAGTCACCTAATATATAAGCGGATTTCTTTTCATTTTGTATGGTATTTAGAATTTTTTCGAATGATTTCATAAATTTGTCGTTGTCACTTCCAGGAGGTCTGTATGTGACACCGACAAGTTTATTTTTAGTTTTTTCATTGAGAATTTCAATAAAAATAGTTTCAATAAATTCTTCATTCATTGACAGGTCATCTCTCAAATCATACTGTAAACTGTCCTTTATGTAGATGCCTACACCACCACCTTTTTTAGTTGGCCTGTGTTTTTCAATGAATTTGTAATTTTGCATATTAATTAAGTCCAGTGGTGAGTCAGGTTTCAACCATGTCTCAGTAATTCCTATGACGCTAAATTCATGTGAGCTGGAATCCATAAAGTTATTAAATTTATCAAAATTTTTTAGCACCGATCTAATGTTAATATGAATCATTGAAAAGGTGATAGCATCGGTACTCTTGATAATATTATCATTAAATTCTTTCTGAAGTATATAGTCACAGAGTGGAAAATTCATACCTTCATTATCAATATCTGTTTCAGAGAAATTTGTGTATTCATTGCCCTGGTTAGAAGTATTTAGCTTGAATGGGTTTACAAGTATGTTTGCATTTATATATGTACTGTAGTCATATTTGGCACCTATGATATTAAGCAGAAATTCAGTATCGTTTTCATAGTGATTAAAAGGAAAATTAGTTTGGTTACATTGAAAACACCACCATGGCTCATCAGAACTCTGGAGTTCTTCATAATCTGTGATAGTTAGCCCTTGGGAGCATCTTAAATGCACCCAATCACCACAACAGTCACATAGAATTGCACGCTGATTAGATTTGACAGGTTTGTTGCAGGATAAGCACGGGAACCGGACAGGCATGGACAGCAAAAAATGGGGTGGCTAAAGGCTATTGCTGGCTACTGTGATGGAGAGATAGTGTTTATCTAATAAAATGAGATTATATAAAATGTTAATGGATTAGATGGACATAGTTATGATATTGTCTGACAGTAAGAGAAGATCTATTGTTGGAGTTTGATAGATCACAAGTAAAGCGAGGTGACATATATGGGTAGCGGTGAGCATTTATGTAACCATAAGTTATGGCAGTTAGGCCATGGACAGATATGAGCGAAGGTAAGGCCAGGTGACATGTATTTTCGGAGAGTGACGAGTATTCAGATCACAGGTTAGACAAGCCTATGGGCATTGGGATCGTAGCTACATTTATGGATACTCACGTAACAATCATTTAAGTCATTGAAGATAGAACATCTTAGCCCTTACATTGAGACGTTTCAAAGAAAGTAGAATCTTTGTGATATCGAACGTATACTGTTGTGTCTTTTGAAGTCAACCTGACTGGGAACCATTGCTGCCTAAGACAAAGTGGTGACATTGAGAATGAGATATATTGGGAGTTCACCTTGTTACTTCACCTACTTAGGTAATTGGTAGAACAGACAGATGTACATTTGGACTACATTTAGCACATACAATATAACAGTATGTACAACACCACTTACCAAAACAGACAGACAACAGATAACACATAGTGGTTTGTGTACTATATATTACCGTGTTGAGGATTTGCTTGGTGTCACAGTTTGCCAACTATTCTATGTGGATTCAAGTGATATCATCAGCTGTAGAATAATAATATGAAAGATTAGAACATTACATACATTTAACCATTTCACGGCAGGCCAGCCTCTGCAGTGGCCTTGAGGAACTTCCATTCTTTCCAGACCAAGAGAATGCCATTTTTGAAATTTTAACACTAGAATGACTGACTCGATAGCGGAGCCCTTCATTCAAGTGGTACACCCTGGGGAAAATAATCTCTTGGCTTGCAAAGGGCATTCAGGATATTTTTATTTTCTTGACCAGATTAGCCATTACAGGGTTAAACAAATACATATGCATCCATACATACCATTTATACACACTTGGAAACACATAGTCATGATATTGTCTAGCAGTAAGAGAAGATCTATTGTTGGAGTTTGCTAGATCACAAGTAAAGCGAGGCGACATATATGGGTAGCGGTGAGCATTTATACAACCATACATTATGTCAGTTACGTCATGGGCAGATATGAGCGAAGGTAAGGCCAGGTGACATGTATCTTCGGAGTTTGACAAGTATTCAAATCACGAGTTAGACAAGCATATAGGCATTGGGAATGTAAGTTCATTTATGGATATTCAGGTAACAATCATTTGGGTCATTGAAGCTAGAACAGCTTAACCATTTCATTGAGAAGTTTCAGAAAAAGTAAAATCTTTGTGTTATCGGGCGTATACTGTTGTGTCTTTTGAGATCATCCTGACTGGGAACCATTGCTGCCTAAGACTGCAACGGTTTCCAGACAGATTTAACTGATAATATTCAGCAGTTTTCCGAAGTGGTGACGTTGAAACTGAGATATATGGGTAGTTCATTGGTGAAAGTGTTGGGTAATGGTTTCAGGCATTTAAACATTGTTGTTAATTCACATACTTAGGTAATCGGTAGGACAGACAAATATACATTTGGACTACATTTAGCACATACAGTATGTACAACACCACTTACCAAAGCAGACAGACAACAGATAACACATAGTGGTTTGTGTACTATATATTACCGTGTTGAAGATTTGCCTGGTGTCACAATTTGCAAACTATTCTGTGTGGCTTCAAGTGTTATCATCATCTGTAAAATAATAATATGAAAAATTAGATTATATACATTTAACCCTTTCGCGGCAGGCCAGCCTCTGCTGTGGCCTTGAGGAACTTCCATTTTTTCCAGACCACGAGAATGCCATTTTTTTAAATTTTAACACTGGAATGACTGACTCGATAGCGGAGCCCTTCATTCAAGTGGTAAACCCTGGAAAAAATAATCTTCTCTTGGCTTGCAAAGGGCATTCAGGATATTTTGATTTTGTTGACCAGATTACAGGGTTAAATAGATATATGTGCGTCTATACATACTCTTTATACATATTTGGAAACACATAGTCTTGATACTGTCCAACAGTAAGAGAAAATTTGTTGTATATTATTTACATTTAATCCTTACACGGCAGGCCGGCTTCTTCGGTAGCCTTGGGGAACCTACATTTTTCCCAGACCAAGAGAGTAGCATCTTTGAGATTTTAACACTGGAATGACTGGCTCAGTAGTCGAGCCTTTCATTCCAGTGGTAAACCCTGAAAAATAATCTTATCTTGGCTTGCCAAGGGCATTTAGGATATTTTGATTTTATTGACCAGATTAGGGTTAAATAGATATATGTGCATCTATACATACTATTTATACACATTTGAAAACACATAGTCTTGATATTGTCCAACAGTAAGAGAAAAACTATTGTTGGAGTTTGATAGATCACAAGTAAAGCGAGGCGACATATATAGGTAGAGGTGAGCATTTACATAACCATATGACGAGTATTCAGATCATGGGTTAGACAAGCGTATCTATAGGGATTGGGATCGTAATTACATTTATGGATATTCAGGCAACAATCATTTAAGTCACTGAAGCTAGAACAGCTTAACCCCTTCCTTGAGAAGTTCCAGAAAAAGTCGAATCTTTGTGATATCGAACGTATACTGTTGTCTTTTGAAATCAACCTGACTGGGAATCATTGCTTCCTTAAGACAGCAATGGCTTCCAGACAAATTTAAACGTTGAAATTGAGATATATATGGGGAGTTCATCGTTGAAAGTGTTGGGTATCGGTTTCAGGCATATAAACATTATTATTACTCCCTGTACTTAGGTAATCGGGAGGACAGACAATTAGACATTTGGACTACTTTTAGCACATACAATTTGATAGTATGTACAGCACCACTCACCAAAGCAGACAGACAACAGATAACACATAGTGGTTTGTGTACTATATATTACCGTGTTGACGATTTGCCTGGTGTCACAATTTTGCCAACTGTTCTAGATGGGTTCAGGTGCTTTCATCCTCTGTAAAATAATAATATGAAAGATTAGAGTGTTATATACATATAATTTCACGGCAAGACAACCTATGCAGTGGCCTTGAAGAACTTCCATTTCTTTTTTTTTTTCTCCAGACCAAGAGAATGACATTTTTGAAGTTTTAACAATGGAATGACTGGCTCGATAGGCTGAGCCCTTCATTCCAGTGGTAAACCGTGAAAAATAGTCTGTTGGCCTACAAATGGGCATTCAGAATATTTTGTTTTTTCTTGAGCAGATTAGCCGTTATATGGTCAAATAAATGTGCATCTGTGCATACTATTTATACACATTTGGAAATACATAGTCATGATATTATGTAACATTAAGAAAGAATTCAAAAAGCTAGAGTTTGGATAGATCATTTGGTGACATGATTGGTATTTTTCTACCAGATCTGAGTAGGCATGTCACTCTTCCATCGATTGTCCAAGCATTTTCAACAGATTGATGTCGTTGAACATCCTTAAGTAGTTGGAACCTTGCTGGTGTCAGGCTTTCTGTTAACGTGATTCCAGTGTTCTTTAGAAACTTTTTACGGGTGAAGATTTCATTTTTCTTGTTGTATGTAGTGAGCCTAAAGATAATTGGTCGGTGGCGTGCGGTTGTAGCCTGTGTGAGACTTTTTCTTCCGAGTCTGTGACTTCTGAGGGTAATTAAGCGCTGATCTCTTATATAGAGTACAACGCCCAATGGTTAAATAAATAATCGATTATGATGCCTGGAAGATAATCAATTTAATCGGATAATCGAGTATTTAATCTTGGAACTTTGGAAGTAGAGAATACGTAGTGAGCGAGTGAGGGAGAGAGGGGTGGTGAGGGAGGGAGGCGGAGGAAGGTAGGGACGCAGAGAGTGAGAGAGAGAGAGAGAAAGAGAGAGAGAGAGAGAGCGAGCGAGCGAGAGAGAGAGAGAGAGAGAGAGAGTATAGCTTTCCTAAAATTAATAATAATAATAATAATAATAATAAATAAATAAATAAATGTGCCAGATTTTCTATAAAAATAGCAGAATACACAATTGTTAAATTGGTTTCTAGTTAGGTTTAGATTGCCTCAGCTAAGTAGGCCTATGAAAAGACCGCAAGACGCTCAATAGGACAGGCTGTATCAGCCAGTCCTCTGATTGGCTGAACACGAGGAACAGCCCCACCCATTATAATGAAGTCAATTTGGAATCCATTGTTCCCCTATTCCCATTGGATAATGCTCTTAAAAAACGGGCGCGTATGCACAGATTTTCAAGCCAGTAAAAGGCGCCAATTTAATTTTAACATTACAGAGATTAACTTTTAATTATATAGATCTAGCCCGTAGCACCTATCTACGATGTTTCCCTATTTATCCAGCATTGGAAAAGCTGAATATTTTGAAAATCATTTGACGGCGCGTGGAGCAACAGCTTTAAGTCAAATTAGTTACAAGACAATCCGCAGAATTTGTGAAAATTCGCATCGAAATTTTTTGACTTTACTATGAAAAACGGTAATTTATTTTTTTTCATTTTTCGCAAAATGGCCACCAAGACTTCAGCATACAGCCTTCAGAGGGGGATATTAAACAGTAGCATGGGGACGGGCGGGATGGAACGTCAGGAATAGATGTTTGTAGAGCTATATTGCTAGAGCAATCAAACCACCGATGCATTAGCTGTATTACAAGACTAAACACTATTTTTCGATTATTTTATTTTACACTCGATTATATAATTGCCAGGAAAAATAATCAACTATCGATGAAATATCAATTAACCGAACAGGCCTAGAAGCCTTGCCACACCCCACACCCCCACACACACCCTCGTTAAATTACATGCTTCAAGGCATTACGTCATGAATGATATTCCGTTATAATCGCTTAATAGGCTGTCAAGTTGTACGAATTGTATGTCTTTAATAATAAATAATAATAAAAATTATGTTGAATATTTAGAAATTAATTAACTCGCCGTTGCTGCTGCCATAAAGCAGTAACATCGTCCAGTCAAATTAGTTTCCAAATATTCAACAGCTTACCCGTATAGTTTTGTGGAAATTGCTAGTCAGGGAGTTCAGAGATCGATCGATCCCATCATGCTCGAGGTATGGGTGGAGCATAGCTAGAGATGGGCAGGGCATAGCTAAAAGTGGAAATGTTCAGGTATATTCCAAACATTAACAGCTTTCCTGTTTGTGAATATTGGCACTAGCACAGGGTGACCACAAGGAAATCATGGTGGTATGTCAAGCACACAGATAAGGTTGGCTTGTCCTACCATTCGAGCAAGCTGTTGCCACAGTACAAACTTAACCTGTAATTGCTATCTAATGTTATATCCATGTAGATCAACTAAAAATTCTAACCGTCATAGGTGGGGTAGGCCTTCCAGTCATCTATGAACATTATATATGTAAAATTTGTATATAGTAGGTGTGCATACATCTCCTCAAGCACAAAGATAAGGTGGTCTTGTCCCAGAAGTCTAGTAGCATTATCAGTAACGGGCATCTCCTCAAGGTGTATCCTACCAGTCTAATAGAAGTAGTAATCTACATGTACATTGTCAGCTGAAATTTGGTGTATTTATACCGGCCTAATGCCTGTAACCACTACCTTCTCACATATATGTAGGTTAACTAAAAAATTCTAACGGTCACAAGGTGGGCTAGACATACTGGTCATCCATGCACTGCACATTACATATGTAAAATGTGTACATACATGTAGTATGCGTGCATGTGTCTCCTCAAGCATTGGGACAAGGAGGGCGTGTCCTACCAGTCTAGTAGTAGTATAGAAGTAGTAAGCATCTTCTCAAGCTCATATATAAGGTGGGCGTGTCCTACCAGTATAGTAGCGGTAGTAAGCTACATGTACGATGCCAACTGAAATTTGGCGCATTTATTACATCCCAACTGTCAGCTAGGTGTGTTAGGCCTACCGGTCTGTCAAATGATGTAAATGTGTACATTGTAAATTGTACATATGTCAATAAAGTATACACCCTATCTATTGCACAAAACAGAAAAAGCAATAAATTATGCACGCTATCTCTCGCACAAAACAGAAAAAGCAATAAATTATGCACCCTATCTATCGCACAAAACAGAACAAAACAGAAAAAGCAATAAATTATGCACCCTATCTATCGCACAAAACAGAAAAAGCAATAAATTATGCACCCTATCTATCGCACAAAACAGAACAAAACAGAAAAAGCAATAAATTATGCACCCTATCTCTCGCACAAAACAGAAAAAGCAATAAATTATGCACCCTATCTATCGCACAAAACAGAACAAAACAGAAAAAGCAATAAATTATGCACCCTATCTATCGCACAAAACAGAAAAAGCAATAAATTATGCACCCTATCTATCGCACAAAACAGAAAAAGCAATGAATTATGCACCCTATCTATCGCACAAAACAGAAAAAGCAATAAATTATGCACCCTATCTATCGCACAAAACAGAAAAAGCAATAAATTATGCACCCTATCTATCGCACAAAACAGAAAAAGCAATAAATTATGCACACTATCTATCGCACAAAACAGAAAAAGCAATAAATTATGCACCCTATCTATCGCACAAAACAGAACAAAACAGAAAAAGCAATAAATTATGCACCCTATCTCTCGCACAAAACAGAAAAAGCAATAAATTATGCACCCTATCTATCGCACAAAACAGAACAAAACAGAAAAAGCAATAAATTATGCACCCTATCTATCGCACAAAACAGAAAAAGCAATAAATTATGCACCCTATCTATCGCACAAAACAGAACAAAACAGAAAAAGCAATAAATTATGCACCCTATCTATCGCACAAAACAGAAAAAGCAATAGATTATGCACCCTATCTATCGCACAAAACAGAACAAAACAGAAAAAGCAATAAATTATGCACCCTATCTATCGCACAAAACAGAAAAAGCAATAAATTATGCACCCTATCTATCGCACAAAACAGAACAAAACAGAAAAAGCAATAAATTATGCACCCTATCTCTCGCACAAAACAGAAAAAGCAATAAATTATGCACCCTATCTATCGCACAAAACAGAACAAAACAGAAAAAGCAATAAATTATGCACCCTATCTATCGCACAAAACAGAAAAAGCAATAAATTATGCACCCTATCTATCGCACAAAACAGAACAAAACAGAAAAAGCAATAAATTATGCACCCTATCTCTCGCACAAAACAGAAAAAGCAATAAATTATGCACCCTATCTATCGCACAAAACAGAAAAAGCAATAAATTATGCACCCTATCTATCGCACAAAACAGAAAAAGCAATAAATTATGCACCCTATCTATCGCACAAAACAGAAAAAGCAATAAATTATGCACCCTATCTATCGCACAAAACAGAACAAAACAGAAAAAGCAATAAATTATGCACCCTATCTATCGCACAAAACAGAAAAAGCAATAAATTATGCACCCTATCTATCGCACAAAACAGAACAAAACAGAAAAAGCAATAAATTATGCACCCTATCTATCGCACAAAACAGAAAAAGCAATAAATTATGCACCCTATCTATCGCACAAAACAGAACAAAACAGAAAAAGCAATAAATTATGCACCCTATCTATCGCACAAAACAGAAAAAGCAATAAATTATGCACCCTATCTATCGCACAAAACAGAACAAAACAGAAAAAGCAATAAATTATGCACCCTATCTCTCGCACAAAACAGAAAAAGCAATAAATTATGCACCCTATCTATCGCACAAAACAGAAAAAGCAATAAATTATGCACCCTATCTCTCGCACAAAACAGAAAAAGCAATAAATTATGCACCCTATCTATCGCACAAAACAGAAAAAGCAATAAATTATGCACCCTATCTATCGCACAAAACAGAAAAAGCAATAAATTATGCACCCTATCTATCGCACAAAACAGAAAAAGCAATAAATTATGCACCCTATCTATCGCACAAAACAGAAAAAGCAATAAATTATGCACCCTATCTATCGCACAAAACAGAAAAAGCAATAAATTATGCACCCTATCTATCGCACAAAACAGAAAAAGCAATAAATTATGCACCCTATCTATCGCACAAAACAGAAAAAGCAATAAATTATGCACCCTATCTATCGCACAAAACAGAACAAAACAGAAAAAGCAATAAATTATGCACCCTATCTATCGCACAAAACAGAAAAAGCAATAAATTATGCACCCTATCTATCGCACAAAACAGAACAAAACAGAAAAAGCAATAAATTATGCACCCTATCTATCGCACAAAACAGAAAAAGCAATAAATTATGCACCCTATCTATCGCACAAAACAGAACAAAACAGAAAAAGCAATAAATTATGCACCCTATCTATCGCACAAAACAGAAAAAGCAATAAATTATGCACCCTATCTATCGCACAAAACAGAAAAAGCAATAAATTATGCACCCTATCTCTCGCACAAAACAGAAAAAGCAATAAATTATGCACCCTATCTATCGCACAAAACAGAAAAAGCAATAAATTATGCACCCTATCTATCGCACAAAACAGAAAAAGCAATAAATTATGCACCCTATCTCTCGCACAAAACAGAAAAAGCAATAAATTATGCACCCTATCTATCGCACAAAACAGAAAAAGCAATAAATTATGCACCCTATCTATCGCACAAAACAGAAAAAGCAATAAATTATGCACCCTATCTATCGCACAAAACAGAAAAAGCAATAAATTATGCACCCTATCTATCGCACAAAACAGAAAAAGCAATAAATTATGCACCCTATCTATCGCACAAAACAGAAAAAGCAATAAATTATGCACCCTATCTATCGCACAAAACAGAAAAAGCAATAAATTATGGACCCTATCTATCGCACAAAACAAAAAAAGCAATAATTTATGCACCCTATCTATCGCACAAAACAGAAAAAGCAATAAATTATGCACCCTATCTATCGCACAAAACAGAAAAAGCAATAAATTATGCACCCTATCTATCGCACAAAACAGAAAAAGCAATAAATTATGCACCCTATCTATCGCACAAAACAGAAAAAGCAATAAATTATGCACCCTATCTATCGCACAAAACAGAAAAAGCAATAAATTATGCACCCTATCTATCGCACAAAACAGAAAAAGCAATAAATTATGCACCCTATCTATCGCACAAAACAGAAAAAGCAATAAATTATGCACCCTATCTATCGCACAAAACAGAAAAAGCAATAAATTATGCACCCTATCTATCGCACAAAACAGAAAAAGCAATAAATTATGCACCCTATCTATCGCACAAAACAGAAAAAGCAATAAATTATGCACCCTATCTATCGCATAATACTTGCTGTACGCTCCAACACCACACTTGGTCGCATGTATAAATGTGTGGCCACAAATCCGTGCATCTGCAAGGTCGAACGTGTGGATACAGATTTGTATGTACATGCGACCACAACACTCGGCCGCATGTATAAATGTGCGGGTGCAGGTGTGAACGCATGAGCAGCCACAAACGCATGCGACCGAATGTGCGAATATATGTTTGTATGTATGCGTGATCACCACACTTGGCATGTATAAATGTACAAATCCAGGCAGCCACACATGCAGCCACACGTGCGGTTACATAGCAACAGCTTGAAGCAACCGTTGATGTTCAATTTGAAAATAATATTGCCAGAGCTTGTTGATGCAAAAGACGGCAACTGTTTTCAAAAGCACAGATTTGAAAATGTTTTTCATCAGCTAGATCTCTATATCTGACTATTATACCTGGCGCAAATTTCATTGTAACTTAGCGTTATTTCCTAGACTTCGCAAGTGTTCAAAACTGTCTTAGGATCTAATCCTTTGATTTCATTAAAAAAATTTAACTTTATCATGTTTTCTCTAAAAATGGGGTTTTATGCGGTGGGCGGTGGTGCGGGGATTGTTAACGCATAGAGAAACACACTTTAGACAACTCATTTATCAATTTTAATAACTGTAATACAGGTGAAATTTAAGATTGAGGAAAGAAAAAACGATTTCAATAGTTCTAGGTTATAATTATATCTATAAATTAAGATATTATTCGCGCAGTTTATAAACAGTGCTTAGTACATCATTTAGCTAATCAGTCTTACAGGCATTGTATCATTCATAGACATTCCAATATAATTTGGGTCGGTAGACAATGCACGAATGATGTTCTAATGCGCTTAAGGTTCTCATCTATTCTTAAAAGATACATATGCTAGCTAAATTTAGGACTATTTGTTACTTTATGGACACTTTAACTAACTTGGATTGTAGCCGCCATTTTAGATAGATATTTGCGGGCGCCATTATTTCAGACTCTATTGTCTTCGCCGGTGAGCAATTGTTCGTATAAAACCATTCTCGTAACGCTAATGCTAGTCATTCTTCTGCTGACTTTCAAGGTGAGAGCATAGATGTGCATAGCATAGTTCAATACAAGTTGTGTATATTTCCTATGGTGCAAGTGACAATAAATATATTTATAACAAGTTTGCTGAAAACTGCTACTGCATATAGCAGCAACAACTTTCCGTCAAATTGTTGTCAATATAATCAGCTGATAATACAATTGTCACTAGATAGAGATTTGATAACAAAGTGTCTGGAAATCGTTGCCACAACACCTTTCAATCAAATTGTTCTCAAAATAATCAGCAGTGTAGTCAGTGTTGCACGACTTGCTGAAGATATTTCGCGCAAATTTATTGACAATCAATTCTTAGCCCGTCAGATATTAACTTTGAGTTAGCGTTTGCGCAGCTGTTTAGAGTTCTGTCTATTTCAAACTAAGTGTCTTCATCAACCGTTAACTTTAAGCTGACCCTAGAGCCGGAGAGTAGAGGCACGTTACTGCATAACCCTAGTTGTCTCTGCCCATTATCTGAATCACACAAATCAGCCAGTAATCTAATACTTAATAGCTGATCTCTGGAATCTTTGGAGATCATAGCTTCAACCATTGTGACTTTTATCTATATATCGACGATCAGCTGGAGAACTTTGTTAGTATTACATGGTCTGACCGATACACATTACAATTGATTGGGGAAATTGCTTGAGTATAAAAAAATGCTTACACGAGTGTAGGGTTCATTATAGCAGCGATAATTTCATGCAAATTCTCTTTCAAGATTCTCAACCAGTCACTGGGAATGTAATGCTTCTGAACGATGGTTTCATTTCAGTTTGACCTAGCGAAGTAAAGTACCACGTTAGCATGACATACAGAGATTTAGTGCTGATAGTAACTTTTAATTGAGGCTATAATTCATATAGGTAATTAATCTGCTCTACTCCATCGGAACACCTAGCCCTAAGCACAGTTTCTTCAATTGCTGGAACCAGGGCTGCAAACTTTCTAAACGCATTGCCTTACATAAACAACCCGCGCTTGGTGAGGTAAATGCTATGAAAACTAAACTCATGTATGTCTACTACAAATTCGTTATTACGTTTGATGACATGACCATACACATTGTTATCGAGTGCGACGGCCACTTCACGCCCCATAAAATATTGCAGAATTCATAATTATAATGAAAGTTGAACAAACTGGTTTAACAAAATCAAGAAGTTAAACCTTAGCAGAACAGATTTTTTAACTCTTATATACTTTGCCACCCGATTATAACGTGTCAACAGTCATTACATGATAGGGTGCTAGGAGACACGTGATTTAACGAAGGGGCGGGGCTTCACAATTGAATGAGTTCCTAGAGTTCAGAAAAGACGAGTCCAGACATGTACCCTGTCAATCATCCTTACGCAATACATTAACCATTGCACGTTGCTCGAAGAGATCGGCGCTTAATTACCTTCATTAACCTTTGTCAAGCGCCATTACGCTATATGATGCGTGATAATGAGGGGTAGGGCTTCTGGAATGAATGAGTTCCCAGCGTCCGGAAAAGAGGAGTTCAGACATTACCCTGTCAATCATCCTTATGCAAGGCATTAACCCTTGTTAATCATCATTACACTAATTACCATTAAGCTCACCTGATTGGATGACAGGAGTCACGTGATTTAACAAGGGGAAAGGGCTTATAGACACACTCTACATCTAACATTCAATCAGAACCGTAGGAGAGTTGGTGCTTCATAGGAAAGACGACACAAAAGATTTTCACATCTAGGTGTGAAAATTCTTTTTGTAACTAGGTGTCAAAATCATTTGTGTCTGCATTTGTGGGTATGCATTGTTGACTATGTATTTGCTTGATGCGTCATACAGTATTAGATATAAGTATTAGCATTGCCAATATGGTTCGTTGATAAAATTGTAACCTACGCATATGGTGGTTATTCCTAAAAAGAAGAAAAAAATTAAGTCATTATCCAGGAAAGCCCTTTGAAGGCTGACTAATCAGCTGTCAGATGTCTGTGAACGTCATAAGTCCCTTATTTCTGGAACGCAGAGGGGCGTGCCTGTGAGTCTAATCATTCAATCAATTTTGAAGGAAACATTACTAATCTATAGTGAAACATTTAATTGCAATATTTCTTGAAGAAGTATAACTTCTAAAGGAGAATCTATGTGATTGATATCGCATACCAAATATTTAAACATCAAACATAAGCTTTTTTATGTTATTTGCATAAATTATTTCTTGGGGTAGCAAACATCTACATTAACAATAATATTAAATTCTAATTATTTTTCAGGTAAATAATGACAGACTTTGAGGAAGAATCACCAAATAAAAGGAGACATTCAGCTGAAAAGTCCTTAGATTTCAAACTCCTGTATTATCTGTCAGGGTGAACATTTGGGATCACTAAAGGCAACAAGAATGTTTTAGAACTTCTCATCAACCCAGAGTTAGAATCATATCACAAATTTCTAGACGACATCAAATAAAGAGCTGAATATAGAAATCCGATTTACGTTTCTTTGAATCAGAAATTGTTGGAGCTGTCAGCTGCTGTGCTACTGAAAGAGAAAGTTGTACTGCACAAGTCATGTTATGCGCAAGTAACTCAGAAGCAGCACAATGATCGAGATCAAACAAGATATGAAAACGCTGTATCAACAAAGAATTCTTATGTATTTGCATGCAGAAATATAAAGGGTCATCTCAGCAAAAATTCTACGTTTAACTTCACCAACATATATAGTGGCACGCTCTTATTATAAGAGGGGCATGTGTTTCTTCTGTCGAGATGTTAAACATCAATCAAAGATATAGTTGACACGAGTCAGAATGAAGTTTGGAAGCTGAATCTTGGTGACATTAGTGCAGAGGGAGATTTTCTTGCAAGAGACAGTATGTATCACAATAGCTCTAAAACTATTAACCTGAGTCGTAATGTTCAAGCACCAAGAATAAGTATCATGAACAATCCAACTCAAGTTAATGACTTTAAGATTCTACCTAGAACTGCGTGATATACTGATCTCACACCGTTGACCTGTTCAATATGGTGATGGTTTTCAAACTGCCGTAATCATGCTCAAACCGAAAAACCCGAGTTTAATTAAATTTTATGTTTATCCATTGCTGACTAATCTTTTTTCAATTACAAATTTTGCTGCGAAGTCAGCCTCTGTAGCGGTCTTAAGAACCGTCAAGTTTCAGACCTAAAGAAGTCTATTTGTAACATTTTACCACTGCAATGACTGGCTCGATAACGAAACTAGACACTCATGATAAATCTTCAAAAATAATCTCCCTTTGTGTACAAATTCCATGAGAGAATTATAAATATGTGGATTAAACGGGTAAAACGAAGACCCATTTGAGCATACACAAGTCTACATTTCCGTTATTTTCTATTCCCACTAAATTGCTTATGATGAATTGCACTCTGTCTGTAGACTTTACAATATTTTGAAACTAATATGACTGCAAGATGCCGCTTTTGTTTGTAGCACCAAATCTCAGTCAAATTACTTTCGAAATATTTAACATACACGATAATATTTATAAAATTGTAAATGATTGACTTTCTATTGGTCTTTCATATTCAGTGTTAACATAATCTAATTGGTTACAAAATGATTTCTCTCCTTAATTCTTGTGTGCATGATTGACGTGTGTTCAGTGAGTAATGGGTGAGTCTCGTGCTGCGTGAATAATTCATTATCACAATTCCGTTAGAATCACACGATTGCCTATATTGCTCAAGACTAATTGTTCAAACCCTCTAATCTAAACAGGTAGTCCACAGCATGACTTTCAAGGGATTTTTTAATTGTCACAATTCGGATACAAACTAAACATGTTTATTGCCTCTGTATTTCTGAGCGAATGAGTTATCTAACATGGGATGGGGATGACTTAGCTTTGTTGTGATAAGTCTTTAAAGCTAAGATCACGAGTTAACGTGCATCTTGACCAGCGGTGTCAGTTTGCTCTATATAGCGGTAATAATCTTAAGTCAATAGGCGTATGCGCTAATCACGCCCAACCACTTGCAGCAGCACAAAAACATCATTACCGGGATATCCAACCAATGTAATATAAACGATATGACTCGATGGCCGCTTGTCGTCAGAATGTTAAAATGAGAGCAATTGATTGGAAGTTTATGCTGTCTGTGACATTAACAATTTTCAACAAGTAGTATAAAATAATAGCACATTTTTAACTGATTAACGAAAATTAAGGGATATATCCCGTTGTTCAGCGCGTGATAATTAAATAAACGACAAATTTCGCACATTAGAATTAATCGATTGTAAATGGAACACAAATTATTGTTAGTCGATAAGAAGCTAGATTTTAACAATTACTGGCGTAATCAGAAATGAATTTTATATACCCTATTCCGTGCTTATAAAGAAAGTAAGTCTGAGCGTGCATTCTGGGTTGAAGGTTCCAGACAACGCACGTATGCTTAACTAAAACAATATTACATACAATAACTGTACCCACTCATCCTTGGCCCCACCCACCCCATAAAAACCGATATACGGTTCAAACCGGTTTGAAAATTGGCATTGTCACCGGTTTGACAGTATACCATACCGTGCAGCATTAATTCTACCCATATTGAAGATAAAAAGTCATTCCTTGCAAGTAATGACACAAAATATTCATTGACCTTGAATCTTGCTGAGAGGCTCATCAAGACCAACCCTAACATAAATAGCAGCCTATGGGTTGAGCTTGGGTAATTAGCATGCATGACCCCCATCCCCCTTCCTTCCCAACCCCCCCCCCCCCCAGCCGCCCCCCCCCCCAATATCAATCTCTAATCTCAATAACTAAGAGGAAAAACTTAGATGTATTGTATCGTTTGTTCTTTTTTCTATGTCTACTTAGCTCAGTACCGTATCTGTACATTCACAAGTATATCTCACATTCTATGCTAAGCTGTGTGTGTAATTGTATATGTATGTTTAATGTTAAGTGTCCGCCATCACTATAGGCAATGCCTTCCGCGGACAACCTGTATTGAAAATATGTAAATTGGTATCCATGAAGCAAATAAATAATATTGAATCTTGAATCTTGAAAGAACATTTACTGAAGCGAATTTACTGAATGTGATTGGATATGCTTGTTACATTTTATTACGTAGGCCTATAATTTGGTATGACTTATATTAATATGGCATTTCAGTGCTTCATTCATGTAATATTGCCACCGTCTGCGTAATATAGTACTAACATAGCAAAAACTTCTTCGTAATTGCCTACGTCTTTGAACAAGAGTACCTGCAGGTGCCGTCATTACGGAAATCGCATGTGATTCCTCCATTGTCAAAATGAGCTAGCGAATGCAAGTTTATAGTTTATATCACGATTTCTGTCGCTCTATCGTCGCTATGGATTGTGTAGCTGTCGCGTCGCAGTCGTCCAACGCCATACGATGGCGATACGACCACGATACGACAGACTCTACTCGGCCTTCAAGTCGAACTTTCTGTCGCGCCGCGCCGATGACGACTGGTTGATTTATATAGTGAAATTTGCAGGCATATTTAGCTGGCACGGCACATGAAAACAGGCCTCACTTGCATGTCGCGTCACCATAGGTTTTTGGCGCACACTAGAGCGATTTTCAAAATCGTGTCGTGTCGCCGTCGCGTCGCCCTAGTGTGTGGTCACCTTTAGTAAGCGCTATCCCAGAATGCAATAGACACACTTAGAAAATGATCATAAAATCGGCTACTTGTTGCATATTGTCTGCGACCATCTGCAACAACAGCAGATCACGTATGCTAGTTTTAGATTTTATATGAACCGGAATTTAGTGCAAATTTGCACGATTAATCACTTGCCCGTCCATTAAATTTTGCTTAAAAACTATCGAGCTTTTCTTTGCTTGGCAATTATGCACTTTGCTCCATATACGTTTCACAGCTCAAGGGACATTACTTTGTTTGCGTATAACTTAGTTAATACTTTATCCATTGAAACTCCAGTGTTTCTGTTTCAAAACAACTATACAGGAAAGTTGTTGCATATCTTGACACCAAATTGACTGGAACGACTCCCAATCAAATTTGTTTTAAAATATTCAACGGAACAGTCCGTGCGTTCGCAGGGATATTGTGCTTTCTGCTTTGAAGGGTTAAATGGGTAAATACATATCTGAAGGGATCAGAAAAGAATATAAGCATGTAAGATTTTGTGCGCAAATCTTCGTCTTGTGACATCGACCTAGAAAGTGACTCTCTCAGGCATTATATTGACATGTCCTACTTCTGAACAGCATTCAAGATTTAGATATAAGCAATAACAGCAGTCCCCAGTATATCTCTAATCCGGATTGTCAGCTTGTCAGGTGCTCGCTATGTAGGACATATTACTACACTATGACTCATATCATGTGAAGTTAAGCCATGTTTCTTAGGCAGATGATATATGCGTAATATAATACTGGTAGAGAAAGACGGCTTCAAACATGTCCACCGATTCGGAGAGTTGGGTACAAGAACATATATGGGTACGTATATAGATATATACTATGCACACTGAAACTGTATTGCACAAGTATTATAAACCGCCAAATCTGGCTTAAGCAACCACCTTATGGGACACCAATAATTAGTCATTAGAGCCAGATGGACCCTTAGTACACGTGGCTTGCTATTGGATATATATTTATCAGCAAAATCGGTGGCTCTCTCAGGCATGTGGTCTTTAGATCGACTGACTTCGAAAGCGGGGTGGTTCGTCCAGCAGGTTTGGCATCAGGCCTATCTTGCTAAACATCACATCTGAGAGAAATTGCTTTCAAGCTGGTCTTGGTGCTGTTCGAAGGGGAATCTCATACTCTATAACATATCCAGAATCCGCAAACATCTATTTTGCGAAAATTCTACTATGTGCAAAGGTTAGCTAATTTATATGCGCATAACGTTCTTGCTCCGCATACAGCGCATGATAATCTACTAATTGGACAAATCGTAGCTGAATTTGATCTCTATGTAGGTCTTAGACTATACACCAATCATATGTTATGGTAAGGATTAGCAAATAACTAATTAATTTAGAGTAAGGAATATGCAAATTAGCTCATTAACCCTTCAATTTTAAATCAGAGTGAATATGTTTATTCTATTGATTAAATTAATAGTATTAGTGTGTAGCCATTAGCACCCTGTTGGGTTATCTACAGGTCACGTGGTCTTTGCATATCGGTCACCCCGTGCTGGTATCATATTGCTTTAACACTTTACCAAAACAGGTATTTGAATTAATCTCCAGGATTGTCTATTTGCAGGAGAATAGAAGACTATTTTCTCACTGCAATAACCTGAACGAGTCATTTCAGTGCTAAGTTAGCGAGCAGATGTTTTTACCCTAAGTAATATAAAGGTTCCATTTCCTTAGCCATCGAAGCGCTAAAGGTGCAGCCTTACTGACTCAGTACATGGTCAGTGTATTCCTGAACAACATCTCGCCAAGCCTAGGACCTTACAGTAATTTGTAGTCGAGATTTTTGGATAAAAAGAACATCCAACCATACAAGAAAACGCTTCTTCAAGGATGTGGATGTGTTGCGGCCATAACACGATATTTATTAACTCACCTGCCCTAAAAGATCAAGTGAACTTATGCCAAGGCAACCGTCCGTCGTGTGTCCGTCCATCATCCGTCCGGCGTCCGGCGTCCGTCAACTTTTCCTTTAAATGACTTCTTCGCAAGAACCACTGGGCCGATTTCAACTATATTTGGCAGGAAGTACCCTTAGGGCAGAGGGATCCAAGATTATTCAAATGAAGATGTTCGGCCAATTCTTATAGTAATTTGTAGTCGAGATTTTTGGATAAAAAGAACATCTAACCACACAATAAATGACTTCTTCACAAGAACCACTGGGCCGATTTCAAGTATATTTGGCGGAAAGCACCCTTAGGGCATAGGGATCCAAGGTTGTCCAAATGAAGCTGATCGGCCAATTTGGCCAGTTGCCATCTTGGATTAAGGCCAATTTTAGGAAACGTCTTTAAAAATCTTCGTCTAGGGGAATCAATTCAAAACTCATGAAACCTTATCGAGGGAAAGAGGTAAGCCAAGTTTTTCCAAGAGGACTTGATTGACCAAATGGTTCCGTGGCCACCTAGTTTTCACGAAAACGACTTTTGGCCGAAATTTGGGAGATATGATTATGGCTTAAGGCCCATTAAAGTTTGTTCAAGGGAAGTTGGATGATTCAATGGCATTTGCTCTGGCATGGGGACTGAGAAATCGATCATTAAAGCGTCTAAAGGCTGCAGTGAAATCGTGGGCATCAGGCGCAAGAAATCTGCATTATTTAGGTGGTCTATGAAAAAAATATTTTGGGTGAATATGCGTCCATCATGAGAGAGCGTGCAGGTATAACGAAGGAAGATGATGAATATATCCATGAGGAAACGCTACCAGCTGCTATGAAACGTGATGAACAACATGTTACAAGCTTAACATCACATCTGAGAGAAAGATTGGCAAATCCGTTTGATGTAGACACACATCCGATGAACTGATCAAAACCTTGTCAGTTGGTAATATTAGCAGCTTATACACCAGAATCGCAAAATCAAATCTAAAGACATTTACCGACATGACACCAAAGACCAAAATTAGGCTTAATAGTGACAAACGCGTAGCCGTGTATGTCAGTCCTGAATTAGTCTTTCACTGTGCATTAACCTTGGCAAGGATTCGTGACGATCTAACTGTAGATAGTGTGCTTTCGCGCCCCCATTGGCCCTGTACCAACAGCTCTCTTCCATGATGATGGAACGATGCGGAAAACGAATAAAGCTGTGCTAGGTCACACGCTCGAGGGGATAACTACAAAACAACATGAACCTCAACCGTTTGATAAATATCGGACAGTGTATATAAAACACAATGACAACCATTCAAGCTCTTGATAGGCATAAATATTGTTCGTTTACTACTTTTGCTGAGAGCTATATGAAAGGCATAATGTGTGGATTTAAGAATGTGTTTACCTTCATAGAAGTGTTTGATAGATATGACAATTCATTGTCAGTTAAGAGCGAGGAGCAAGCTCGTCGGGCAAACATTAGTAGTTGTAGCTTAGGTTCATTGAAGTATGACGTAATTGCTGGTTGCTCAGTTTCTCAGTGGAAACAGTTCTTGAATGGCCAATCAAACAAACAGAAGTTGATTAGGTTTCTATGTGACTCTGTGATTAAGAAGTCTCCACAACAACTTGCATCCAATCCCGAGTACAAGACATACTTGGTTGGTGGTTTTGCTGATTCAAAACAAGTAAAGTTAGTTCATGCACAAGGAATAGAAGAATCCCAGATACTATACAGTAATCATGAAGAAGCAGATACATGCATGCTGTTTCATGCAATCCATGTGAATGCACAATTCCATTCACAAAACGTAGAAGGCAGCATTGCAATCAAATCACCATAAACAGACGTTTCAGTGATTGCGGTTCACTATTTCTCTAGGTTGCATAATACAAAAGATTTCGGGATTCAGACCGTGACTGTGACTAATAATATTGATCTGCGATGTTACATTCCTGTACATTCAATTTGCGCGGCCTTGTCAACAACATTTTGTCAGATATTGCCTGCTGCACATGCAATAACTGGTTGTGATAGTACATCTGCATTGTTCAGCAACGGCAAGAAATCGGTATTTAAACTCGATAGGGCTGATGACCTTAGCGATCTTACAGTTCTGTCAGGTCAGAATGGTCATTCGATTGCCGCTGCTAGAAAGCTCACAGTCGTACTATATGACCCATGGGGAAGGTCTAAAGTGGCTCACAAGAACATTATTGATCTGCGTGTACGTTTAGCATACCAAAATAATATTAGTCTCATAAGGATGCGCACTTGTGAAGCTAGCTTTGTAGAGCATGCAAGCCGAGCTAAAATCTGGATTAAACTCCCATATTGTCATAAAAAACCTCTGGACTCCATTTGATCATGGTTGGCAACATGAGGATACGCATGTGGTGTCGGTATTTTTACAAAGTTCTTATGGTTTCTGAAGTACTAGAGGATCTCATCTGTGTATGTGGAGGAGGAAATCTGTGTGGAATAAACTGTATGTGTAGTCGACAAAGCTTACCATGCACAGAGTTGTGCTCCTGCAATGGAAGTTAGGATTGCAGACACAAGCGCACACATTTTTGTGACATTGCGGATGATGAAGATTAGTAAAATGTAGGTAGATATTATAGTATATGGAATCATGAACATCAAATAATATTTATATGGCTAGCATTACATGCTTGCTTCTAAAGCAGACCCATATTATGGCTATGCCTTATTAGGAAGCATGTAGTATTAACCATATCAATGTAATGCTAAATTCATATTTCGGTACATTGATGAAAGTTGAATTCATAATGACAGTGGCTCGATGGCCATGGGTAACACAACATTCATTAAGAGAGGTAGTCACGAAGTCCACCCATGTGCTATAGTAAATAGTTTTGAGGTCTGAATGATTGTGGTTCTTTAGGATGGATGGTCTCAACAACTGCCATATTAGGAACTACCATCATTGGAAGTAAAGGGGCATATCTGGTGTAGGTATAGTTGGTTGCTGGTTAAATGAAGTTAGTTTAACGCTTTAACCAATAAAATCCTCTTTATATCAACTTCAGGTCAACTATATGTATAAAAGAAAACTGTCAAACAATTTGAAAAGAATTTGAATGGAAGATGTTACTGACATTTGCCTACTGACTTAGGCAAAATATCTTCCAAGCAAATTAATTCCAAAATAATCAACATAAGATTTCTTACAACATAACGATTTTATCATATAAGATCTGACTAGTCGAAGGCGTTAACTTAGAATGGCACTCGAGAGAGGTACTGACCATCTCTACACATAGATATTATGAAGCAGTGTGCCAAATGCGGCATTTCTACTTTCTTGCATTCTGGATATATAGCCAAAACATGTCATCCACTGAGTGATACCGTGGCCTAAATCCTTGACTTTTTTACCTCAAAACTGTAACTATTTCTACCCAATGACATCGGGGAGCAAATTTGGTGATTCTACCTTCTTCCACTCAGGAATTATCACGCAGACAAACAGATAAACAGACAGACAGACAGAGAGAGCGACATGCTATTATGGACTTCAAACTGGACCTGGATAGTATTTTACACCGGGTAATAAAATAGCGGATTGACTATTACCTCTGAGACTCTTCCAAACATGTCTGGTATTATTTTCCCAAAAAGAAAATGAGCAAAAAATTGGTTTTAGGGTCCCCTTGTTTCCCCTAATTTTCTCGGAAATTGCATCACAGCAGAACTCCACATCATATATATTCTAAAAGTAGAAATTCAAGCCTTTCCAATGATTATGATGTGGGTCTGTGGCCGATGGGTGCATTACATTCCAAGAATCCTGCCCCTCGCCGCTCGCCTATAGGGTGTGTCATTGTCTGAATGATTATTGAACGAGTTTTTTTATATTTTACAGGTCATAACAGCTGTACTAGTCCGGGTGCCCTTGCACTGTAAGACTGATTCCGTTTGCTTCGAAAGCTAACACATTTTGACACATACAGGGTTATTCTGTACACCTTGCTAGTCAATGCCAGGGTGGCAGTAGAGCTAATCACGTGGGCCATAATTACTGGGAGATGTTCAAACGTCCGTCCCTGGAGCTATTTACCGCACACAGAATTATCCATCAATCCGGTTCCTAATAAGCACGAAAATTAATTTTATCACCCCAAATTGTGTTAACAAACATATCCTATCATTACTTAGCTGATAATCATATGCACTTTACCTAAATTACAAAAAGACTCATCAAAATTGTGATAATTATTGCGCATTCGATCATGACATTATTAGTAATAAATAGACCCAGGTATTTTTATTAAATGTTCTCTTACGTAATTTGCATATAAGCATACATAATTCTTCAACTTTCACAATTTATTCGCTCACGTGCTGTCGGATCGGCTGCTAATTCATAAATGCTATAAAAACGGGTGTTTTGTCTATGTATGAAATACTCCATGTTATCACAGTTATTACTATGGCTTCTCTTTGTAATATAATGCAAGTAAAAATATTAAAATACCGTTATTGCAATTAACTATATAATCGCCTGAATAATTATTTATCATTTACCTGTGGTATAATGACATATAATGAAAATAATCCTGCTATTAAGCTAAAGCTTAAGCGGCATAGACTTTGTACTAGCTATGATAAATGCATCACATGCCAAATAATTACGAAAGGTTAAAAACCTCAGATGGGTACTAAATCATCCCTGACCAAATTTATTGAATGCGCAAAGGTTAGGAAAGATGATCTATTCTGGCGCATTGAACCTGAAATAAATGATGGGAATTCGTTTCCAATTGTAACTGTGAAATGGCACAAATCATGTTACAGTACATACACTAGCAATGTTAATATTGCATGTATGGCAACAGTGTAACCTGTGCCCAGTATGACTAAGCTTTCTACATCAGTAGAACGGCGAAGTCTAAATAAACCAACATCGTGGGCATTGTGTTTAGTGTGTCAACTGAGCAAATCTAAAAGGGAGAAACATCTGACACGGGTAGTTACTTTGCAAGTCTGATACATGCTGCTAAATATCGAAATAATGAAAGTATGATTAGAAGAATATTTGGTGAGGATGTTGTTGCAGTCGAAGCCAAGTATCAGCTGAGATGTTACCAAACGTACACAGTCATTGCCTCACCATCTAAGGCATGTGGAGGAGAAACAAAGCAGACTAGCTGAGCATTTCTGAAGCCCCTCGATGAAGTCGACCATAAGGTTCTTGTGGACGACAAGACGCATGACAGGACAATGTTGGTGAATAAGTATAAAACACCTAGCTGATGCGGGGTTAGACTCAGACACAGTAGACAAGTCTAAAGTTCAAAATTTGAAAACCCGTTTAGTTAGCAAGTATTGGGATAGAACGGCTTTCTATCCCCAGTATGAAAGAAACAAGGCGGAATTAATATGCAGTTCTTCACTAAAACTTGGGGAAATAATACATCTTGTTGCTGAACTGAAAAATATAGACGCAGATTCCGAGCAAATGACAGCCGATGAGACTGATATATATACAAGTCGTGTATCATGCTGCTATTATAATACGAAATGCGATAAAGGATGTTGTAGAGACTGAAACACAACCTCTAAACATTTCAGATTTGACTGAAAAAAGCCAAAGGCATTGTGCCTGTCAAGTTGCAACAATTTTTGGAATGGCTCATGGAATGGATCATATGAAGACGACCAAATGCCTATCAATGATGAAGCGCACTTAGATATGCTTGGTTTAAAGGAGAGCGAGAAAAGTCGCATTCTAGCTGTTGGACAGGATATTGTAACATGCAATACAAGGGAAATGATGCCCAAAATGTAGCTCTTGGCCTGGCAATCAAAACACTGGTACGTGGAAAGGAAATAATTAAAATGTTAAATCACAATGGTCACAGTATAAACTATAGGGAGTGCGAGGAGATTGACACATATTGGGCTCAAAACAGCTCGGAACAATTTCACACTGCAGGGGGATATTATTAGGCTATTCTACCGAACAACATAATCAGTGGAACATTTGTTCAAAGCGCTGCAGACAATGCAGATTATTTGCAAGATACGCTTGATGGTAATGACAGTGCTCATGTCATGAGCATAACATTTGATCAGGGCGGATTTGCAATAAACACACCTGATTTAGTACGCCGTGGGCTGGGCAAGATTGCAGTGAGACAGAGAACAATGTTGCAATCCGGTGAGACAAGGGTTTATCAGTTGAATCAACTAATAGAAATCGGTACCAACATTCTTCCATAAGTCTAAAGATGCATTTTAACAGAATGTCATGGAACAAGAGAAACTTCAAGGTTTGGACAAAGCTGGGATATTTGTGAGAAATACACCAACAAAACTACTTAATACCGAAGTGGCACAATTACAAGATAGTCAATATGTTTCTGGATGGAGTGAATTTCATGCAGTAGTTACATTCCATGACTCTCATCCAACCCGCATTGGCTTCCCACCATGCTCCTTGCATCAGTCAAATATCCAGACACTGTATATACTTGTTTGAAAGGTCTGAGCAAAACATTCCGTGAAAGTTTGAAACAGGACAATCCAGTAATTACCTTTGACGAAGCGCTCTATTGTGATGCTAAGTGCATACAGTAGCCTGTAATGTAGACCTTCGGTTTGGTGGCTTCCATCGAGCCAGAAACCTTATGGTTGATTGGTGTGTATGGCAGAATCAGGTTTAGAAGATCTATGGATTGAGAGTGACATCTGTGGAAGCTCAGTTTCTACAAAGACAATTAGTGGAGCATAGTATAATCAATCTATGAGAGCTCACAAATTGGTTCTCAAGGCATTTGAAAGATTAAAGTGGATATCTTTCTTGGACTGGCTGCATCAATAAGAGGTATTGAATAAAATGATGATAAAGTGCATCGATGAAGAGAACAACATTTTGCTCAAGGAATTCCATCAAGGGCACAATTATGTATTTGAACAGAAAATGGAAATACAACAACAAGCTATGGAACTTGGTGCTCTACTTTCAAAGCCCGACCCACTATACAGCCAATGTAAATCAGATGGCACAAATCTTCAGCATTATTTCAGTTTCGGAATAATACTTGGATATGGTGTGGCTCGTCTTAGACTACATGTGCCACAAACATATTTCACTTTCGTAGCTGAAATAGCTATGGCCTGAAGGAACATATCTGTAAAATTTGGTTTTAGTCCTTCCATAATTGACGAAATGTGCCACAAACATATTTTCCCCATAGGCTTCAATACTTTGAAAATATAGCAATGGGCATAACTCTCTTATTTGAAGGCATGGCCACTTTATGTTCATGGACCGAAGAGATATTGCCTAAGCGAACATATCTGACACATTTGGTTTTAATCCGTTGATAAATGGCGAAATGTGCCACATACTGATTTTCCCCATAGTCTTCAATACTTTGAAAATATAGCAAGGACCTTAACTCTGCGATTTACGGGCGTGGTCTCTTCATCTTTATATCCCAAATAGATATTGCCAAACGGAACATATCTGCTAAATTTGGTTTTAATCCATCAACAAATTCCGAAACGTGCCACAGTTGTTGACAGGCAGACAACAGACAAATGGAGATTGTATCTGTTCACCCAGGTGAGCCAAAAATCCACGCAGTGAATATGGCCGACCTGCCCAGCTCTACTACCACCCTGGCATTAACTACTAATGTCGAGGGACTAATGCCAGGTAGGTCAACATTTGTTAGCTGAAAAAGTAAACGGATCCATTTTCCAGCCCCCGCCCCACCCTTGCCCGACGTGGGCACCAGGACTATACTATGTAGTAATTAATTTGACTAATGCCATCATCTGTTCTCGTTCATCTACGTACATGTCCATCTCCCCATAGGTGCCAGTGGTCGTCGGTGTCGTGATTGGTGGTACTGCCGTGGCTCTGATCACATGGCTTATCTGTCGATACAGGTAAGATGATAAGATATGAGACAATGATTGACATAAACTAAATATGACTTCATCAATACATTCTGAATAAGTAATCTGAGTGCTTCGATCCTTTCGTCTTTCTACTGTACATCATTGGACTGGAAAACCAAGCATAACAATGCACGTATGCATTTTTCCTAGTTGGTCGTCATCTGTCATTATCGTAGCTAACTCTGTCATCATTTGTTATCATCAGCGCACTAGCTCTGCCGTCAGCCATCATTCTCAGCACTAGCTCTATCATTATCTGTTATTATCATGGCTACATCTGTCATTATCTGTCATTATCATGGCTAGCTCTGTCGTCATCTGTCATAATTGTGGCTTGCTCTGTCGTCATCTGCCATCATCGTGGCTAGCTCTGTTGTTATCTGTCATCATTGTGACTAGCTCGGTCCTCATATACCATCATCGTGGCTAGCTCTGTCGTCATCTGTTATCATCGTGGCTTGCTATATCGTCATCTGTCATCGTCGTGGCTATCTTTATCGTCTTCTGTTATCATCGTGGCTAGCTCTGTGGTAATATGTCATCATCAGCGCTAGCTCTCTCGTCACCTGTCAGTATCGTGGCTAACTGTGTAGTCATTTGTTAGCTCTGACATCACCGGCCAAACTGATGGCTAGCGCTGTCGTCATCCGTCATCATCAGCACACTAGCTCTGTCGCCAGCCGTCATTCTCAGCACTAGCTCTATCATTATCTGTCATTATCATGGCTACCTCTGTCATTATCTGTCATTATCATGGCTAGCTCTGTCGTCATCTGCTATTATCGTGGCTAGCTCTGTCCTCATATAACATCATCGTGGCTAGCTCTGTCGTCATCTGTCATCATTGTGACTAAATCTGCCCTTATATGCCATCATCGTGGCTAGCTCTGTCGTCATCTGTTACCATCGTGGCTAGCTCTGTCGTGATCTGTCATCATCGTGGCTAGCTCTCTCGTCATCTGTCATCATCCTAGCTAGCTCTGTCGTCATCTTTTATTATCGTGGCTAGATCTGTCGTAATCTGTCATCATTAGCGCTGGCTCTGTCTTCATCTGTCATCATCGTGGCTAGCTCTCTCGTCATCTGTCATCATCCTAGCTAGCTCTGTCGTCATCTTTTATTATCGTGGCTAGCTCTGTCGTAATCTGTCATCATTAGCGCTGGCTCTGTCTTCATCTGTCATCATCGTGGCTAGCTTTCTCGTCATCTGTCATCATCGTATCTAGCTCTGTCGTCATCTTTTATCATCGCGGCTAGCTCTATCGTCGTCTGTCATCATCATGGCTAGCTCTGTCGTCATCTGTCATCATATGCGCTAGATCTGTCGTCATCTGCCATTATCGCGGCTAGCGCTGTCGTCATGCGTCATCATCAGCGCACTAGCGCTGTCGTCAGCCATCATTCTCAGCACTAGCTCTGTCATCATTGTGGCTTGCTCTGTCGTCATCTGTCATCATTGTGGCTTGCTCTGTCGTCATCTGTCATCATTGTGGCTTGCTATGTCGTCATCTGTCATCGTCGTGGCTAGCTTTGTCGTCTTCTGTTATCATCGTGGATAGCTCTGTGGTAATATGTCATCATCAGCGCTAGCTCTATCGTCACGTGTCATTATCGTGGCTAACTGTTTCGTCATGCGTCATCATCAGCGCACTAGCGCTGTCGTCATCTGTCATCATAGTGGCTTGCTCTGTTGTCATCTGTCATCATCGGCGCTAGTTCTGTCGTCATCTGCCATTATCGTGGCTAGCGCTGTCCTCATCCGTCATCATCAGCCCACTAGCTCTGTCGTCAGCCATCATTCTCAGCACCAGCTCTGTCATTATCTATCATTATCATGGCTACATTTGTCATTATCTGTCATTATTATGGCTACGTCTGTCATTATCTGTTATTATCATGGCTAGCTCTGTCGTCATCTGCTATTATAGTGGCTAGCTCTGTCCTCATATACCATCACTGTGGCTTGCTCTGTCGTCATTTGTCATCATCGTGGCTAGCTCTGTTGTCATATGTCATCATTGTGACTAAATCTGTCCTCACATACCATCATCGTGGCTAGATCTGTCGTCATCTGTTATCATCATGGCTAGCTCTGTCGTCATCTGCCATCATCGTGGCTAGCTCTGTCGTGATCTGTTATCATCGTGGCTAGCTCTGTCCTGATCTGTCAGCATTAGCGCTAGCTCTGTTGTCGTCTGTCATCATCGTGGCTAGCTCTCTCGTCATCTGTCATCATCGTAGCTAGCTCTGTCGTCATATTTTTTCATCGTGGCTCGCTCTATCGTCGTCTGTCATCATCATGTGTAGCTCTATCGTCATCTGTCATTATCAGCGCTAGCTCTGTCGTCATCTGCCATTATCGTGGCTAGCGCTGTCGTCATCGGTCATCATCGTGACTATTTCTGTCGTTATCTGTTATCGCCGTGGCTAGCTCTGTCGTAATCAGTCATCATTAGCGCTAGCTCTGTTCTCATCTGTCATCATCGTGGCTAGCTCTCTCGCCATCTGTCATCATCGTAGCTAGCTCTGTCGTCATCTTTCATCATTGTGGTTAGCTCTATCGTCGTCTGTCATCATCATGGCTAGTTCTGTCGTCCTCTGTCATCATCAGCGCACTAGCTCTGTCGTCAGCCCTCATTCTCAGCACTAGCTCTGTTATTATCTGTCATTATGATGGCTACCTCTGTCATTATCTGTTATTATCATGGCTAGCTCTGTCGTCATCTGCTAATATCGTTACTAGCTCTGTCTTCATCTGTCATTATCGTGGCTAGCTCTGTTCTCATCTGTCATCATCGTGACTAACTCTGTCCTCATATACCATCATCGTGTCTAGCTCTGTCGTCAGCTGTTATCATCGTGGCTATCTCTGTCGCCATCTGTTATCGTCGTGGCTAGCTCTGTCGTAATCTGTCATCGTCATGGCTACCTCTGTTGGCATCTGTTATCATCAGCGCTAGCTCTCTCGTCATCTGGCATTATCGTGGCTAGCTCTGTCGTCAACTGCCTTCATCGTGGCTAGCTCTGTCATCATCTGTTAACATCCTGGCTAGCTCTGTCACCAACTGTCATCATTGTGGCTGGCTCTCTCGTCGTCTGCCATCATCGTAGCTAGCTCTATCATCATCTGTAAATATGACTTCATCAATACATTCTGAATGAGCAATCTCAGTCCTTCGATACTTTCTTCTTTCTTTTGTTCATCATTGGACTGGAAAACCAAGCATAACAAGTGCCGGATGCCACTTCCCTAGTTTGTCGTCATGTGTCATTATCCTGGCTAACTCTCAAGTCAGCTGTTATCATCAGTGCTAGCTCTGGCATCACCGGCCAACCTCATGGCTACGACTGTCATCATCCGTCATCATCAGCGCACTAGCTCTCTCGTCAGCCACCATTTTCAGCACCACCTCTGTCATTTTCTGTCATTATCATGGCTAGCTCTGTTATCGTCTGTCAGCATCGTGACTAGCGATGTCCTCATCTGCCATCATCGTGGCTCGCTCTATCACCATCTGCCTTGATCGTGGCTAACTTTGCCGCCATATGGCCTCGTCGTGGCTAGCTTTGTCGTCATCTGCCATCATAGAGGCACGCTATGTCGTCATCTGTCGTCATCGTTGCTAGATCTGCCGTCATTTGTCATCATCGTGGCTAGTTCTGTCGTCATCTGTCATCATCAGCGCTAGCTCTATCGCCATCTGCCATTATCGTGGCTAAACTTGCCGCCATCTGGCGTCATCTTGGCTAGCTCTGTCGTCATCTGTTATCATAGAGGCTAGCTATGTCGTCATCTGCCGTCATCGTGGATAACTCTGTCGTCATCTGTCGTCATCGCTGCTAGGTCTGCCGTCATCTGTCATCATCGTGGCTAGTTCTGTCGTCGTCTGTCATCATCAGCGCTAGCTCTGTCGTCATCTGCCATTACCGTGGCTAGCTCTGTCGTCAACGTCCATCAGCGCCGTTAGCTCTGTCGTCAACTGTCATCATTGTGGCTTGCTCTGTCGTCATCTGTCACCATTGTGGCTAGCCCTCTCGTCGTCTGCCATCATCGTAGCTAGCTCTATCATCATCTGTAAATATGACATCATCAACACATTCTGAATGAGCAATCTAAGTCCTTCGATCCTTTCTTCTTTCTATTATTCATCATTGGACTGGAAAACCAAGCATAACACGTGCAGGGTGCCATTTCTCTAGTTTGTGGTCATGTGTCATCATCGTGGCTAACTCTCAGGTCATCTGTTATCATCAGTGCTAGCTCTGACATCACCGGCCAGCCTTATGGCTACCGCTGTCGTCATCCGGCATCATCAGCGCACTAGCTTTGTCGTCAGCCACCATTTTCAGCACTACCTCTGTTATTTTCTGTCATTATCATAGCTAGCACTGTTATCGTCTGTCATCGTCGTGTCTAGCTATGTCCTCATCTGCCATCATCGTGGTTAGTTCTATAACAATCTGTCATCATAGAGGCACGCTATTTCGTCATCTGCCGTCATCGTGTATAACACTGTCATCATCTATCGTCATCGTTGCTAGATCTGCCGTCATCTGTCCTCATCGTGGCTAGTTCTGGCGTCATCTGTTATCATCAGCCCTAGCTCCGTCGTCATCTGCCATTATCGTGGCTATCTCTGTCATCAACTGCCATCATCATGGCTAGCTCTGTTGTCAACTGCCAGCATCGTGGCTAGCTCTGTCATCATCTGTCAACATCGTGGCTATCTTTGTCGTCATCTGTCACCATCATCAGCTCTAGCTCTCTCATCATATGTCGTCATTGTGGCTAGTTCTATCGTCATCCGTCAGCATTGTGGCTAGCTCTGTTGACATCTGTCATCATCATGGCTAGTTCTGCAATCATCTGGCAATTTTATGGCTAGCAATGTCCTCATCTGTCATCATCATGGCTAGCTCTGTTGACCTCTGGCATTATCGTGGTTAGCTCTGTCGTCATCTGTCATCATTGTTTTTACTTGCTCTGTCGTCATCTCTCATCCACATGGCTTGATCTGTCATCATCTGCCATCACCATGGCTAGCTCTTTCGTCATCCGTCGTCATTGCGGCTAGCTTTGTCGTCATCGGTCATCAAGGCGGCTAACTCTGATGTCATCTGCCATCATTGTGGCTAGCTTTGTCGTCATCCGTCATCATCATGGCTAGCTGTGTCGTGATCTGGCATCATGGCGGCTAGCTCTGATGTCATCTGTCATCATTGTGGCTAGCTCTGTCGTCATCCGTTATGATCATGGCTAGCTCTGTCGGCATCTGTCATCATCATGGCTAGCTCTGTCGTAATCATCATGGCTCACTCTGACGTCATCTGTCATTATCGTGACTAGCTCTGTCGTCATCTGTCATTATTATAGTGGCCAGCTCTGTTGTCATCTGTCATTATCGTCGTTAGCTCTGTCCGCATCTGGCATTTTCATGTCTGGTTTTGTGCTGCCACATAAGTGAATTTCTCCAAGATGTAAACGAAAGCTGATTTACCAACCCGCCAGCCGACTCATTTACAGGAATACCTGCAGAGAGTTCTGTGATATGAGTGGTCATTCATAAACGTGATGAATCATCATCATTAAAAAGTCATCATGGTGAAAGTGACAATTGTCAGGATGATTCCCCGCTTCATAAATTGACAGAATCACTATGGTGGCTATGTGTATTCCCGGACTAATACGCCGGCTATTAATATTGCTACCTAATTATCTGTAGGCCTGTTCACACTAGAGAGTTAATCCGAAGTAAGTCCGAAGTAAGTCCGAAGTAAGTCTGATCGAACGCAAAGTTTCCTTTACTTGCCATGACTTGTGTAAGCGTAAACGCTTATAATTACGAGTAAAATGAAAATTGGTGATCGATTGGACTTTCTTCGGATTAGGTAATCTAATGTGAACACGGCCTACGTAAGGTTGGTATGCCTAGACACACTTTCCCTGCGAAAGCAAAATATTTAGCATGAGTACATTTCCTTTCGATCAATGCATTTCTACCCAATTTAGATTTTGCCAACGAAACGTGTTAGTACACCAACTAATATGTGATTTTTCACTTCTTGTTAATGCCTGGCATCCGTGCTAGAACAATCATTCATATGCTTGGGAAACATATGCGGGTGAATGTCACCCTTGATTTTGTATTTGAAGTTCATTTGCAAGGTCACAAAAGGACAAAACAAGGTCAAAATGACTATTGTGTGATTTTCCATGGTTTATATCACATTTACAAGATATATGAAGATAAAAAATTAATTAAATATCATTTAATTCACCAAGCATATGTAATTAAGAGGTAGACATTTTAAATTACACATAATTACTGTAGCAAAACGTATTTTTTTCCGAAACATAGCAGCTTAATTTTGATTATGTTTTCACTATACAGTTACTACAGTATACAGATAAATAGTGTCTGAAGTATAAGTAGTATCTATTGGCCAGCTAGGCTGCAGCAGTTGATCGCTTCATATCTACATGCATATGTGCATTTAAAGTTCGTTTTAAGCAAGTGCGTCGCCCTGCCCTGTACTTTGAATTTTATCCCCAGGTTACAAGCTCTAAACGGAAAACGAGGTCGGAGTGGGGATGCGGGTTGGTTTTGTTGTACAGATAGATTTAAACCAACCTGACTCCATTCAGGCTGAAGTGTGGATATGTAAACTTATAACAATATCTTACTGGTCTGCCTGCAGCAAGATGCATTATTGTATCATCGGTATTACCAGAAGTCCATTAAATTATGGACTTCTGGTATTACAAGGAACGGGCACGGACAAGTTTTGCATCACATGGTCAGAACACAAGCTGGAATATACCAAGGAGGTGACCACCTTCATCCGCTGTGATAGTCTTCGAATTCTATCACAGATGAAACGTACTAGTAATTACGTTTGCCGGTGTAAACACTGAAGAAGTCGTAATTGCGAAATGGTCTGACGATAAAGGAAATAGCTTAAACACTGCCTGAATGGGGCGGAACACTTAGGAGTAGAGGAGAGACGAGCTGGGCGCCTGTGAAAAGTAGGTGCTGTGTCAGAGCAACCAACTAATTTGCATCATTATCATCTTTTTTCCTTTGATCTTTGCCGCCTTTGTGTAAAGATGTGAAAACAGGTGCCAAGCTCTTCTCCATTTTGATAGGATGTTAGATGTAGACGGTGGCCATAAGCACCGCCCCCCCCCCTCGTTAAGTCACGTGTCTCCTGTCATCCAATGCCGTGATCTTAATGGTAATTATCATAATGACTGACATGCGTTAATGACTGGGTAATTAAGGATGATTGACAGGTTAGATGTCTGGACTCGTTCAATCGTAAAGCCCCGCCCCTGGTGGCTGACGAGAGAGCTAGTGCGCTGATGATGACGGATGATGACAGTCGTAGCCATGAGGTTGGCCGGTGATGCCAGAGCTAGCACTGATGATAACAGCTGACTTGAAAGTTACATGCCTCCAGGCATTCAATGAGGCAAGCTTAAGGGTAATTAGTGTAATGCTGATTGACGAGGGTTAATGGGTGTAATTAAGGATGATCTCTTGGAACCATGCCAACCGCTCAAAGGTTAATGTATTACGTAATGAGGGACGACCAGGTTATGTGTCTGGACACGTATTTTCCTGGGAACACGGTCGATGACGAAGCCCCGCCCTCCCGCCGCCCCCACCCACCCACCCCCACTCCCACCACCACCACCCCTGTTAAATCATGGGTCTCCAGGTATCCAATTAGTTGAGCTTAAGGATAATTAGCGCAATGATGTTGACAAGTGTTAATCGATATGCGTACGGTGGTTTGACAGGCTACATGTCTGAACGTCTTTTTCTGACTCTGGGAACTCGTGCAATCATGGGAGATTCTAAAAGGTCGAGTTATAGAGTAGGGACAATTGTGGAAGACATCTCCATTAATCTAACAGATTGATCATTATTAACCTTCTGAACCTCATCTCTATTAGCGGTGTCAATGTACAAGGGTCAATGCATAAAATAAGGACAATCAGTTAGTTATTACCCTGACGGATTAAAATTAACTAGTCAAGCTTTAAAACAACTCCGACCATGTGTAGTGATCGTCAGAGGTGTACAAATTCAGCGAATCAATTTTCAATCATGTTAGGGAAATAACTACTGATTACATGTTTAACGAGTCTCGAGTGGCCGCGCAATATTTGGAAAAAAATGTCAGCCAAAGTTGACTCATGGCTTGGACGGGGTATAGTCTTGGGTTTCTTTCAGAGTTTCCTCAATTAAAACAATGAGTCATTGCACATTTCAAAACTTTTTTGTTTAGTAAAAAAGGTTTCAGTAAATCTATACAACTGATAAAATATACAGATAATAATAATATACAACCGAATAAGTGAAAAAATATAAACTAAATATATGTAAAATGAATACAAACAACAATAATTTGATTAAGATATAAAATTTACAAATGTTTCTAGAGGGATCTCGGAATTGTAAAAGCTAAGTGATAGACGTAGAGAATGATTTGACTGAGGTACTACGCAGAACTGATTTTAGAGCTATTATTTTAAATAAATTTGAAACCAATCTAAGCGATGCTGAACCCCTAACAGGTTGTGTGTAAAGATAGGGTAGAGATTTGTACAGAAGTAGGAGTTGGAGATATTAACTTTCAGTGCATTGGGAGGCGGATATAGTGTACATTTATATAATGGGCTTTTTTTAAATGGCTCACTGTATGAATATATAATGATTTACACGAGACACCCCCTCCTCCCACCCTCAACCCCGCCCCCCCCCCCACACCCCCACCCCGTCGCAATATACATATCCCCATTACCCACACACATGCACATTTATAACCGATAATAATTAAGTAGAAGAGTACTTGCTCCCACTCGATGAAGGGTATGCTAGTAATCTTCTACGTTACGAGTTAGAGCATTATGCATAGTACAAACATATCATCTCAACCACCACTGCGCCAACCCCAAACCCATTCTATAACTACGTATCACCCACTGCACATATCTAACCAATAATAATAAAGCAGAAGATTACTTACTCCGCCTCGATGAAGGATATACTAGTTATCTTCTACGTTACAGGTTAGAACATTATACATAGTACAAACATGGTAGCTCAACCGTTTCCCCACCCCACCCCTCCTGTTTTTCCAATAAACTCACGCTCAAACCCACATGCACACTTAACTTTCTCACCAGCCCTATCCTTCAACACCCACCACAGACTACCGTAAAATTAGATCCTAGGGATACACTGAAAGCCATACAGTTTAGTATGATAGTCGTTAAAAATTATACGTTTTTTGTAAGTAAATCCGAAATGTTTCTCAGTATCCTTACTCAAAAGTCTATGATCTTTATTCCTAATGATAATATTAGGATACTGAGCAAACGTTTAGAGATTATGATCCTTGACCGTGGCTAACAGAATATCGAATCCCAACCCCTTATTCCTGTAAGTCAACATTAAGGCCTTAATTTTGCAGATATTCTTGATATCCCCAATGTGTCCGCCTAGCTGTCTGTATGCGTAGCTCTTCAGGCCAGTGCTGATAAACTCTGTTATTTCACTGCGGCTAAACAGGGATTAGGTGAGGTATATCACGTTTTTGAACCTACACGATAGAATCTGTATCATGATAAATGCACCTCGAGCCTACCACTACAAGGCGTCATAGCAAATGAACCCTGGCATGACACATGACAAACACAGCAATCACGACATTAGCGCAATTATCCACCAGCACGAATCGTTTCAACTCATGATAGGACACAAAGAGAGTGCTGTCATTGCATACACGGATATCTTTGATAGAAATCATTCTGTTCGTCAGCAACTTCAACTAGGCATTATACGAATCGACGTATTCGTGCTTAGGGTAGGAGTTGAGGGCAAAATAACCCCACAAAGAATTCAGCCCCCATTTTGCCAGAGTTCTAAGGCCCTTATTTTGAACGATCAAAGATTTATCTAATTTAATCCCTTCATGTTCAAAATATTGCAGAACATACGTCTTTCTGCGCATCTGTGACCACATCCTCAGAACCCCCTGATGCTTCTTGTTTAATTTTCAAAACGTTGTCAATGTATCCCTTGAAAAGCATGTTAGTACGTTCTTCATAGTGCTGTATCTCGATAAACTCTATGAAACGGTACTCACTACATACTACCTCCATCAACTCCACAGATGTCCATACAGCGTGTAGAGTATGCTCATGATCGCTATGAGTACATTCAGGGCTCTGCAAATCATGAGCGCATTTACTACACAATGGAAAGAGCAAACGTTCGTTACACCTGTATGGGAAGACAGGAAAGAATAAATCTTTAGGACGCAAACAAATGCACTTTATCAGACCGAAGTAAAACCCCAGCTCCTCTACCAGTTTAAAATCTCTAACGATTACTTCCGGTTCACCATAGAGGGTACTCCCTGGCCTTACAAAAATAAGGATATAGCGAAGTGATAGCCACGTATGCTATATACTCATCTTCAGTGGCCTGGTGATGCAAATGTATGGCATTGGTCTGGCCACTGTACAGGGCATCGCGTGCGAGAAGCAGGTCATGATATGTTCTAGCATTCAGCAAAAGCATTAATGCTAGGGTCGTTAAGCCTCTGGGCCTTAAAATTAAAACACCACATTTCAACTAACTTCAAACCCAGGCGTCTAAGCTCGCTAGATTTAGAAAGCATCTTCTGATACACTTCTTCTAAAGTTAGATCAGGCTAAAAAATGACTTGATAGTCATACGCTTTCTAGGCAGACATTTCCAGCAGGCATGCACGTAACAGCCGTAGTACTCGAAGTACTCATCCGTGTTTGAGCAGTAACCATCCAGCGATCTGTTAAATGCTTTGGGATCGCCGCCAGTTAGAGCATGTTTAATAAACATGTTCTTAGAATAAGCCAGGTAATCTAGCCACTTACACGCTTCTACGGAGTAGCGTTTCTTGTTACATAGTTTAACATACCCCGTAACAGGTGGAACTACTAGGTTATGCTCGGTTAATTAGTTAGCTCTAAACACCTTATTACATAATGATGCTAATGTCATAGATAACATGAAAGGTGGTATCCCTGTTTCACGGATGAACATCTCATGAAACTTACCGCAAGCCATGTGTTGAATATCTACCTCAGACCTTCAGTAAAGTTTCTTGGCATCCCTAAAATTTAAAACACCACATTTAACCGAGTCATACGACGAGTCAAGTTCCTTACGCGCTGACACAGACGTACTGTCAGTGCCGTAAGTGTCAATCGAGGGGTACGCACCTATGTAATCAAAGAATACATTGCTGTCTAGGAGATATGGAAAAAATCCTTTCTCACTAGGCAGATTGAATATATCGCTAGTGGTTGACGCAGTTGAAACAGAAGAAACACTAGCCTGTCCTTAAAATGAATGTCCCAGACATTCAAGTACACCAATTTATTACCGTTCATAATTATGTTGAACGGTTTAAGTTCTGTAGTTCTGTGTTTCTAAAGAGCCATTTCATCGCTAGATGCAAGTCAAAACCATGGCTGTTATGAGCTATAACGATCTAGTCCCGAAAATGTAGAACATTAGTCTTACGCTTACCCTCGCACTCAGATTTCGTAGCTAATAACCTTGCATGAAATTGGTAAGAGCATTAGAACCTTTGAAGAAAACCTCGCTTCGATGTTGATCACAATCCAAGCAATACTCGTCATGAGGTTTGCTAATGCATATGGAGCAAGCTATCCGAGCTACGACATAAATAACCTCATGATGCTTTGTCACTTGGTTCATTTCAAAATCATAAAAGATGAAACATCAAGGTATGGACGATAAGTCCTTATTCCTGTTTTAGGGTTGCGTGCCATATGCTTCACCACTAAGCTCATGTGTTCTTCATTATAAGTCTGTGTATAACAAGCATCGCCATGTAAATTAACTTCAGTCTTGCAACTAGGACATTTCCCCTGCCTGCAATGATGTTTAGAGCAAGAAGCAATGTATAGAAGTTTGCCACAGTCCCTGCAAGATTTATGCGTAGCAAACATTCCAGAGTTGACGTGATTGTTGTAGCAAACCTCACTCTTAAACCATCTGCTACAAGCTTCGCAGTAGCAATTACCGCTCTGTTTGCAGGGTGGAGCCACTTGACATAAACAGCAGTGTTTTACGCAAGAGTGTTGAATGCATTGAGCATAAGCAATGTCGCAATCATCGCAGTAATAACCACAAGCTATCAAGGCCTTAATGCTGGTCACGTGTGCATAATGATTATTATACAGACATAGGGGCAGAATTTGAATGCAATTATCCACACTCCTGTATATGCTGTGTTTATTCTCGGCCTTGCTATACACTCTTAGAGAAATGCCACGTGGGGTCAATAGCCACGTCAGTAGGTACACCTGGCTGAGTGTGCAGTTCTCGAGCTTTCATACATTGATGCTGATTGTCACCTAAACCTCCACTAGCTAGGAGTTTATCCTGCGTTCCAAGCCACATACAATCGACCTTTGAGGCTGTGGAATCTAGATAACATAGCCCGATCGCTATGCATTGGTGCCATACACATATTATCTAGATTCCTAACTGTGATACAGCATTTTTTCAGCATGGCTTCGAACTCCAACTCATCGAGATATAATTTGGCAAGATTACTATTCCACCCCGATCCACTAGGCATTTCTGCATGAAAAATCTCCATAGAAAAGCCCCCATCGAGACATACGTCTCTTTGAGATTGACTCGCTTCAGAAATTGCATTCATTATTTCTGTAGCCATCAGATCTCGGACTTGGGCAAAGTCCACATGGATCAGGGTGTTTAAAGCCGGGTGATTTATTATGACCCTGCTGTAATCTTGAGGCGATGCATTCATCCTAGCATAAAAACTCTCTAACATTTTTTCGAATATAGAGTGCATGTGCTCTGAAACTTCAACCAAATTCTCAGTAATAATGGCGTCTGGATTCAAGTTGACAGAGTAAGAATTTTCTGTAATATTAAAACGCTTGGACTGAAAGTTGCGAGTCAGAGTTATATCGTACATATCATCAATGTCGAGTGTGTCGGGTCTAGGTATAGCGGTTACAACGTCATCAGAATGTCTGTCACACAACCCCCCCCCCCCCATGCACCCCCAGAATTCCCACCCTCTACAACGTTAACCCTCCACCGATCATATTAGCTTCCATATTCGTATCATTAGTTTCACATAAATTTACTGTGCAGACTTGAGCAGATTTATTTTTGCAATTGTTATCATTATTCTTGCTAGTCTTCTTAGCCTCTGTATAGGGCACGCTAACTTTGCTGCTAGGTGTGGGCTGGGGTGGCAGCTGCAGGGGCCGGGTTGGTAGTGTTGGGGTGGGTGTGGTCGAGTTGGTCAGGGTGAGTTGGGGTGTTGGGGTGGGTCGGCAATTTTAGCATTGTTGGAGATCAGGGACTCGAATGGTCTCCAAAGTTTTACAACAGCAATTGGGCGTTTAGAGTTTGGGTTGAAATTTAGGGTTTGATGGGGTTGCAGGTGTGTAATGGGGGATGTTACAGGTTGATAATGTTGAACACTGGTTAAGAGCTCAGTATCGCTTAGACCGTGCATTAAAATAGCTATATTACATTGCAATACATCGTCGTCTTCAGAATTAGAACAGGGGTGAAGATCTTGGGAGATATTTTGCTCTTCAAAGCTATGAAAATTAAAAATATCTCCCAACATTTCCACAGATGTTATAGTACTTAAAACAGTTTCGCTCAGTACCTCACCTGAATCATGCTCTAATCACCTGAATCATGACGCTATTTAACTTTGCAGGCTATGGACCATGTGCAGACTCGTTACTCCTTGAGCTCGTTGAAGCAGCCCCAGGGCTTAATCTCCCTGAAGCCTGCCTCGACATCGTAGTCGTCATTGGAGTAGTCGGGGTCGTCGTCGTCGGCGATGAAGGAGCCGATGTCGCTCCACTCGCCATCGCCGACCGTGTATATTGCGAGTAAGTTCATGATACTGCAACACAAAAAAGGATAAAACAGATTATATTTTATATTTCTAGACAAGGTTTTTTTCACGGTCATATGTAGGGTCATAAGGTGCTGTCATAAGGCTAACCTATGTCACAACACCATCATCATCAAACCCCCTGGTCCAAATTCCTAAACCTAGCGTACCCATAGCACACCACACAACTCTCAAAAACACCTCACCCTCAACAGACCCCCACCCCACAAACCCTGCAACCTCTCCCCACACACCTCAACAACAGCTAACCCACCCACCCTAGTCTACTAGCCAGAACCCCAGACCCACCCCAGAGTCAGCACACACCCTGCAAGATCACAACAAACCCGCACACAAACCCCCAGCAATCACTCCCCCAGGCCTCAACCACAAACCCAAACAACACCAACGCCCCTCCCCCCATAGCCCCCACCCCATCCACCCTAGTCAACTCAATCCCTCCCAGCTAACCCAGTCCAAGCCCTCATCCAGCCAGCTCGGACCAGCTTGAATAAAAAACAGTAAAATCTATACTCACTTACATTCAGCTTGATTGGCAAACATTTCTACATGATCGTGGTATGATGTGAAATCGTCCTCAGTCATCGCCAGTCTTATAGTGGCTCTTAGGTGAGTTAATGCGTGCAGCACGCAGTCTGGAAGATCATCAGGACGGATGTTGTACAATATGCCCTCCAGACTGGTTAATGGAGACACTATAAACTGTCGGTCGACGGTTAGCGTTTGGTTAACGCTGAAGGAATGAGATCGTGACGATTGATGGCATCTAACACATCCTCCAGAATAGCCAAGGGGGGGGGGGGGGATGGTCTATCGATCTGTGGTGCTGAATACCACCCCCACTCCCACCCCTCATCTCCACCCCCGAGCGCTACCGTCTCAACATCCATCAGGGTGTTGACCACGTGCTGCTTGGTTGAGGTATGAGCTTCGTGTTCTTCAGAATCATAGACATTGTCCTCCTTGTACGTCAACCGGCGCTTACACCCACCTACCAATGACTCATCATCAGAGGTCAGCTCATCGGCTGACAGTTTTGAATCATCTGTAGATTAAAACAAAATGACAAACGTTTAAAATAATATTTTGTAAAAATATATATATTAGGTCATGGGAGGTAACTACGTCGTTCCCTGAATAGAGTTATAGCTCATTATGCAAAGGGAGGCAACTCACTTTTTTGCCACGATCGCGCTGCAATTTTTAAAAACGGTCTTAAATTGTAACTTAAACTAACATTATACGGAAGTCTAAGCGGTATAATTACTTCGAGTTACCTTGAGCTATTAACGTGTAAAAACTCTGCTTAGGGCGTAATATACATTGATAATTAATCGAAAGGTTGTATTTCTAGTTTTCAAACATATGGTGAGTAAGCCGCTAACTCGATAGACCTTCCATGCAATGCTAAATTCTGGGACGCATCTATGCTAAGACCCACATGACAACATGACCCAACAAACAACCCGCTTTTATGTGCTGATTGCCGTACAGCCGTAGCTCAAAGTATTTCAGCTTAGTTTTAATTTTTTTATTTAATTTTAACCTTACGATGGCGCAACTATACTCGACCCTCTTCATACATTATTAGTTAATTATATAATTTTAGAAAATATATATATATATATATATATATTTAAATTCATGAAAAAGATTTACGAATTTGAAATAAAGTTGCATATAATAGACTCTGCATGCAAACTGTCCAAAGCGTTAGAGAAATTGTCATGGTACCTAGCTCCCTGTTATTGCTAGCTACACGATGGTTAGAGTTGGGAGGTGGTGGCACTAACGCTATGTCTAAATAATCTCGTAGTAAATACGATGATGCAACTACGTAACTTACCAGGTATTAGCGTACAGCTTAGTGTATTCATCGGGCAACAACGTTGATGCATGTCCATCATTAGGTTTTATTATTATTTTTGTAGATTTTTTTACTTATTTAGGTAATGTAGCTCAACGGTCGATGAGGCTCATGTAAATAAGTAAAAAAGGACAAAATAAGAACTATTATTATTATTATAATAATAATAATAATAATAATAATAATAATAATAATAATAATAATAATAATTAATTACCTCAAGAGGTGAGTCTTCTATCAGGATAGGATACCCCGGTACAACTCTGTATGCTACGAAAATGGTGACGCAATATTAACTTCAACTTCAACTTCGACTTCAACTTCGCCTTCAACTTCTACACTAACTCTAGTGTTTTCCATTTTACTTAACTAAAAAATGGCTAATACAACGGCAGAGTGGCTAAGCTTATTAAAAGTACTGGTATGTTTTTAAACATAAGTGTTTGAATTCTCTTTTGCTTCAAAATGCTGAGCTTATATAGGACCCGTCACAGAAAAAGTCGATACCCAGGTTTAAACACTAACTTATGATTAGGCAAACTTCAAAATTGAGCCTGTCATCTAGCACATGTTAAGTGTCAACATCGATATACTATTCTTTTAGAGTCGTTTTTTAAAACACATGCCGACCACTGTTTAACCAAAAAATAACGACTTTTATATTTTAAGCCAGTTAATGTTGTTACATTGACATAATCTTTAGACTCAGAGACCACATTTGTTGTGTAGTTATTGAATGTTAACGAGTTCACATGTTATATTTTAAGCCCAGTTAATGACGTTATGTTGACATAATCTTTAGACTCAGACACAGTGTTGTCTGCTCAGTTATTGAACATTAACAAGTTCACATGTTCATGAGTTGTTTGAATAAACGGTAAGCACCTTAATATTTGAGACACACATCTGCAGGATTAGTATGCTAACAAGTTTTCAGTCAAGCTTCAAATTTGAAATAGCTAAGGATCAAAGCACAAATTGTAGGGAATAGATCGATTTCATAAGTTTCTAATATCAATTGACACGTTCTTAGGATGACTAAAATTCTACCTAAATTGACACGTGAAGCTAATGTAAACTGAATTACTCTATACATCAAGCGATTTCAGCCTTATTGCTGTCATAAAGCTCGACGAGCTCAGCCATATACAACCGAACATATGCTTCCATGATTTTGATAATATTATTATTATTATTATAAGAGGTTTGAAACGTTGTACCCCTCGATGCACACTCTAGTGCTCTTCAAGCTTTGTTAAACAACGTCACAAAATGCATACACAATTTAGCTAATATCTTACTTAGCAGACCATCTCAAGCAGGAAAGTCCATGCTATTAGGCGAAATAATTAGATACTGAGCTCAGCTATTCGATAAAACACCTGAACGAATAATATTATGTTACGGGCATATCAATGTGCATACGAGAGACTCGGCGCAGATGTAGAGCTATATTCAGGAGTTCAAGATTTAGAACTAGATTCCACTGTAGCTAATCTAATTATCCTTGACGATCTGATGGAGGACGCAGATAGAATGGTTACTGCATTGTTTACGAGATGAGGTCATCACGAGAATTCAAAGATAATTCATTTGATTCAGAGTATTTTCTAAAAAAATAAGCACCACAGAAATATGTCGCTGAATTGTCATTACATAATCCTATTCATGAGTCCTAGAGACGCGTCCAGTATAACTATATTGGCTCATCAAATGTATCTTAGCTGTAGCTCGACATTGCAGGATTCATATAGCGATGCCACTATGTGAGCTCATGGTTATTTACTCTTAGACATGTCAGACAACACCTGAACATCTGAGATTACGCACCAATATTTTAATGAAACAAGTTTGCCTAGTGTACATGCCTAAGCATAATAAGAAAGCTTAAGAAAGTCAAAATGGCTAACAGACGGAGTAACGCTAATGATATTAATAATAATAAGTGCAGACGGTCTAGGGGCATGGTTAGACTCAGGTCTAAGTTTAAAGGAGGATGTAGAGCAGTCAATATCTCAGATCAATTACCAGTCTTACAGAGTTTAGTTAAAGCCAAACCCAAGCAACTCAAGATAATTCTAGAACATTGTAATAAGGGTTTAGCCGATGCTGTGTCCGAATGCTGTTTAAATCTATTTCGTGGAAACATAAAATTAAATCGAATACAACATAAAAGCTTACACAGATACCGGGATAACATTAGATTGCTAAGTAATAGCAAGATGCCATTATATGAAAGATGATGACTTATTCAATGAGGGGGTTTCTTACACCTTGTACTGCCAGCAGAATTGCCGCATATTTCTAAATTATTTGGATAATAATAACAATAAAAACTATGGAAAGCATTCAGAAAATGGTGTTGGTACCACATAATATGATAGATGGTATAAACACGACTTCTAAGATGAATATTCTAAATAGCGATCAAAACCTCAGATTGGCGGTCAATTTAGATCAAGAGATGGAACAAATTCTAAATCGCAGCGACTTGATGGCTAGAGAAACTCAAATTTGTATTCTCAGATGCTTCAAAAGTTTAGACTGCAGATAGATCAGTCTAAGCAATTCGGTTCAGACGTTAAGTCAATAGATGATTCGCAGCGCGTGTGTAATCTCCAGACTTCAGTGCCTAGGGGTTTAAATTTGGATAATGCTAGAATTAAAAAGTTAGTTCAATTGTTGAGCGCTAGCTTAAGGAATAAAGGCGAGAGATTGATCGAAATTTTAAATCATAGGGCCCCATGCTTATCTTTAGACAACTCCAATCATGTTCCTATAGATGGTGTAGCCTATCCGAATAGCAATCTGGTAGATTTAATAGCCTCATCAGAGACACAGAATCCTTATACAAATTCTAAGGATTTTTTAGAACTTAAATTACTGACAGCCTTCAATAGACTTTTAGCCGATGCCAATATACCTAGAGAAGTAGTGGGCCATCATAAGACGTGGGCTAAGATTCATAATACAGACGAAGGCATTGAACAACCGCAGAGCTTTCAACACAGTGAGTCTAGAGCGAAAAAATGAAAAAAACGAACCTGTGGCTAAAGGTTTATGATCTACATTCATTAATAGAAGGGTCACGACAGATCAATGCTCTGTAGCTAGAAATCTGAGATCTCGAAATGCTAAGCTGTTCAAAATTTGGTTAAACTATGATGAAAAAGAAGGTCGCAAACACCGTAAGAAACAAGCGATCTATTAGCATAACTGACAGATTGAAACATGTATATTATGATAGCAAACACTCTGCGTCTTTTGGCAGTTTGGAAAAACTGTATAGGACCTTTAATTGAACAATATCTAAACCCTTAATACGAGCCTGGTTAGCAGAGCAAGCTACGTACATTTTGCATAGACCTAAGCGAATACAATTTAAGAGAGATCGATTCAAAGTAGCAAGCATTGATCAGCTATGGCAAATTGATCTGAGCGACTTTACATTTGAGTTTTTCTGAATACTGTCTCTAGAACACCCAAATCGATTCAGAGTGGATAAAGGGGTTGAATTCGTGAACATTAACATTAGACACATGTTAACATCTAAATCTATACATTTCTACACATTTCAGAACTCTCTCATGAATGCTGCGATCGTTGAATGCCTTCAGCGCACCATAAAGGCTAAGTTATGGAAATATATGACTTACAAAAATACTGATTGATATATCGACACACTCCATAATCTGGAAAGATCTTACAATTTATCTGTACACTGTAGTAGAAAAATGAAACCTGTAGATGTTGACCGCAGTACAGAGGTGTTAGCTAGGCATAATATGTACTCGAAAGTGAAGTCGAGAGCATCGGTAAAGCCGAGTGATTTGAGCATAGGCGATGACGTAAGAGTGTCAGAGTTAAAAGATCCATTTACCAAGGGTTATAGATCGACATGGAGCGAGAAGATATTTAAAATAACCTCGAAACTACCTCACAGATTGGGTGTATATAAGCTCAACGACTATAATCAAAATCCAATTATCTGTACATTTTATTCCGAACAGTTGCAGAAAATTCGTTTAAATGAAGCTAACAGTCAGCTGTATCGAGTAGAAACAATTATTAAAAGGTGTACGAAAGATAATAAGCGAGAAGTCTATGTCAAATGGGCTGGTTATCCTAATTCATTTAATTCGTGGATAAGTTATTCAGAACTTAAATGCATTTAGAATCATTACAGAGCTACGAGTGCAGCCCTACTCGGCCACCACCCGCCTACCCGCCACCACCCAAAGGTTGCAGTGTTGTAGAAATGTCTCTAAACAGTCCAGAAATACGGGATAATGATTATCATTGGTCATTTTGCAGTTGAAAACTACACAGAGACGAGATAAGATATCTCGCTCAGGTTATAATTATTTTTATTATAATAGTAACGTGTTTAATAAATCTGAGCATTCACAATGGAGATAAAGGGGTTTGGATAGCGTTAGAACGAATAGCTAGAAATATGGAGTTGTTTTATATTACACTACCGAGTAACAGTAGCATGGATTACTATCCTGATAATAGGATTTCAGAATTCAGAACACATGTTCAAATGCCTTTAAGATTCTCTGGGGAATGGGAAGTCGGCTTGTTATCCATATAGTGTCCGAGAAGATGGTTAACATTAGTGAAGACTTCGACGATCCTGCTACATTCTTATGAACCCTTGAAGCCTACAGTTCAGCCTAAGCAGAAGCAGAAGAAACCAAAAAGCTCTGCGGCCACTATCAATGAAATTTTTGATAAATTTAATCAGACTAATAATTTACTAGTAGAGCCAGTGAATTCAGAGGTTCGACGTAAAGATGCAGAATTTCCTCTCTACATCCAATGAATAGAAATACCTAAATGCTTCTATGCCATTAAAGTTCTAATAGAGTTTATAAATAAGCAGATTAATAGCCACAAATGTTATAAAAACACCATTAGATTCAACTATTTCACGGATCGAATCAGTCTCGTAACATTAAATATTAAGCGAATGATCACTATTGAATTTGATGCTTACATTGGCAAATTCTTAGGCTATGCTGAGCATAACATTAGTGGACCTACTTCCGCTGGTGGAGTTCTATCAATGTATAAAAGTAATAAAATTACATTAACTACTGCTTACGTATATTGCAATATCATAAGCCAGAATGTAGTCGGAGACGCTACAGCTCCTCTGTTAAGAGGTATGCTATTATCTAGCAGTCATGGGAGTGAAGCTATTTGTCAATGGACATTTCCTGACAATCAATATAGAACCATATCTAAGAATTACATGGACATGATAGGCATGGTTATAAGCAATAGAACTGGAGAGAACATACCATTTGAAGATGGCGCATCACCGAGTGTACTTTGTTTACATTTTAGACCTAAGGTCTAAGAATTATGTGTAAGTGCTCCATTTTGACTGTAAAAAACAAAAGCTAAAGGAAAGAAATAACTTATGCTTGTAAACCAGGTTCAGCTACATTGAGAGCTTATTCTGGTAATCAAGCCAGTGGATGTTTACCTGTATTCGTAGGCGCTAGGAGTCAAAAGGCCATGGGCTAGGAAATATTATAGGTTCGCTGTTCAGAGCAGCCATGCCATTAGCTTAAAACGTTGGAAAAAGTCTGGGTAAGCGAGCCCTGTCAGCTGGTTTAGGTGTGGCTGAAGATGTTTTAGCTGGTAAAAAATTTAAAACATCTGTGAAAGATAGGGTTTTGAATGTTGGTAGAGCAATCATACCGAAAGCCATAGCGTTAGCTTGTAACAATATCTCTGGAGCTATTTCACAACCTAGACACAAAAAGGGGTCAATGATTAGCTAACCCTCGTAGAAGTGATTTGAAGCATAACCATAGAGGGAGAAGCATCAGAAACGCTAAACGAGTGGATAAATTTAGTTAACTAATAAGATGGCTGATTCTGTAATGACTACAATGGATCCAGCTCGTTGGCAATGTTATCAACCGATTACGAGTCTGTCTAACTCTGGGGCAAGCCTGGAGCTTTTCGTCTCTGGAAGCGGTGGTGAATACATAGATTTAGCTCAAAGTTACATTCACATTATGGCTAGCATCGTACAGGTTGTTGCGGTGGTGGAAACTCATTTAATGGCAAACAACGATGTTGCATTAGTTAACCTATGGGTCGGCTCTATGTTTTCTCAAGTAGATGTATTTTTAAACAGAAAACGTGTCTCTGACGCTAACGACACATACGCTTATCGCAGTTATTTTGAAAGCTTATTTAATTATTCGACAGAGCATAGGTCGAGTCAATTAACCACTGCATTATGGTTTAGGGATACAGTGCTTAACGTTGCCCTAAGCAACCCTGTGGAAATGATCGGTAGAATTCACTCTACATTTTTCTTTGGGAAAAATATTTAATCAATGCAGTTTCGTTAAAGGTCTGTTTTACGCTGAGTAGACCTCATTTTAACCTAATTTGTGGTGGTGCGCATACTTACAAATTACATCTGCATGAACCCATATTAAATTTATGTAAGGTTAAATCTATTCTAGAAGTAATTAATGCTCACGCATTGACATTGCTAAAGTCCCCCACGCGATACCCTATTAAAAGAATTATTGTCAAATCATTCACCATTCCGGCAGGGACTAGTAACGTGAATAGGGACAATATTTCTCACGGGGACCTACCGAGTAGGGTTATATTCGGTATAGTTAGCAATAGAGCTTATAACAGCGATTTCGATACAAATCCATATAATTTTCAACACTGTGATGCTAATCACCTTTCGTGCTATATGGATAACTAGCAAGTGGCTGGAGATACTCTTACACTGAATTTCATGGCTGCTGGTTATACTTTTACAGAATCATTCTTGATGTTGTTTAATGGAGCCGGTACATTATTTGATGACAAATGTATATGGCTTAACATCGCTGAATATAAGGCAGGTTACACAGGTTTTTTTTGCTTTTGTCTACACCGCATACTGCGCTACAGGTGATCATGTCCACCTTATGAAGCAAGGAAGTCTACGCCTCCAACTAAAATGTAAAACAGCATTACCTGATACTATGAACGTAATATGTTGTGCAGAATTTAATAACATTATAAGCATTGACAGCGATCGTAACATTACCACGGACTATTAGAGCCTTTGAGGCCCTATCGTCACCAAGTAAACACATCAACATACCCTCACACACACGCGCACACACACACACACACACACAACCACACTCACACACCTATGCATGCGCACGTGCACACACACACACACACACACACACACACACACACACAGACAGACAGACAGACAGACAGACACACACGCACGCACGCACGCACGCACGCACGCACGCACGCACGCACGCACGCACGCACGCACGCACGCACGCACGCACGCACGCACGCACGCACGCACGCACGCACGCACGCACGCACGCACGCACGCACGCACGCACGCACGCACGCACGCACGCACGCACGCACGCACGCACGCACGCACGCACGCACGCACGCACGCACGCACGCACGCACGCACGCACGCACGCACGCACGCACGCACGCGCGCGCGCGCACACACACACACACACACACACACACTGGCGTGCAGTTGCACTCATCAAAACGTATACATCTAATTATTATTATGTTAACTACTAGAGATCTTGAGCATATTTGCTCGGAAGACTGGAGATTAGGATGGCTGTTCCTAGGTGTTTTCGCTAAAGACTAAACCTAAATGCATCAGAAGACCCTTATGTCTCATCATTAATACAGATCCTGAGAACTTTCCAGGCACTCATTGGATAATGCTATATTTCCTGAAACATGGAAAGTCTGAATATTTTGACTCATTCAGCTGGGTCCCATGACCTGGACTAACGGTCAAAACAGGGCCATTATGTAATCAATATATATAATGGCATTACTGTGCAACCGCTATTAATCGACTCATTGCAGAGAGTTCTGTATCATAAGATCCATGGCCTGTCAATGATTTCAATTATAAGGACATTACTAGATTTAACAAAAAATAATCCAATCGTCCAAAGCTTAGACCATAAATTATTAGATTATAGACTTATAGCGATTCAATGAGGAACGTTGCAATAATTATGCTGTGAATCTAAATGCTTTGTCTGTTTTTTGTTCTTTTTTAACCCGTTAGACAGTCTGCAGATGTTTTTAAAATCATATGGTTTAAGCTCGCTTTTACCATATTCATGCTAAAATATATTTCAAAGTCTGTTTCTCACATTCTTTTTCATTTTCCAGAATTAGAATTTCAACATAGTTCTCCTAAAGTTATGTAGATGGCTGATGCCTCAGTCTAATGCCACATATACAGGATTAAAGTCTTGAATGAACAGCTCATCAGAGATATTGTTTGCTGATAGGCATCCATAAGCCCTGGCTGGGGGTGGAGGGGGGAGGAGAGTGGTGGAGGTTGGGGCGAGGTAGTATGTCCGGATCAGTTACTTGTTAACCTACTACTACTGCTGCTACTGCCATGTCAGATATCTACACAACTCTATGAGAACTACATTAAAACTATAATTCAGAGAGTGGCGGTTTGCTATTGTATATGCTGGAAGGTGTATATACAATACCCCAAACCAGAGTTTCTGCATTGGGTCGGGAAGGTTGGGGGGGGGGGAGGGTTGGACCGTTAGTGAATAGAGAAATGCTACTTTTAGTTTGAAATATTTATACACATATATAGTATTTTTAATAGCGATAATGTTGGTGAGATTTGATTTGAGAAAACACAAATAAATGCGATTATTTATAGGTTATAACTATGTCAATAATAGTAACAGGTTATATATTATTCGCACAGCTTATAAACAGCTCAGAGTACATAGTTCAGCCATACAGTCTTACAGGCTTTGTATAACCTGCATACATTCCAATATAAATCCGGATCTGTGGACAATGCCCAAAAGAAAGAGCTCCTAGGTACGCATTCTAATGCATTTAAGTAATGTAATTCTACATTGTCAATAGATCTTCAGAAATAATTGATACCCATACACTGGTTTTCTTGTTGAGATGTTCTGTTGTGCTGGCACCTGTAACAGCCCCGAATCACTAGTCTACGGATCGCTAACTTCAACAAATTTGTGAAAATAGCAGTCGCATTGACTTTGGTAGATTGTGGAATGCTTTCGCAGTCAAAACTCAGATATTCACATTCATTTATATCTCAATGACACGTATCGGGGGTGTCCTGCGTAGCGGGTGGTTGAGCGCATGTTTCTACAGTGTTGGGCGAGTCGGAGGATGTAAAACACTTGTCTTCTTTGTAATCCGGTAAATCATTATAATCCAATGTATCAGGTAACGGTTTGAATCCCAACTGTATTTCCTCCTCTACATGCATAGACGCTGGTTGAATAGCATAATCTAACTCTCCGACAGTCTCTGGGGGATATGTGTTCGATAAGTGTTTGAATGGCTCTGTCTATTACAGCATCAGCATCATTTACATCATGAACTTTACACGGGTGCTTAGATGTTGATCCCAGCAATCGAGTCATGCAGACTCTCGAGGATATGTAATCCTTAGTCTTTACTGTGTCACCCTCTAAAACTGCCTGTAGTTTAAGGTATTCAGCCATAGTAGTAATGCATAGTCTATGACTATTTCAAACCAAACATCTTCATCAACCATTAACTTTAAGCTGACTCTAGAGACCGAGAGTGAAGGCCCATTACTGCATATGCCTATTTGCCTCTGACCATTATCCGAGCGACACGAATCAGCCATTAGTCTAATGCTTAATAGTTGATCACTGTAATCGTTGGAGAGCATCGCCTCAACCATTGAACATTTTTATCTATATATCAGTGATCGGGTGTAGATTCTTTATCAATATTGCGCAGCCACTCTACGCCTGGTTAGAAATGTAATAGCAATCTTCAGTTTATTTTTTTCCGGGTATAAAATGCTTACACTAGTGTAGAGTTCGCTATAGCTCTAAGAATTTCGTGCAAGTTCTTCAGAATTCTCCACGAATCATTAGGGAATGTTACTCTCCTGAACGATGATTTCTGCTCGGTTTGACCTGGTGGAGTAGAGTACAAAGTTAGCCTGATGTACGGATATTTAGTGCTGATAGTGACCTTTAATTGAGGTTCTAATTTGTATATGTAATTAATCTGCTCTACTCTTTCGGAACACCTAACTCTACGCACAGTTTCTTCAAATGCAGGCTTCATAGCAGCGAACTTTCGAAATGTATTACCATTCATAAACACTCCTCGCTTGGTGGGGTAAACACTACCAACACTAAACTCATGTATGTCTACTACAAATTTATCATTACGCTTCAGAACATGTACGTGTACATTGTTACCGAGCGCTACTGGCACATCACAGCCCATAAAATAGCCTGTGTTCATACTTATAATAAACATTGAACAAACTGTTTAAACAAAAATCAAAACCGTTAACTCTTAAAATATCAGGTTTTTAAAATGCTGCTTTTATACTCTAACGACTATCGATTAACACTCATCACACATCATTATGCCAATTACCCATAATCTCACCTCATTAGATACCTGGAGACCCGTGATTTAACGAGCGCGGAGGGATTCGTCAATGACTGAGTTCCCAGAAAAAGACGTGTCGAGACACGTAACCTGGTCATCCCTCATTATGTGATACATTAACTATTGAGCAGTTGGCATGGCTCCAAGAGATCATCCTTGATTACACCCATTAACCCTCATCAATCAGCATTATGCTAATTACCCTTCGCTCGCATCATTGAATGCCTGGAGGCATGTGACTTAACAAAGGGGCTGGGCTTCGCGTAACATGTAACCTGTCAATCATCCTTATTTACCTGGTCATTAACCTTTGACAATCATTATGATAATTACCATTAAGCTCACCGCATCAGATGACAGGCGGCACATGACTTATTGAGGGGTGGGGCTTTAGGCCACCCGCTACATCTAACATCCAATCAAAATGGAGAGGAGCTGGGCGCCTGTTTTCACACCTTTACATAAAGGCGGCAAAGATCAAAGGAAAAAGGTGATAATGATGCAAATTAGTTTGTTGCTCCGACACAGCAACTACTTTTCACAGGCGCCCAGCGCGTCTCTCCTCTACTCTTAGGTACTCGATATAGGCTAATCAACCCAATAAGTAACAGCGTGTCTTTATTCTACATAGGTTACTCCACGTGGCGAGAAAGACCTGCTACAATGTTGCCCGACAGCTATTGTCGCTCACACCTTTGCGCGTTTGAACCACTGAGGTAGAGCACCTAGACGAGCGACCATTTCCCAGGGCTGCCAGCCTAGAGGCACTTGTCGCATCCACTGCATGGAATTCCTTGTAGTAGTACCATTAATTGACAAAATAGGGCGCTTCGAATGACCATTCCTGCACCAAACAAATCATGTCGAATGGCTAATATTGAATAGCCGAAGCTGCGCTTTAAATAGCCCTGTAAATATATATATATCTACGGCCTGATATCATGTGATTCTTACCGAGCTGGATTGTACAGTCATGTATTTAATCGCAGACATGCATTAATCCACATTTTCTGTGGCGAATTTCTGGATAAACGTGATTTGAAAATCTTAGCGAACGATACGTGTATGTCATGATGTTATTTGTTTTTCCCTCCAATATTTAGGATCACAAGCACGCGATACATTTCTCCAAATCTTATAACGCGCTCTGCCACCCGGGTCATCCCCACCCTCTGGATCAGTCACTATATACATTGTTGACTACCTACTTGTTTGATATTACATACCCGCAGAGAATTAGATATAATTATTACCCACACATTTTAAAAAAACGTCGGAGATATTGTAATCGCCTTCGGTTGTCCGTCCATCCGTCACGATATCTCCTCCCAAACCACTGGGTGGAGTTAAAATCAAATTTGGTGTGTGGGTTACCCATATGATTCCGCTTTGCAAGACGATATTTAGATTTGGCTCCGCCCCCAGGGCGGCGTGGCAGGGGTCAAAAGGTCAAACCAGTTGTAACGCAACTCCTCTGAAATCTTTAGACGGAACTCAAACCAATTTTATATCTGAGTTACCCATATGATTGCAGAGTGCAAGTGGCCATCTAGATTTGGCTCCGCCCCTAGGGGGTGGGGAGGGGTCAAAACGTCAAATTTTAACATACGAAAATTGATTGTACCGCATCTCCTGCGAAACCGTTTGAAAGAATTCAACCAAATTTGGTATGGGGTAACCCATATCAATGTGGAGCACAAGAGCACATTTACATTTGGCCCCGCCCACAGGGGTGGGTAGGGGTGGGGGTCAAATGGTCAAAAAATTGATTATACTCCTCTGACACTGTTGGACGGAATTCAACGAAATTTGGTATGTCAGTTACCCATATCAATGTGGAGTGGATGGGCACATTTACATTTGGCCCCGCCCCAGGGGATGGGGGATGGGGGTCTAAAGGTCATGAAATTGATTGTAATGCAACTCCTCTGAAATCGTTAGACGGAACTTAACCAAATTTGATATTTGAGTTACCCATATGATTGCAGAGTGCAAGAGGCCATTTAGATTTGGCACTGTCCCAGGGGGTGGGGGTTGGGGTTGGGGGTGGGGTGTGTGTGGTGGGGGTGGGTGGGTGGGGTGGGGCGGGGGGGGGGGGTGTCGGGAGAGGCGTCAAAAGGTTAAATTTTAACCCGCGGAAATTGATTGTAACGCATCTCCTCCGAAATCATTTGTCTGAATTCAACCAAATTTGGTATGTGAGGTGCCCATATCAATGTGGAATGGATGAGCACATTCACATTTGGCCCGGGGATCGGGGATGGGGTCAATAGGTCATGAAATTGATTGTAATGCAACTCCTCTGACGCTGTTGGACAACCAAATTTATGTGAGTTACCCGTATGATTGCGGAGTGCAAACGGACGTTTACATTTGGCTCCTCCTCCGGGGGTGGCCTGTGCGGTGTGTCAAAAGATCAAAGCAGTGAACGTGGGGGGTTTGCGATGTGGCGTCATCGACTGATCAATCTAGTTAGCATTGCCAATATGATTTGTTGATCAAATCTAAACTTCGCTTGCGGCGGTTCTCCTTTATAGGGCGCTTATTCCGAAAAGATGAAGAAAATGACGACATTATCCAGGAAAGAATGTCTGTGAATGTTATAAGTCACTTGCCTCCGGCACGGAGAGGGGCGTGTCTGTGAGCCTAGTAGCGCATCCATTAATTTTGTACGCGACTGAGCAAAGGCCGGTTATCACGATCAGCCCCTATTTTTAGATTGTTCTAGTTCTTCTTGAAGGAGATAGGCCGGAGGCAATGGAGGCATGGAGGCAATGTTGGGGGTGGGGTGGGGTGGGGGGGTCATAGCCTCTTCGGAGTATACGACTCCAAATATATTCCTTCTCCGAGTAGTGGAATCGGGTTAAATGTCGGAATTACATGGTGAATGTATGTTCTCGCTACCGTGAAAAAAATGCCAGATTCATATAAGGGGCAAAAGTAATTACATTCCCAAAATTTTTATTTATCGACCGAATCCCTTAACATTTTCACAGTTACCTAGTGTCAATAGGAAATCGTTGGACTATCGTGGAAAACCTATAGTGTTCCATCGGGATTTCAAGGGAACCCTCTTGGAAATACATCTCAAAATTGCGCAAAAAACAATTGGTTATTGGGGCATATACGTGTGTTTAAAAAGCTCATTTGAATTTAGTGATATTTTCATGATTGATTTCTCTACTGGTCAAATTGCTTTATTCATCAATATTATGATTGGTTAAAATTAAACGCATTTGCCATTTGAACCCGTCCTCAATAAGATTATGAACTGGATGTCGACGCTTATAAGCCTACTGTATAAATACGGAATTGGTTGATTTAATTTCGCAAAAATACAAATATTCTTATTGGCCAAATGATTTGTATTTATCATCCAATAAATTACTAGAAATAAGTGTCCAAATATTGAGATTTAGTATAACGTACAGGTTGCAAAATATACTATCCAATAATGCCTAATCTCGCAATATCATTCAATCAACGTCAGCAACCGATTTTATGATTTTGTCACAATTTTTGTTAGTGTCTAATTGAACGGCCGATTGCTTAGCTGATTGAATGGCTGATTGATTCATTATCTGATCGATCGCTTGATTGATTATCTGATTATCTGATCGATTGTTTGACTGATTGATTGTTTGATTGTTTGATTGTTTGATTGATTGATTGATTGATTGATTGATTGATTGATTGATTGATTGATTGATTGATTGATTTATTCATTCATTCATTCATTCATTCATTCATTCATTCATTCATTCATTCATCATTCATTCATTATTTCATTCAATCTAACATAGGCCTAACAGTGGGATACTGATCCCATCGAATCGAATCGAATCGGGGTCAATCCATTGTTTTTAAATTAGCCATTTCTTCACTTCTGGGGTTTCACATCCTTGGTTGTCCTTAACAGGAGAGTTATCCTGAACAGGGGGTGGGGGTGGACATCTTCCCACCCAAATAATTGGGTGGGGTGTATCATATGAGATGTACCAAAAAAGAAATCAGTGATTGTGCATGGCATGTGCTTTTAGTAGGCATTAGCTAGATCTATTGTAGTCCTTAGACATGCCTTGGTAGGCATTATCTATGCCTTGGCAGGCCTAACGTAGGCCTTAGCTAGACAGCGGTAGGCCTTAGCTATGCCTTGGTAGGTCATAGCTAGGTCTAAGGTAGGCTTTAGCTAGGCAGCATTGGTAGGCCTTATGTTTGCATTAGCTAGGCCTTGGCATGCTTTGGGTAGGCCTTAGCTAGGCCTTAGCTAGGCCAAAGGTAGGCCTTGCTAGGCGCTAGATAGGCCTTAGCTACGCATAAGGTAGGCCTTAGCTAGGAATTGGTAGGCCTTATATAGGCATTACTTAAGCTTTGGTAGCCCTTAAGCATGCCAAGGGCATGCCTTACCCATGCATTGGTAGGCCTTGGATAGGGCTTGTTAAGCCTTAGGTAGGCCTACGTTAAGCCTTAGCTAGGCCTTATGTATGCCTAGCTAGGCCTTGGTAAGCCTTAATTATGGCTTAGCTAGGCCTACGGTAGGCTTTCGTATGCCTAGGCTAGGCTCGACATTGCTAGAGCTTAGCTATGCCGTAGTAGGCCTTAGCCAGGCTAAAGTAAGCCTTAGATAGGCCTTGGTAGGTTTTACCTAGCCTTAGCTATGCCTTGGTAGGCCGCCAATGCCTAGCTACGACTCACCAAAGGTATGGCTAAGGTCTAGCAAGGCCTACCAAGGCCTAGCTAACGTCTAGCTATGGCCGATCTAATGCCTGCCAAGTCATATATAAGGGCTACATTAGGCCTATATAATGCCTACCATAGGCCTACCATATGTCTGCATAAGGTCTAGCCAGGCCAGGCTATGACCTACCAAAGCCAACATTAGGCCTAGCTAAGACATATATAAGGTCGACCAGGGCAGGGCTAATGCATGCATGCTAAGGCCTAGCTAATGCTTACCTTAGACCTAACTACGGCCTGCCAAGGCCTAGCGAAGGCTTACCAATGCATGGATAAGGCCTATCCTATGCCTACTTAAGTCTTACCAAGGCATACTTAATGACTACCTAAGGCCTACCAATAATTCCTAGCTAGGGCCTACGTTATGCCTAGCTAAGGCCTACCCAAAGCATAACAATGCCTAGCCAATGCATACCTAAGGCCTACCAAGGCATAGCTAATGCCTATTACTGTTTAGCCAATGCCTAAATTAGGCCTAGCTAAGGCCTACCAAGGC